>JALMGJ010000001.1:224437866-225030366 GCA_023362775.1 Charina bottae
ATGGCTTGTGAAGGGCTGGTTAACATCTCTTGTTAATACTGATGCTTTGTTGGTATAAGGATCTCAAGTATGCAAATATTTTAAACATTGACTTTATTCAAGGGAAAAGCTAACAAGTTGGACATTATTCTGTATGCCTGTAATTCTAAGGAAGCTCAACCACCTGTATGTGTTGGGAGTGCAACTGATAGAACACTAAGTAACGAATGACAGGTCAGGGGAAACTGATCTGTATGCATAACAGTGAGTATCTGTATAATCTTGCTTTGAAGTAGCTGGTCTGTAATGAACTTAGAATTATAATGACTGAAGGAAGGCAGGAAGGCAGGATTGGTCATTCTTCCCCTGCAATGTTGAAATGAACCCAAATGTTGACAAACAACATACAGTATACTGTAACAACAACCCATTGCTGCAAATCAAATGTAGATTTCACCTTCTAGTGTTCTAAAATACATTTTAGCCACACACATGCCACACATGCCAGGAAATCTTATGGGTTAATCTGAGTTACATCTTCAACAGCAGGGTGATTGTAACGAACCATTCTGAAACATTTTCTGGGGTAGCTATTAAACACAAAGCAAGACTTTTTTTCCTATTAATTTCATTTTAAGATCATAGGAAAGTAATTTCATGCTATTTAATGCAATCTTCCATTTATTTATCACAATAGGACATTCAAGTTCACTATTTCAAAGGTCGTATAAACAATACTTTCATCAACCTCTTTCAGCTTCCTACAAAGGAAGATCACTGGCTTAGAAGCTGCAGCTAATTCTTCTTGAACCCTTATCCACTGTAGAGTTTCAGAAGCAGATACTGAATCTGGGCCAAATAAACTAAATAATAACTGTTTAAGTTAAATATACTGAAAAGAACCCTCTGAGGCAAACCAAACTCAGTTTTAAAACCAGCTTCATCAAAGATGAGATGATACAAAGTAACTATGTTGTGAGAGGCCCAATCAAACCTCTTTCCAATAGATTTAGATGTTATTTTAAAATTAGCATTATTTCTTAATTGAAATTTTTCATGGGTAAATAGATAAAAATTATACCTGTCACCAAGCATTTTCCATATATGTCTTACAGCATTACATGCAGATATTGCAACTGATCCCCACATAGTGACACAAATCCTTATCAGGATTTCAGAGGGTATCAAATTCAAGTTGAGTCCAAAAAAGAGCTACATTCTGAAATGTATTATTCTAGGTGGTAACCAAATTGAGGATAAATGCCCAATCAAAGGTATCATAACACAACCTAAAACCCCAATCCTTATAATTTCCAAAACGTTTTTGTGACCAATGGCATCAAGCCTGATTCATTCCAGTTTATACAATAACCAAAGAGAATCTCCAACTCATTTATTAATGAAATAAGATTAGCAATATCTTATTTTTGGTCTATTTATAAAACATAAAGTATCACTAGCATAAAATCAACTCTTATGCCTTGCCTCTCTCCTGCAATTCCAATGAAACTTTCAGGATTTCTAATTATGCAGACAAGGATTCTAAAGCCAAATTAAAAGGAAAAGAAAGAGGGCATCCTTGACATGTATCTCATCAAATGAAACAGAAAGAAGACACACCATTAATCATCAAACATAATGTACAAGTTGAGTAAGTCCAAAAATATAATCTACTAGAAATCCCAAATAAATCAAAACCCACTTTAAAAACTGCTTGAGCACCATACCAAAGGCTTTTTCATGATCCAAAGAAAGGAGAGTGGCTTGGGCTTGTCTATTTTGAGTTAAAAATCTAACATTATTAGAAGCTTAATAAAGCCATATATAAATATATAAATCCAACCTGAGCTGGATGCAGTATGTCAGAAGAATACCCTGTAATCTTGGGGCCAAAGTAGCTGTTAAAATCTTAGCATCCATATTTATCAAGGATGCTGTCTTTAAAACCTTAAAACTTGGTTATGTCAACAGGCTTGATGGTCTCACAGAATAGGGATTTAATGAGGTGGCTACATTGCTTGTAACATCCATGTTCTCCCTGCCCTTTTTAGTTTTTTTATGATGATAATATTTTTGTTTCAATTTTAGAATATTTTTGTAATTATTATTTTTATGGTTTTATTGTATGCCACCAAGAGTCCCGTTTCTGTGATATGGGTGGCATATAAATATGATTAAATAAATAAATAAAATCATTGCTCAGTTTGGTAATAACTGTGATGTTGGCCCTATCTAAAAGACAGGATTTTTATCTGAAAAATCTTCACTTAAACCTCTAGTAAAATAGGAATCAAAAATCCAATGCATTTCTTATCCCAATCAACTAAAAGCCAACAAAACTAGAGTCTTGTGATAATTCCTTGAAGCAAGAGAATGGAAATGAAATTAGTAATTTGATCCTGTGATAAATGTGGTACACCTTCCTTCTGTTGGAAAGAAACAAACAATCTATCACATCTTCTGCTGATTAAGAGTTAGTACTATACAATCTAAAATTACCTCTCCCCCCAAAAAAACACACTGTTGATTAATGAGTCTGAAATCTGTATACATCTTCCCAATTGTATGGGGAATATATGAACAATACTACTTAACTTGTTTAAGTGTAGAAGCCAATAACTTACTAGATTTCTCTTCTGTTTCCCAATATTGTCGCTTTACACAGTATAATAAAATTCTGTTTAGAAGTGTAAAGCTTGTTAAGTTTGTATTTAGATTTATATCGGTCCAGAGATGGATGGATGCATAAAGTTAAAGATAATAATTCTTTTACATGCTTCTTTAAAAACTTAATTTTAGCCAATTATTTCTTCTTTTTATATGAAGTATACTGTACATGATAAGATGACCTTCAACATATATTTTAGCCATATTATTTACACACACACACAAACATTTTAGCCATATTCCATGCAGCGATGCAACCACTGTATATTGTTTTTATTAATATAAAAAATATCCACCATTTCCTCTTATATTTGCTTAACAACATGATTATCATTCAGCAAAGGTACACTCAAAGACCACTTAAAGAATGTTTGTATGTTTTCATCAGACAGCAGTAAACTTCACAGGGGTCTGAAATGATAACAGCATCTTATCCCATGCTTTAAATTTAGATATCAAAGAATGAAAAAGAAGAAATAATCTAGCAATTATTTATTTAATTATAAATTGCTTAATTATAAAAGCAGTTCCTATGTGGAGAGGAGAGAAAGGTGTGCTCCCATTTGGAAGAATTAATACCATACCAAATATCCACTAAATTAAATTCAGACGTACAGAATAATGTAGAAAAATACTACAATACTAATTTATTATTATAATGAATTATATTTGTAATAATTTGGGTGGTGGGGTATTACAGTTTTAAAAAAGAATCCAAAATTTGATTCAAATCAACTCCAACTATTATATTGTTCACTGGCTTTGAAGACAAATGCTGAAAACAATCATGCACTTATTCTGGAGGATCTGTAGCTGGACCATAAAAATTTAGGAGTGCCAATCTTTCATCACCCAGTCTGAAAAAGGATCAAGAAATGACCTCCTCCATGATTTATTTATTTATGTATTTATTTATTTATTCAATTTTTATGCTACCTATCTTGCCATAGCAACGCTGGACAGCTAACACCCCATTAAAAAACTCAGCACTGCTGTACTGAAACTATTTATTGGAAGTTTTGCATCCAATTTATTATACCAGTTTTTATTTGTTCTGACTCTGTGTCATATCTAAGTAGGAGTGTGTGTATGTATATGTATATGTACATGTATATGTACAGTATATGTATATATATTCATATATACTATATACTATATATATATATATATATATATATACAGTATATTCATATATATTCATATATAATATATATATATATATATATATATATATATTCATATATACTATATACTATATATATAAATATATATATTCATATATACTATATACTATATATATAAATATATATATTTATTCATATATACTATATACTATATATATAAATATATATATTTATTCATATATACTATATACTATATATATAAATATATATATTTATTCATATATACTATATACTATATATATAAATATATATATTCATATATTATATATAGTATGTATAAAGTAAAGGTAAAGGTTCCCCCCACACATTTGTGCAGTCGTGTCCGACTCTAGGGGCCGGTGCTCATCTCTGTTTGTTAGCCGAAGAGCCAGCGTTGTCCGAAGACGCTTCCACGGTCATGTGGCTGGCATGACGCACGCGGAACGCTGTTACCTACCCACCAAAGTGGTACCTATTAATCTACTTGCATTTGTATGCTTTCGAATTGCTAGGTTGGCAAGAGCTGGAGCTAGTGCGGGAGCTCACTCCGCACGCAGGATGTGTATGTATGTATGTATGTATGTATGTATGTATGTATATATATATATATATATATATATATATAGTATATATATATAGTATATATATATATATATATATATATATATATATATATTCATATATTATATACATTATATATATATTCATATATTTATATATATATATATATATATATATATATATATACACACACACATATTCATATTCAATATACATATATATATATATATATATATATATATAATATATATATATATGAGCAGCTGGATAGTGTAGTGGTTAGAGCAACACCTTTGGAGCGGGAGACTGGGGTTCAAATCCCGGCTGTACCTACACTACCAGTAGGGGTCCTTGGGCAAAGAGAGTCATGTCAGCTCAGACATCGCCCAGATTAACAAGGTCCGTGTCAGATGTTGGGGAACCAGGGCAATCTGACGATAAGTGGGCTACTGGAACAAACCATACATGGACAAGACAAGGTAACCTGGAATTGATGGAATGCTACTACAACAGTAGACCTAATGAGAGGGGATATATGAAACATATGAGGGTACTATGGATGGACAGAAGACCTGCATCCACACTAACTGAGAAACAGCTAGTTACCCAACGCTTCAATATAGTGAAGAGGAAGCTGCTCTCCTAACTTGAGATAGACCAACTACACATTATATCCCAGATTCAAGAAGACCTGGAAGAACAACTGGAGGTACAGCGAACACCTGAAGCTGGAATGTCACTGCCACCCCCTCCATTAAAGATATGCATCCATTACAGATAGCAGCAGATTTGAGGCAAAAGATAATGGATAAACTAGCTACAGTCAACTCTCGAGACCGATTACCAAGGCTCAGTGGAGAAGGACCATCAGATAGTATGCTAGAAGATGCCAACAGAGCCCTCACGACAATCCCTACTACCAGTATAACTCAAACCAATGAACTGGTATACGCTACAGCCACTGTAATCCTGGAGATGCTTGGCTACATGATCAAGAAGAACAGCACTACATACCCCACCTGGAAAATGAGGTTGGAGGCTAAGAAGATAAATGCCCTGTTCACCAAAGAACCATCCAAGGTGTACTCCCAACTGCAGTGCAACAACACAGTAACAGCAGAGCCACAAACAGCAGAAATTGAACAGTACTGGAAGAACATATGGGAGAAAGAGAAGAAAAATAACACCAGTGCAAAGTGGCTGCAGGACCTGAGAGCAGACCACAGAAATCTCCCAGAGCAGGAACCAGTCACCATCACAGTAGCAGATGTCCAACAGCATGTCAAGAACATGAAGAGCTGGACAGCACCTGGCCCAGACATGATCCACACCTACTGGCTAAAGAAACTAACAGCAGTACATGAACGCCTAGCACCACAGATGAACCAGCTGCTAGCAGCAGGCTCCCACCCAGACTGGCTAACACAAGGTAAGACAGTGCTGATCATGAAAGACCCCAGCAAGGGAACAACACCGGCCAACTACCGGCCAATAACCTGCCTCCCCACAACATGGAAAGTCCTATCAGGCATCATAGCTGCCAAGCTGCAGAACCATATGGGCCAGTACATGAGCACAACTCAGAAGGGCACTGGGAACAACACCAGAGGCTCCAAACACCAGTTGCTCATAGATAGAGTAGTGGCCTGAGACTCAAGGTCTAGACAGACCAATCTGAGCACAGCCTGGATTGACTACAGGAAAGCCTACGACTCAATGCCACACACATGGATCTGTGAATGCCTGGTGCTATACCAAGTCAACAGAACACTAAGAATCTTCCTCAAGAACTCAATGGGACTGTGGAAGACAACACTGGAAGTCAACTCAAGACAGCTCACACAAGTGGCGATCAAGTGTGGCATATACCAAGGTGATGCACTGTCCCCACTGCTATTCTGCATGGGCTTGAACCCCCTCAGCCAGATTATCACAAGAACTGGAAACGGATACAAGTTCCAGAGTGGAACTACCATCAGCCACCTCCTCTACATGGATGACATCAAGCTGTATGCTAAGAGTGAACAAGACATCAACTCACTGATCCACCTGACACCTGACAGAGGACATGGAGGCTGCTGATGTGAAGACCCAGAAGCTCCTCACAATGAACAGAGGCTTTCACCCCAAGTCCAGCACCCAGAGACTGTACACCAGCCTGAAAGAGGGTGGGCGGGGTCTGGTGTGTGTCAAAGCCACTGTCCTGGATGAGACTCAGAGCATCCAGGAGTACATCAGTAAGATGGCACCTAAAGATGAGCTGCTGAGAGAACGCCTGAAGCAGCAGCAGACATGGAAGGAAGATCAAGCAGAGGAAGAGCCATGGCAAGACAAGACCCTGCATGGGATGTACCATTGACAGATATCTGAGATGGCTGACCTTAGGAAATCCTACCAGTGGCTAGAAAGGGATGGACTAAAAGACAGCACTGAAGCACTGATCATAGCAGCACAATAACAGGCACTAAGCACCCGATCCTTAGAAGCAGGGGTCTACCACACTAGACAGGACTCAATGTGCACACTGTGCAGAGAGGCCTTAGAGACAGTCCAACACATAGTGACAGGGTGTAAGATGCAGGCAGGAACAACATACACTGAACAGCACAACCAAGTAGCTGGCATTGTGTACAGGAATATCTGCACAGTGTATGGGCTAGACCCTCCAAAGTCCAGATGGGAGATTCCACAGAAGGTCATGGAGAATGACAGGGCTAAGATCCTGTGGGTCTTCCAGATCCAGAGAGACAGGCAGGTACTGGCCAATCAACTGGATGTTGTTGTAGTAGACAAGGAACAGAAGTCGGCGGTGGTGATAGATGTAGCGGTGCCAAGTGACAGCAACATCAGGAAGAAGGAGTATGAGAAGCTGGAGAAGTACCAGCACCTGAAAGAGGAACTAGAGAGAATGTGGAAAGTGAAGGCCAAAGTGGTCCCAGTGGTGGTAGGAGCACTCAGGGCAGTGACTCCTAAGCTGGGAGAGTGGCTCCAACAGATCCCAGGAACAACATCAGAGCTCTCTGTCCAGAAGAGTGCAGTGCTAGGAACAGCTAAGATACTGCGCAGAACCCTCAAACTCCCAGGCCTCTGGTAGAGGACCTGAGGTTGAGGAAGACACATACCACCCATAGAGGTGAGAAGGGAATTTTTTTTATCCTAATAAGTGATCTTGATACTGTATAAACATTTCAAATTCTGTCATGTTTCTTAATGTCCCTCCCTCATTTTTGAGGTCAGATTTTATTCTTCCAGCAATTTGTAAATACTGAACATCAGCCATGGTATATTTTGGCCTTCACTGAGTAATGGGAAGTACTGTGGAACAAATCTATAAAATTCACTTCACTTCTATGGTTGGAGAGAGAACTGATATAAAATGTTTTACAGATGGTATACAACCCTGCCAATAATTGCTAAAATAGACAAATCATACAGCGATAAATGTTGGAAATGCCATGAGAGAGAAGGAACATTCTGCCTTATCAGGTAGACATGAAAGAAAACCCAAAGGTATTGGAAAGATATACATACCATATCCAGAAATGAAACCATAATTTATTTTATTAGATGTAATTCTGGAACATATTTTAAAATGCCGTAATTTATTAAGATATACTGTATGTCTACGGCTACGAAGATAAACTTTGTACAAGACTGGAAAAAAGACATAACATTGGCTTCCGTTGGGAACATGGCCGACTGAACAGCAATGCTCACGAGTGTTGCGGGCAGACCTGACAGCGTGGGTTCTTTTGGGGGCACAGGCAGGCTTTTCCTGGTGTCCTTGCACGTCTTCATGGAGAGAAAATGCTCGGAATCACCCCATTTGTACTTCGGAACGTCACCTCGTAACCTGAGGATTGCCAGGCAGCAGTGACACTAATCTGATGAGAGGAGACGGAAGTCGGGGACGCCATCATTTTCCAGACCACACTGCAACCCTAAAGGGACAATAGGTCAAGCCTTTCCCATTTCTAAATCACCCAATGTAAATATTTTTAAAGATTTTTTACCCTAAGAGAGGCTTTTCACAGCAAGAAGAAATTATCTCTCTTGGTGCTCATTGTTATTTTTTGGATTAACCTTAAAACTTTCTTGTAACTGCTGGCTTATTTCCCATTTAAATTTTAAGGAGGACTGAGAATAAATAATCATCTCCTTGCTACTATGTTTGTAATTAATTTGAAGGACTTAACATTTGCCTACACTTTGATTTTGCTGTTTTGAGATTTCAGTTTTTCTATCCACTTTCTTTGGATTGCCTTTTACTAACCCACTAGCTTCTATCTGTGTTAACTAATTATTCAGGGGGCACCTTAATTTTCAGCTGAAACATGGATGACCCTAAGGAAATACTCTCAGAGTTTCGCTCCAAGCTTCGTTGTGACTTTAAACAGCTTCTCCATGATACTTGCCAAACCATTATGCAAGATATTCGGGATATTGTACAAAATATCAGTTTTAAAATGTGTCAACTGGTTGAGGACACTTTGAAGGAAGAAGAGAATCAAGAGCAGGATACTTTCATTGACAATGAGATTAGAGGCTTTGAGGAAATGCCAGGAGACAGATATACTTTGGTGCAGAAGGACTTAAGACAATTCGACTTACAAGATATTGTTGGTTTTGTCTTTCTGAAATATTGTTTTGAGAATGAAGCAGTCCCTTTTTGTGGGAGGTTTCCAGCTGAGGAATATGACTTTGTAAGGAGGGCAGTTGGGCTGTTTGATTTCTACATAAAAATTGCCTTATGTGTAATATGGAGACATGTAAATGTTCTGGTTTACTTTGAGGTGGGATAAGAAATGAAGAATATTTATGTGGATTGATATTAAGGCTTGTATGATTCTATTTTTCGTTAATGATTAGATTAAGAAGTATTCTATTGTTTTTAAAGTTTGTTTGATCTTTTAAGATTTATAAGATACAATAATTAGAGTTTGGTTATACGTTTAATAAGGTTAAGATTGTTATAGCATTATTAAGTAAAAAAGTATTATTAAGTACAAAATTTAAATATAATTTGATTTTTATTACAGTGGTTAGAAATATATAGAATAGTGGTAGGAAGGAAATATTAAATAAATCGGTTCTTTTTTGGGGCAGAAGTGGATTTAGAGGTTTATATATATATATTTAAAGGGGTGCGATGGCTCAGTGGTTAAGACGCCAGGCTTGTCAATTGGAACATTGCAACTTCGGTGGTTCAAGAGCCAAGCGCCGTGTGACGAAGATCTGTTGTTTATTCGTTCAGTCGTTTCCGACTCTTCGTGACTTCATGGACCAGCCCACGCCAGAGCTTCCTGTCGGCCGTCACCATCCCCAGCTCCCCCATGGTTGAGTCCGTCGCCTCCAGAATACCATCCATCCATCTTGCCCTTGGTCGGCCCCTCTTCCTTTTGCCTTCCACTTTTCCTAGCATCAGCTTCTTCTCCAAGGTATCCTGTCTTCTCATTATGTGGCCAAAGTACTTCAGTTTTGCCTTTAATATCATTCCCTCAAGTGAGCAGTCTGGCTTGATTTCCTGGAGTATGGACTGGTTTGATCTTCTTGCAGTCCAAGGCACTCTCAGAATTTTCCTCCAACACCACAGTTCAAAAGCATCTATCTTCCTTCGCTCAGCCTTCCTTATGGTCCAGCTCTCGCAGCCATAGGTTACTACAGGAAATACCATTGCTTTAACTATGCGGACCTTTGTTGTCAGTGTGATGTCTCTGCTCTTAACTATTTTATCAAGATTTGCCATTGCTCTCCTCCCAAGAAGTAGACGTCTTCTGATTTCCTGGCTGCAGTCAGCATCTGCAGTAATCTTTGCGCCTAGAAATACAAAGTCTGTCACTGCCTCCACTTTTTCTCCCTCTATTTGCCAGTCATCAATCAAGCTCGTTGCCATAATCTTGGTTTTTTTGAGGTTTAACTGCAACCCAGCTTTTGCACTTTCTTCTTTCACCTTCGTCATAAGGCTCCTCAACTCCTCCTTGCTTTTAGCCATCAAAGTGGTATCATCTGCATATCTGAGATTGTTAATGTTTCTTCCAGCGATTTTAACTCCAGCCTTGGATTCCTCAAGCCCAGCATGTTGCATGATGTGTTCTGCGTACAGGTTGAATAGGTAGGGTGAGAGTATACAAGCCTGCCGTACTCCTTTCCCAATCTTAAACCAGTCCGTTGTTCCGTGCTCTGTTCTTACCGTTGCTACTTGGTCGTTATACAGATTCCTCAGGAGGCAGACAAGATGACTTGGTATCCCCATACCACCAAGAACTTGCCACAATTTGTTATGATCCACACAGTCAAAGGCTTTAGAATAGTCAATAAAACAGCAATAGATGTTTTTCTGAAATTCCCTGGCTTTCTCCATTATCCAGCGGATATTGGCAATTTGGTCTCTAGTTCCTCTGCCTTTTCTAAACCCAGCTTGTACATCTGGCAATTCTCGCTCCATGAATTGCTGGAGTCTACCTTGCAAGATCTTGAGCATTACCTTACTGGCATGTGAAATAAGTGCCACTGTTCGATAGTTTGAACATTCTTTAGTGCTTCCCTTTTTTGGTATGGGGATATAAGTTGATTTTTTCCAATCTGATGGCCATTCTTGTGTTTTCCAAATTTGCTGGCATATGGCATGCATCACCTTGACAGCATCATCTTGCAAGATTTTAAACAGTTCAGCTGGGATACCATCGTCTCCTGCTGCCTTGTTATTAGCAATGCTTCTTAAGGCCCATTCAACCTCACTCTTCAGGATGTCTGGCTCTAACTCACTGACCACACCGTCAAAGCTATCTCCAATATTATTATCCTTCCTATACAGATCTTCCGTATATTCTTGCCACCTTTTCTTGATCTCTTCTGCTTCTGTTAGGTCCTTACCATCTTTGTTTTTGATCATACCCATTTTTGCCTGGAATTTTCCTCCGATGTTTCTAATTTTCTGGAAGAGGTCTCTTGTCCTTCCTATTCTATTGTCTTCTTCCACTTCCGCACATTGCTTGTTTAAAAATAATTCCTTATCTCTTCTGGCTAACCTCTGGAATTTTGCATTTAATTGGGCATATCTCCCCCTATCACTGTTGCCTTTTGCTTTCCTTCTTTCTTGGGCTACTTCCAGTGTTTCAGCAGACAGCCATCTTGCCTTCTTGGTTTTCTTTTTCTTTGCGACGTTTTTTGTTGCCGCCTCCTGAACAATGTTGCGAACTTCTGTCCATCGTTCTTCTGGGACCCTATCTACTAAATCTAGTCCCTTAAATCTATTCTTCACCTCCACTGCATATTCCTTAGGAATATTAGTGAGCTCATATCTAACTGATCTGTGGGTCTTCCCTATTCTCTTTAGTCTGATTCTAAATTTTGCAATAAGAAGTTCGTGATCTGAACTACAGTCAGCTCCAGGTCTTGTTTTTACCGACTGTATAGAGGTCCGCCACCTTTGGCTGCAAAGGATGTAGTCAATCTGATTTCGGTGTCGACCATCTGGTGAAGTCCATGTATAAAGTCGTCTTTTAGGTTGTTGGAAGAGAGTGTTTGTTATGCACAGTGAGTTGTCTTGGCAAAATTCTATCAGCCTATGTCCTGCTTCATTTTGTTCTCCCAGACCATGCTTGCCTGTAATTCCAGGTGTCGTCTGACTACCCACCTTAGCATTCCAGTCTCCTGTAATGACGAAGATCTATCTATCTTTATTTGTATATCTGAGTACACTGTAACATAGTTAAATAAAAGTGTTTTTTTTTAATGGAAAAAAACCTCAACAAAAAATAACAGTATAAAAATATATAATGACAACTGAGGACAAACCCCAGTCAGCACCAAATTAACAATATTTTGCAGTTTCCAACTGACCTCCCAACTCCCATGCCCCAGAAAACATCCAGTTCTTTAGACCTTTCCGAAAAGCTGGCAGGGTTGGGGTCAACCTAATCTCAGGAAATATGATATTCCAATATTTCTTCTTTAACAATCAACTAATCTACTAATTAAAAATAGCAACACCACCTGCAAATTTAGAGCTGTCACTTATGTACAACCTTAGGTTTTTTTTTTTATATAAAACCTTTAGTTTTCTATAAAAAGGTGTTCAAAAACCCTCCAAAAAAAGTGGTTTCGGTTCTCGTTTTTTTCCACTTAGCTGAGATTTGTCTATACTTAGCAGATCTTTAACATTCCATTACAGTGGACATGGCCATCTGATATTAATCCTGAAAACAGTGAGCAAGAAGAAAAACACTTACCACACATCTATCTGTTCTGTATCTGAATTACATTCAAAAGTTCACCCCCACCATCAAAAAAGTGGGAAAAATAAAATAATGAAAAGGAATGCTATAGTGATTTAAAAAATGTAAATCCCAATTGCTGCTAGTTAAACATTAGAGCATATCCTTGCAATCCTCTACACAAATTAATTAAATAATCAGGTTATTATTACTGCTTTTTAAAATATTTTATTTAATCCCGCCTTTATTATTTTTATAAATAATTCAAGGTGGCGAACATACCTAATACTCTTCCTATTTTCCCACAACAACAACCCTGTGAGGTGAGTTGGGCTGAGAGAGAGGACTGGCCCAAAGTCACCCAGCCGGCTTTCATGCCTAAGGCGGGACTAGAACTCTCAGTCTCCTGGTTTGCCATTGGCTCCTTCCTAGGGCTGAGAGAGAGAATGACTGGTCCAAGGTCACCCAGCCGGCTTTCATGCCTAAGGTGGGACTAGAACTCACCGTCTCTTGGTTTCTAGCCTGGGGCCTTAACCACTAGACCAAATTGGCTTTCTTTTTTATGAACCAGTAAGAAAGAAAAAAGAAAAGGTTTAATGAAAGGGATGATATTTTATAAAGGCCAATTAAAGAAGGGGGGATAATAAAGGGAAAGAGAAAGAAAAAATTAAATAGCACGATAAAGAATATTACAATCCATAAACTTTTCCTATAACCAAGGTCCTACAAAATAACTAGAAGTGTATTATTAAAGGCCAGCTACAAGGAAGTCTAATAGCTTGGATAAAAGTTAATACAAAACATTAGAAAAAATAAGAAAAAAATCATCTTCTTTCAACAGAAACTTAAAGAAGTAGGGTATTTTCCAGCTCCCATATGATTTTTGAGTATCATTTGATTAATTCAGAACAAAGTTGGCCAGAAACTTAATGAAGTAGTGAACATTCTTCTCTTGAGAAGTGTTGCTCATGTTATTAAGCATTTTTCTGCATTACAGGTAGTCCTTGTTTAGCAACCACAATTGGGACCAGCAACTCAGTCATTAAATGAAGCAGTTGCTAAGTGAAAAATCACATGACTGTGACTTTGCTTATGATTTTACTTCAGCTTTCCTTTGCTTTACAGAATCAGAAGGATATGACCCCAAACAGCCGGGTGAGCCCAAATGGTGGGTCAGGTTTCCAAACTCGACCCACAAGGAAGCTGGGTAAAAGGGCAAATCTTATAGCCTTTTCCCCCCACTCCCGGACCCTTTGTAATGCTCATCCTGACGCTGGGATAATTAACAAGAAGGAATTGATGTTTGTATTTACATTCATTGGAGAGGAAAGGATTACAAGAGAGTAAGCAAGAACACAGTGGGGAATGCATATCAAAAGGAATGCACTAGCGCTGTCTGTCTGCCTAGTGAGCTGCTTAGGAGGCACAAAAGCCTTTAGTGTGAATCTGATTAGGGTCTTGTTAATTTCAGGCAGCAGCTGCAAGCCCACTGAGTGTTCTAATCAACTAATTAAGGTCACAGAGATGATCCTATTAACTTGTGGTTAGCACTTTTCAGGGATGCTCTGCCCCATGGAGAAAAGCAGCTCAGAAAGAGATAGCTTGTTTAGGCAATCTCTTTACTCTGCGAGGCTGTGGGGGGGGGGGAGAAAAACAATGGGTCAGGCACAGGTCAATGTGTACTAACTGAATGCAATGGCAAACACATAACTCAGGGAGATGCTGCAAAAGTAAAAAATACAGGCATTGGTTGCAAAGTTACTTTTTCATCACCATTGTAACTGCAAACAGTCACTGCCTGAGGCAGTTACTAAATGAGGACTACCTGTATTGGATTTGCTTAGTAAAATTTGGGGAAAACCTAAAATGAGAATTTTTATCTCTTGTTCAATTGTATGTGTTGACTAGGCCATGTGGCTTTCAAACACTAAAAGGAAATAGATATTTCATACATATTCATATTCTTAGGGTAAAGTTGGATGACAGTAGATGTCATGGGCTTCCACATGAAGGATCAGAAAGCCAAGTAACATCAGGTGCATCTTGACACCATTATGCACATAACATACTGTATGTAGTTCATATCATGATGTGCTTAATGCAAATTGCATAATTTGCATAACAATGTCATGATATACATAATGTCATCTTGGATTTTATCATAGAAAAATAGTAGAAGTAGAAGCCTGTCCATACTTCACATGAATGTTATGCAAATGCTCTTGAAATATTCTAGAAGCCTTCTGTTCCCTTTCAGAGATGCAGAAATATTCTAGAAGCCTCTGCTACCATGAACATTTGGGCTGTTCTTCTTTTAAAACCAACAGCACTGTATAGTCAATTACAAAATAGTTAAGATGCTTAGAAGAGCTGTTTTGTTTTGTACCGCCCTCCCTTCTGGGAAATCCAAGGATTTAGGGATATGTTGAACACCGTCTGTGCAAGCACAGACCTGAGGTAGACAGGATGGAGGTGCTTTAAAACAAAGAGATTAATGCTATACTCTTGTTGGAAATGTTAATGAGTTACACTGCCCACATGTTCATGCATAGGATGTGGGTAATGGCAAACAAGAACAGAAAGTACTAATTAGCAGTGGATATTATGATGGGAATTATATTGACACAATTGAAGCATGTGGATATTTTCTGTCTTTTTCTCTCCAAAGAAAACTATATATTAAATCACTATTAACAAGAAAAGAAGTCAAGGAAGAGAAAAGGTGGCAGCAAGTCACTTCATACAAAAGAGGGGGTATACAGAAGGAGCCTCCCCGAAGATTGTCGAAACAACAATGCAGTCGGGCGTACCCTGGAAATGGTGAATTGCACCGGCTAATCCTTCTAACACCAGATCAAACCACAGCTAAGCAGAAGATGAACCCACCAAAACGGTCGTTGTCACGACCAACCCTGACGACCCAGAATTGCTGGACTGTTGATGACAAACAGCAAGCTGTTGACAAAGCTGTGGTGGTGGCTACATTTTGGCAGAGTAAAGTTTGAGCTGGACACGGAAATAATAATAATACAAAAGAGAACTATAGCTTGCCAGGAATGAATATGGAAATAAGATAGTTGTGGAAGACACACAACTTGTCTTTTTGACATAATCTCCATCAGTTATAGTCGATAATCATGATATAAAGATGATATCTATAAGGATGATATGTAGGGATGGCTATAATGTACTGAATGCATACAAAATCAACTCTCGCTGTTGGTTAACTTCAGAACTCACAAAGTCTCCTAAAGTAGCATGCTATATAACGTGATGGCCTTTATGATAAAGGGTTTAGGCCATAGCTTTGCAAACTGTGTGTCGTGACACAGTACTGTGTCGCCTGCGGGGCCCAGGTGTGTCGTGAGAAAACCTGGAAGCGTTGATGGTGTGCTGCCGGCGGGCCATCAGCACTTCCAGGTTTTCACGCAACACACCAGAACACTGACGCTGATGCCACCATGCTGCGCAAAAAAACGAAAGCACCGCCGCCACCGCCGTGGTGTGCGAAAACCTGGAAGCCCCACGGCGGCGGCAGTGCTTCCGGGTTTTTGCACACCGCCATTGGTGTGTCACCAATGAGAAAAGTTTGGAAAACCCTGGTTTAGGCACTTGTGCATGCTTTACTCCTGTCCCAGAGCCTTGAGAAAATAATTTTGATTCATATTATGCTTCTCCCACAGCTTCTCCCACAGCTTCTCCCACAGTTAAGCCCCCACAGCCTTAACACATAACTGGAATGGGGCCCTGCTGTGCTGTGTTGTGCTGCTGTCCATATAGCTCATCTGCATGGCAATCTAAGGACAGTCACTGGTGGTTTTCCATGATTGAAGTTTGAATGACACCAATTGCAGTAAAGGCCACCACCAATGGCCCTACAGAAGGTGTCCTGGGATGGTGCTTGTAAGGTCTGGGCACTCCAGCCAATTAACGTTTTTCTCTTTTTCCCCAAAGTACTCTTAACCTAATGATCTAATGACCACCACCAGATGGCAGCACAGAATTTGTCCCTTTTAACTTCAACATAGTGGTTGCCTTGATTTGTGCAGCTCAAAACCAGCTTCTGAATAAGCAATATTGGAGCCAGAGAGCCAGTTTGGGGTAGTGGTTAAGGCATCACTCTAGAAATCGAGAGACCATGAGTTCTAGTCCTGCCTTAGGCACAAAGCCAGCTGGGTGACCCTGGGCCAGTCACTCTCTCTCAGCCCTAGGAAGCAGGCAAGGGCAAACCACATCCAAAAAACCTTGCCAAGAAAATTGCAGGAACTTGTCCAGGCAGTTGCCAGAAGTCAACACTGACTCGAAGCCACCAAAAAGACCAAAAAAAAAAAAAAAAAAACCCTGCACGAAAGGGGTACAGGCTGGTCACTTTCTGTAAAGGAATTCTGTGTGCCTGGGAAGGAGAAGGGATATTTGCAAATCTGTGCAAAAAAGGACAGATCAACATTCCATTTTTATCTCATACAGTAAATGGATAGCCAGACCCTCCACAAGAGAGAGAGAAAGTGAGGGAGGGAGGGAATGGATGAATGAATCAAAGACATCAAGGAATACCTGTCATGAAAGGGGTATAAAATACACACATATCTAGTTTCCAAGATTCTGTCACTCAACCCCTATTTCTTATAATTAACATAGGAACAAGACTGTAAGAATCTAGCTTTCTTAATTACTGTTAGAGGGGCTTGACAGTTTCAGAGCTTTGTGCTTTCTAGATTGACTGGTTGATCAACTTCTTTAAAAAAAAGAAAAAAAGAATAATGACAACAACAAAGAAAGGAAGTGACTGAAGAAGCCTGAATTCTTAGTGATTCACAATAAGAAATGATTTGCTTAACTGTTGTGAGCTGGTTTTGCACAAAACCAAACAAACCACATTATGGTTTGGGGTGATATATGAAGCCAATATAAATCTAGATCCAAAACAACATGTTTCATTTGTGGTTTAAGGCATATGCTTGTATTTGGGCATGACCAAGAATATGATACATAATACTATGGATACCGTACGTTTGCATATTGTACTAAGCTATAATGTGATTTATTTGGTTTTGCCAGGTCAATTTGTAATAAATCTGTCCTCATTCATGATTTAATCATGGATTAGGGGGCCAACCTAGCATATATAACTGAGATCTCGGTAATCTCTGGGGTGGTGTGGTGTTCCCTCTTGGAGATATACTGTGCCTACTTGGGTTTTAGGTTTGACATCAGCTGTAAGCCCAGGGTAGGGAGTTGTTATTGCAAATGGGGGAATCGGAGCGATGTAAGATCCTTTGCTTTGAAGTAGGACTCTAGAACAGTTGGGATTGCTGTTGTACTGCCCTCCCAGCTGCATAGCTTCATTCCTACTTGATCTGCTAGACTATGCTACTGAGTTGGCAGTAGAATCCCTAAGGGTGTTCATTTTGCAGTTTTCAATCTGCCACTGGATGACATTGAGTCTGAAGCATCTCAGGAGGTCATGGCTACCATGAAATCATGCACCTGTCCTAAGTCATTGAGGATCCAACATACACTGGTGGTTGCATATTAGATATGTTTTTTTTTCCCATGGGGCAGTTGCAACATGTTCTGGTAGTAACCCTCCAACAACTTTTAAGAACCAATTTGTTCTTGATGCACTTTTAGGACAGGAATATTTTCTTAGGGGAGGCATACTAGCGAAAAAGGGAGTGTGGTGGCTCAGCAGTTCAGACACCAGGCTTGTCAACTGGAAGGTCACAAGTTCAGAGGTTCGAGACCCTAGCCCTGTGTGACGGAGTGAGCTCCCGCACTCATCCGAGCTCTTGCCAACCTAGCAATTTGAAAGCATGCAAATGCAAGTAGATAAATAGGTACCACTTCAGTGGGAAGGTAACAGCATTCCACGCGTGTCATGCCGGCCACATGACCACAGAAGCATCTTCAGACAACACTGGCTCTTCGGCTAACAAACAGAGATGAGCACCGGTCCCTAGAGTCAGACATGACTGTGTGGGGGAACCTTTACCTTTTACTAGCCAAGACCCCTGACAATTCTCTGAACAAGTATCAAGACCAGTGAAGAGAGAGAAATCAATTATAGATTTCTTTTGAAATGAAGTGGTATGGTTTGACAAAATGGAACTGTTTGTGGCAGAAATGGGCTTGTTATTGATTGAGTCCATTAAGCTCTGTCTCAAATTATTTCTCAGCTCAACTAATTTTTTAGAAGTTTCCAGAAGATCAATAGTCACACTATTTCAATAATGAGATTATCATGATTTCACATTTAAAATAGATTTCAGAGCCTGTTTAGAAAGACATGGTTTAGGTGGGAAGACATTAGTATGTCCACTTGCCTTATATTTGATTTTATTCTCAGCATCTCAGAGACATGGATGAATTTAAAGAACCAATAAGGTTTCTAATCTCCTGAACTATGATCTAGAATGTATCGGAACAACCTTGATTTCATACCCCCACCACCACCATTCAATGAAACTAGGATTTCTGGGAGTTGCAATCCAACACATTTGAAGGAACACATATTTCTCTGGGAATAAGTCAACTTGAACATAGGAAGATTGGTTTTCTCTGAGTAAAGAAGCATGGGTATTTGCCGTAAAAACTCAGCAATTATAATGCTGCCAGAGGTTAACTATGAGTGAGACTTGAGTTTGTTAAGATCTCAAATAATCTAGAGGTATTATAATTCTTGACACATGATGCTATTCAATAAGATCATTTTGTATATGTTCAGCTGCCAATCATCAAATGTAACATTATTAAATACAGAGGTTTCAACTGATATGGTTCCCTTGATGATTAACAGTTGAGTGTATGATTTGACTCCACGAAGAGCATTTTATGTCAGTTGCATTAAGATCTTTCTGGAGTATTATGACTGTGCTTGTCCATTCATGATTGTGTAATAGTTGGGTTTATGCACTGTGCAAAGCAATAACATGGCTTGGTTTTGGTAGTGTGTTGTTTGAACCCTAACCCCTCACAATTGTAATTGCAAACCTTGGTTTAAGATTTAGTGTGATCCAGCTAATTTTGACTTATTCAACACACAGGGTTAATCAATCCTAATTTAGTGCAATACAGTATATGAAGCCAGACAATATTTCTGTTACTGAGGGGCAAAATTTGCTGCTGTGATCAAACCTACAGAATGCAAGACTGAGGAACAATCAGAATAGGATATTAAGGAGATAAGCAGTTAGCTGATATGTGAAAAATTTCTAGGATATAAATCATGTCCTAAAAATTATGTTTACTGGTTCATGGGAAAGATAGTGGGGCTTTGAGAGTCATTGAACTGATGAGATATTAACAAACCTACCAGAGGGAACACGTGCTGGGACCATCAACAAACCAAACTGTCAAGCAGCTATCAAGATATAAATGCATCCCAGCACAGGAAATGCATTATATCTATGAAAACAGCAGATAAAGTGCTGCCCAGGAAAGGTGCTGCTTTCTATAATAACCAAGGATGTAAAATATACTATGGAGTAAATCAGTGCATAAATTAAAAAAAATAGCAAAATAGACAGGTATCTTTCTATAACAATTTTGTTAATAATATATTAGATAATCAATTTTGTTCCTGGTATTTTAAGACTATTCTATCATGGTTCTCAGAAGTTGTCATGGTATCATGAATTGAGCAATTGAAGAAATGGGAGTGAGGCTAATTAAAGAGATATGTGTCAGAAAGGGGTGAATATTTCATCTAAACAAATAGCCCCTGAGACCTTAGCACAGAGCTTTCTAAACTTTTCATGTTGGTAACACACTTTTTAGACATGCATCATTTCGTGACACACTCTTACAGCAGGGCATCATTTCACAACACACTCTTACAGCAGGGCACAAGGCTAGGACCTGCGTGGAATCACAGCAGGTTTGGAGGCAGCAGCAGCCGCGACACACCCAGACACTGCAGCCGACACACTAACCCAGGGCTTTCCAAAGTTTTCCCGCGGCGACACATCAACTGCCGTTGGTGTGTTGCCACGGGAAAACCCGGAAGTGCCGCGGTTGTGGCAGCGCGCAAAACCCCGGAAGCGCTGCTGCCGCTTTCGGGTTTTTGCGTGCCGCTGTCAGTGTGTCGCCGTGGGAAAACCCGGAAGCGCTGATGATGATCAGCGCTTCCGGGTTGTGTGGCGACACACCAGACTGTGTGTGGCGACACACTTTTGTGTCGCGACACACAGTTTGGAAAGCTCTGCACTAACATGTCCCGACACACAGTTTGGAAAGCTCTGCCTTAGCATCTAAAAATCTTGAGCTAGCAGAGACAATACACACACACAAGCACATTCAAAGCTGTATACAATTATACTTGTAAATATCTAAAAATATATTGTCAACCATACCAAATAAATGAGGTACTTCTTGTAGCCCAATGGCAAATGGTTTTTTGGTTTTAATATTTTTGGTTTTAGTATTTTTTAGTTTTTTTTATTGTAAATAGATGTTGTTTCATTTTTTGGTTGTGAGCCACCCAGAGTTTGGAACAAAATGGGCAGCTATATAAATGTTATAAATAAATACATAAATATTATAATCTTGTAGAAAATGAAAAACAGAAACTTGCTTGATCGAAAATAATGTGACAGATATATTAAAAACATCATTAAAATGACTGCCAGTAACTGCTGCAGAAGTTAAAAGAATAAGTTCACAACAGACCGCTGGCAAAGGCCCAGGAGAGGATATTTTACCACCAGAAATTTTTAAGGCATTCCCTGGTTGGTGGGCTCCTATGCCCACCTCCTTTTTTACTTATATCAATGCCACTGGGCGAATCTCTGTAGGTTGGAAGAGCAGTGTAGTAGTTCCAATATTTAAAAAGGGAGATTCCACAAACCCCACTAACTTTCACTCCATGAGTCTTACTGACAGAGGGTGTAAGTTATATACAAGGTATCTTTTAAACAGATTGATCGATTGGGTGGATACTAGGCAGATAATAGCAGAAGAACAGACGGGCTTCAGAAAGGAACATAGTACTATAGATCAGTGTTTCACTTTACAACATCTGATCCACAAATCAGTAAACAGCCTTCAAAATGCCTGTATGCAGCATTTATTGGCTTATCATCAGCCCTTGATACAATAAATAGAGGAAAAATATGGAAGAAGTTTTTAGCTCCTGCACTAGCTCCAGCTCTTGCCAACCTAGCAATTCGAAAGCATGCAAATGCAAGTAGATTAATAGGTACCACTTCGGTGGGTAGGTAACAGCGTTCCGCGCGTGTCATGCGGCCACATGACCGTGGAAGCGTCTTCGGACAACGCTGGCTCTTTGGCTAACAAACGGAGATGAGCACCGGCCCCTAGAGTCGGACACGACTGCACAAATGTGCGGGGGGTACCTTTACCTTTTTATAGATAGATTACCTAATATACAAAATAAGTCAGTATGAATGAACATTACACACAAATCATACTGTAGATCATCCAAGAAAATGTTGGCTTATGCTATCCAAAGAACAACCTTTCTTCACCTACTGAGAAAATAGATTGTTCATGGAAATTTGAGGAGAGTTTTAGAACTCACCTGTGAGACTGAGAGTTAGTTTTCACACAATCAGTGAAAAACAACATAATAACAAATCTGACACTTGCGAAAAAGGTGGAGGAGTGAAACAGTTGTAAACTAGGTCTCCTTCACAAAAGAGGAGTTCAGGTAGCCCATTCCATAGGTCAGGAAAGAGAAAAAGGAACAAAACATTTTGAATACTGTTTATATATTGCTTTTGAAACATAGCAGTGCTAGAATTCTTTGGTTATGACTTTTTAATTTTTATTCAATAAAGACTACTTATCAAAATTTGGATTCTTGTGCATTTGCCTAATTGGTTCTAAACCTATTTATTGTATGAAGTCTAACATTGGTCAACATTTATTCAAAAGAAAGTAGCAAAGTTTCCAATGCAAATGCTTTTGGATATATTGACAGTTACCCTTTGGAAGCCAATCTGTGATGGCAGTGTTGTACTATCCTCTTTTTAATATCATAAATGTGGACTAGGAAAAGAAAATACATCAGGCTTGATGCTGCTGTGCTACAGGTCCCATCTTGAAAAGTGCCTGAGAATTCTGGGAAATCTAGTCCAACATATCTGGAGATTATTAGGTTGAGAATTGTAAGGTTAGCCTCTCAAAATAATGCTACTGTAGCCCCCAGTAGGTAGACCAGACCAGGAAATCAACTCCCCAGGAAGGCTAAAACCTCCTCCCCTTTCCTACACTTCAGTCCATCAGTGAGGCATCTGCCTGAGCTGCTTCCAAATATTATCCCATTTCTCAGGACTTAAAAATATGTTTCTGCCCCTTTTGCCTAGGTTACAGTTCTTGCATATTTCTCTCAAGGTTATCTTTCTTACTCTCTATACTGAGTAGCAAGTGGGGCATTTTTTAAAATTATAATTGAAACTGCAATCCATTTTTTCTGTTAAAAATGACTTCCACAATTTGCATTGCCCTAAATGGCTTCCATAGATCAAAAAAGGAGATAGCATGGAAGTGTTCTGACATTCTTGCATTCTCTGCACCATGCTGAGTATAGCTAAGGATGCTGAATGGATTCTAGGAACCACCACCTCAGCTGATATAATAATATTTATTATATCACATGATATTTTCTTAATTTCTGCTATTTAAGATACCACAGATCCAAGGAACCTAGGGACAAAAGGTATTGTTTTAAAATCAAGATAAAACGATTTTTATGTGTTCTATTCAGGTACAGGAAATTTACATTGTTTCAAATTTTAAGGTTCAACATCTGAAATCCCATAGGGTCACCTGCAGCTTCTGAAAGCATTTGGTGCAATTCCCAGAAACCTCCAAAGATTTTTAGAAAATTTCCCCTTTTATTGTGACAGAAGAAAAAAAGCATTAAATATATAGCTAGAGATCATAATATTCATTAGATTTAATTTTGATTAAATATAAACAAAATGAAAGCAAACTATTTTTTGTCCTGGACTAATTTTTGGACAATTGCCTCTAGTGTCTTCCTCAAAGGCCAAATACAGCCTTCAGCAATGAAAATTTGCACACCTCTGACTTCAATAAAGCCAGCTCTTCCCTTATCATAGAAGAGACTTTGCTGTGTTTAAAAGCCCAGCAAAGATCTGTAGATAGTTCTGTTAATGTATTTGTCATAACAACACCAGGGACAACCCCAAATCTATAGGCAAAGTTCTCCAAACATCACAATATACACTTTTAAAAGCCAAACTATTATGGTTGCTGCAAAAATAAAACCATTATGTTCTGGTTTTCCCAGATTGTTCCATTTGAAGACTCTAAGCTGCCATTTTGTAGGGACTTCTAAAGTCTTTCAAGGATTAGCCAGCACCCTGGTAAAATCCCAGGCTGGGGTTGTTGGCTGATTGTTTGGCTAATTGATTGGCTGATTGGTTGGCTGCTATGATGACTGGAGGAGAAATGAGGGCAATTATTCTATAATAATTGCTAAAGAGATTCATATGCCTCCGTTTGTGGTTGTGTGTATTGTTCATGAAAGTATGAATATTTTATGTCCACCTTTACAACTACTGAGTAGAAAAGTTCTGTTTCAATGAAGATTCTAGATCTCACAGAGCTATTGCCGGTATTATTGCCGCCCAGAGTCACTTGTTGAGATGGGCAGCTATAGAAATTAAATAATTAAATAAATAAAATATTCTGTTGAATGGTGTTTTTAAAATCATACAGCAGGTATAAAAATCATTGTAATTATGTGCCTTGAGTTTAGCCAACCAAGTAAACCTATTTTAGTGCAAGCATAAGCTATCTGGATTTATACTGAAATGTTTTATGCTTTAAATAGCCAATTGTCTTCTTTTAACTTTGCCTACATTTAAAACTCAGAAATAGAAAATAATAATAACAACAAAAACAACAACAGAACAACACCACTCTTCAGCTAAATATAGGTCAGAATAGTTTAGAATGAGAAAAATGGCATATTGAGAGCAATAGATTTTGATTAATCTTGTACTGTATACGTATCTGTGTGTGGCCTCTGACAAAACCTTGCACTGTCCCAGGGAAATGTTAATGGAACTGTAATTTTGTTGTGAAACACTGATTATTCTAGTTCAAGGGTTCTCTGATACAGAAGAGATGCTTTACTTCCAAATGTTATTATTGTATTTGTTACCCTTTGAATCTGGTGGCATTGACTCTCCAGCATTTCATAACCTGTTGACCACAAGAGGGGAGTGGTGTGTAGATACAAAAGCAAGGATCTACCCTCTGTTCTCTCTTTGTAACTCTGCCTGCTCTTTGTCTAAGAGATTTCCATTCTAAGGTCACTTCTTTCCACCTTTGCTCCAAGGAACACTTGCATGGTGCACTCCATCTCCCACTTTCTTCCTAGTAGGAAGTTAGGTGCTACATGTTCTTGCCTATCTCTATATTTCTTCAAATAAATCTCCTTTCTTTGAAAGTTATAAAGCCTGCTTTACTAATCAGTGCTCAGGTCAGATTCCCTCTCTCAAGAATGCTGAGAATGAGACAGAGAGAGAGAGAGAGAGTAAGAGAGACAGAGACAGAGACAGAGAAACACAGAGAGAGAAACAGAGACAGAGAGACAGATAGAGAATACTTCTACCTCCAACAGTATTATACTTAAATAGAAATCCAAGAAAAAGCAACTACATTCAGTTCCTCATATTTCAGAGATGAAAAAGGGTGTCTAAAGCTTCTAGAAAAGGCCTGTTTTGAAGCATGTGCCTTTGACTTCTCAGGATCACATTATGGGATTCATGTGGTAAACCATTGTGATGCGTAGACCAAATGTGGAAAGTCAAAGTAGATTTTAGAGTCTTCCCCAACACTGTTACCTCTTGTCTAGTGACAGAGGACTGGATGCAGAGCTACTTCTGCAGCATATACAGTAGCATAATTTGCCATTTGGAACTGCAATAAACGGGTAGGCAGTTAGCTCTCATTCATTGCTTGAATGTACGTTTTGGAAAGGGCTTTGGGGAAGAATACTCCTACAGCAGCAGGCCCAGTTTGGTTCTGTCAGATTTTACCTCTTTGAGGATTTAAGAGAGAAAATGCATGCACTGTGGGTGGTGTTTGAATGGGCGATTCCTCTCCAGATGTCCTCTTTTTAGAAAGTTCACATATGTAAACATATGGCATGCAGCTTTTAAAATGGAAACCAACATTGGTTTAAATATTTATTTACATTCAGAGACCAGATGATCATTCAGAACAACAAAAACAAGTAAACACAATAAATGTCATAGTCACCTTAAAATGTATAATAATATATTAGAAAGTAAGATAATAATTGTCCAATGATTTCAACAGACAGGATTTAGCTACTCTCCTTGTTAGATATTGATTGGCATCAGATAAAAAAATAGTAGTGTAAAATTCATCTATTCTTCCTGGAAATCACTGGAGAATAGCTGCCAAATAAAATTCATAAGTAGCTCTATACAGATTGCACTAGAAAAATACGTCCTGGATAGTTTTGCTGTCTCCAGAACCATATGGGCATATACAGGGGTTTTATTATTTCTGCCACATAAAAAGACTGAGGGTAAGGCATTACACATGTCATGATTTTTTTTTAGTAGGGAAGGTCAATGAGCTCAAATAGTTTGCCTGTTTCCAAATATTCCTAGTGATGGATATTCGGAAGCTCTGTGGTGAGAAGCCAATTTCACTTTGAAGTTCTATGTCCTCCAACCTTTGATGAGTAAGCCTTTTGGCCTGATGATAACTAGCAGAAAACTGGTGATCCTTTGTTAAACCAATGGAATTTAATTTATTTTCCACTGATGTTGTCCATAATGAAGCATGGTCAACTGTAAGGGCCAAAGGTGCTATACCCAATGGGAAAAAAATAAGTTTCAGCCAGTATGACATTATTACCCTCCAAACCGTTTATTCAATTCTAGACATCTCTGCCTTAAGCCTGAGAACTGCCTCAGTGTTGCTTTTAGGAGCAGAAAATGGACCTGAGAAATTTAGTTTATATAACCTCTCAGAAGTTTTTCTTGAGAAATAACCCAGTCTATACCACATATACAGTAGAACCTGTGCCAGGGTTTTGGCCTTGAGAAGTTTAAGAGCTGCAGGTAGAAACTACCATCCTCCAGCAAAACAAAACAAAACAAAACAAAACAAAACAAAACAAAACACCAAAACCAGAAACCATCCTGATAGCCATGAAGGATTTGGATGCTCTTTCATTGGTATATTCATGAAGGGCTTTGAACAAAAGAATATTGTTCCAATATATTTAAAGAAAGAGACTTGTTCTATGCAATTCCCACCCACAATCCATCTATAAAGACCATTATTTTGGGCATTTGATGTTTATCATCAACTTATGAAATTCACATAACTTTTTACACACATAAGTGTGTAATAGATTTCAGTGCTGTTCTGAGTCCAATCAAAGTATAAGATATAACCACTGCATCATCTGCATAAAGAAATAAGGGGGTTATGCATCTGGCAATTTTAGGGGAATGGTTCTCCAAAAGGTCTAAGGCCTTCACCATACCACTATCTTATTAATGTAGAAACTGAGTAACACCTGGGCTAAAATATAATCCTGCCTAAGCCCTTTTGCAGTTGGTATACTGTTTGGGGTTGCATCTCACTTGAAATGATGTACTCATATATAGCTTCTGATTAAACATATCAGATGTCAATCAACATTATATTTTTGGATTTTTCCCATAATAAACTTTGAGATATCAAATCAAATGCTGATTTAAAATTGGGGAAAGCTACATATAAAGGGATTTACATGTATAGATGTATTTTTCTATCAGATGGTACAGCACAAACATATCATCCACTGTTGGGCACCTCATTTGAAATCCCTCCTGTTCCAGTCAAATAATTCCTTCTGAGTCCAGCGAGTCTTCTGGTTCAAGTGTCTAGCATAAGGTTTTGCCATTATACTCAGAAGGCTAATAGGTCTGTAGTTAGTTTTTTAATGCCTTTCTTATGAATAGGCACAGCTATAATCTTACCTCAAGTTCTTAGGGATATTTCCTGTTTGGTTGATGTACCTAAAGACAAGAAGGGGTGCCCACAAATCAGAATGCATCTTAAGGAACTCTGTGACCCAGGTTTAGATTGGGGGCTTTCCTGGCCTAAGAGATTCTATATGTTTAATCTCTTCTGAGAGATAGACCAGTGGCCAAAAGTGTAACATAGGAAATAAGGTAGTGTCCTAGGGAAATTCTTGTTCCATTAAAGTATTTAACATTTGAAAGTGTTCATCATACGTGTGAATTGGGGCGAGTTTAATAGGGTTTGGAAGAGATTTCTTTAGGCCTAAAGCTGTGAAGCACCAACAAAGGGAGTTATTATCTTAACTGCATCAATCCATGGTATCCACATATCCTTAGTGGCCTTGTCTTAATTTTCCCTAAGGAGAGATTTGTAGCATTTCATAATGTTATGGACCAGTTGGTGACCATTTTTAGTGGGATATTGCTGAAGACTTTACATACTCTCCTAAATTCATTTTTAAGCTGCCAACATTCTTGGCTGTGGATGATATTTAGTGAGGTAGGATACATTAGAGTACCAATATACCCTAGCAAATGCAAAACATTGTTTCAGTTCACTGATTAATTGTTCATATAAGTCTGCAGGAGCTTGTCAAGTCCCTATTATTCATTGTTGGTTTTCTAATGAGGACAAAGAGGTAAGCCATGTGGCTAAACCTCTGCAATTCTTTCATTCCATCTAATGCATATCACAGTATTTACGTTCTCTGCATCTTGAACAAATTTTCAACCAATCTGCATAGAGACATCCTTAAGCTGACCAGATGATGATCTCTTTCTAAATGTGGTTCCATCACTAGACTGGACAGAAAGGGCTATGCCATTACAAGATATCAGCCAAACTTCCCCATTGGACTTCCTACCTCCTCCCCCAAAGGTGTATTCAGCCAGCATATCACTTTCCAATGCACCATTATGAATGCATAATGGTAAAGGTTCCCCCCGCACATTTGTACAGTCGTGTCTGACTCTAGGGGCCAGTGCTCATCTCCGTTTGTTAGTCGAAGAGCCAGCGTTGTCCAAAGATGCTTACGCAGTCATGTGGCTGGCATGACGCACGCGGAACGCTGTTACCTACCCACCGAAGTGGTACCTATTCATCTACTTGCATTTGCATGCTTTCGAATTGCTAGGTTGGCAAGAGCTGGGGCGAGTGCGGGAGCTCACTCCGTCATGCGGGGCTAGGGATTCGAACCTCCGAACTTGCGATCTTCCGATCGACAAGCCTGGCGTCTTACCCACTGAGCCACCACGACCCTATGAATGCATAGGTCACACAAAAACCTGCAAAATTTCAGGTTCTATTGTTTGCCTCCCTTGAAAGACTGAGTTCCACTAATCCCTCCAAAGAAAAACTACCATTATATTGGTGAACAAGGAGAAAATGATGTAGGCAAAAGCATGCACTCAAGTCTCTAAAATCATGATCATTATGGAGGGGTATTAGGAGCTTTAATTTGGGCCCAGGTGTGCAAGGGAAGAGGAATACACAGGGTGTACCAAATGTCAGACCCCTGCCCCATAGACAATTAATTATATACAGTACATTAATGTTCAAAGCAGTTGCCATTTTCTTCTAGATATTTTCTCATTTGACACATGACCTTTGAACATTGCTCAGTACAGTAACATTTTCTCTGAAAAATGAAATAAAGCTTATTGTGATTGGACTATGGGACCTGACTTTTGGTACACCCTGTATATTGAAAAGCATAATTTCAATTCCATAGATTTCTTTATCTACCTTGAAAACTTTTTATAATCTCATAACTATTCACAATATTTAGACACAATATTTAAACAGAAAGTATGACCATCTTATTTTTAAAAGATTTTTAAGCAATAGTACATGGTCGTCTATTCTTTCATTTTAACATAAAAAAATTGAAACAAAGTTCTTCAACTGTGATGTAATCTAATAAAACATTTTGATTAAATCAAATAGAAATCAAATGTTAGTACATTCAGGCTTCAGAAAATCTGAAAAGATATAGAAAAAGTAAGAGCATTCTGATTTCATTGTGCAAATGAATGTATGAATTTTGACAGAGAAAATGGCTGTGTGTTTTGGCATTGCTTGTCTCCACATCCTTTGTACAAAATGTAACATGAAGCTCTTAAATAAAAGGAAAATGACCTGAAAACACTGTGTTGTAGTACATTCACAATGTTTTCTCCCATATTATGAGTATATGTGTCTGTATATATACAGTACATGTATATATGCTATCCAGGAAAAAGCTACATTTCCATTGGTGTTGCAATGCTGCAGTGCATTTTTGTTTATCTCAGGTAAGCAATAGATATAGATGTTCAAGAAAGGTAAGCCATAGATATAGATATTCAAGAAAGCATCATAAAGTCAAAGCAGAGCCAGCCTATTCTAGGTTCCTCCCATGGAACCAGATGTTCATGCTGTCCCTGACTGGTTTTTCTGTCCCAGACTGGTTCTTCACATTACCCATCTATAGCCAGGTCTTCCCTCTGAATTCCAGAAAATTATTTAGCTTTATCAAAATACTTTTGACTTTCTTTAACATTCTTCTTGTGAAATCTTTTGGCAGGTCAGCAATGTCAGTATGATGTCCAAATTAAAATATAACATACAACTGGCAGAGGAAGTCAAGGAAATGAGATGAATGGATTTCTATAATGTGTTCACTGGCAGAATTAGAACTTCAGAACGAGGGTGGAAGAATAGCTGATTCTACAACTTCTTCCTAATTGCTTACCAACTGAGAATGTTTACTTTAAATCTATCCAAAGACTTTCGACAGATGTGCAAAATGAAATGTGCGAGTATATGGTGATGCATTCTTAGTTCAATGTTCTTTGCCAAGAGTAACATCTGAATCCTCAATAACTTTTGTTTTTGTGCCTATAACTTAATTCATAAACAATAGCTAAAAGGCAGCTACAAATACTACTGGTAATCCTTTCATGTGCCTTCCTTACAAGAAACATGAAAGTGCAATTCAAACCAACCAACCCATGAAAGTTCCTTTAATTGGTACTGCAATATAGCCTTGTAAATATTGTCAAAGAAAATCACAAAGAGAAAGTTCTTCCCTGCTCTTTTAAGACTTTCTCTTCTCCTTAATTAGGCATCTTCAGGCAGCTTCCTGATTGCTCATCCCCTATCTGCAGTAAAATTAGCAGATTTGTTATCAGAATATAAAAGCAAACAGCATATGGTTTTGTTAATATCTTCATAATGTCATAACACAATCTGTCACAATGTAAATGTCTTCAAAGCAATTTCATTTGAATGGAATATGGAGCAAGAAATGGGAGAAAGGAAAACAATTCCTTTTTTTATCATTCTTTCAGAATGCTCACCTACTGCATTTTATCAGCTTCTTAATGTACAGTATGCTTGGGGGCATTTCTCTTTCAATAGCTATAAATATTGTGTTCATTGATTATCACCTCTCCAACAGAAATAGTTGCCTCCAGATATTAAAAGGTCATTTTCCCTTGATGTCCTTTACACTAGATAAATATGAACTTAAATTTGTAACCCTTCACAAGGGTTTGCAAATTAGAAATTGTTGGAAGATCAAGGAAATATAGTCATTTGCTTTGTTTTTAGCCCTGAAAATCTTGTATAGGCGTCTCTTTGATGTTCTAGTGAGCTCTACTTTAAATGATTCTTTCTTTATATGTGCCTAAGAGATATCACCAAATGGTAGCATCTGAAACCAACAGAAAGTCCAGGCTTTGGAGATTTCCCTTCACCCCATTTCAATTGTGGGCAGCTTTCCAAGATAAGCTGTAACCATCCTGATTAACTGCCACTGCTGCTCTTTTTCAAAAAAGCATGAGTCCATATCATACTAGCAACCAGAAATACCAGGTCCAGCTTTTATCAGCCACTTTTTAATGTCTATACATGGATAGCACTGACAGCTAAAAGCCATAGAGAAGACGTTTGCACAAATATCCATCCAGTGATGGATGCATATGGATGCCTCTATAGAGAGCATTTTTGTACTGCTGTGCCTTCTAACATATGTTTACCTGTTGCCATTGTTTTGTTCCTGTAATATGGAACCCATTTAACAGATATTCTGAAATGATCAGCATCTGCAGATGCATTACATTTTGAATGGTTGATCTTTCCTTATCTTAATACTTTTTAGGTAGCTGTACTTTTTCTGTGTTTAAGTAAAGGTAAAGGTTCCCCCCACACATTTGTGCAGTCGTGTCCGACTCTAGGGGCCGGTGCTCATCTCCGTTTGTTAGCCGAAGAGTCAGCGTTGTCCGAAGACACTTCCGCGGTCATGTGGCCACATGACGCACACGGAACGCTGTTACCATCCCACTGAAGTGGTACCTATTTATCTACTTGCATTTGCATGCTTTCGAATTGCTAGGTTGGCAAGAGCTGGGGCTAGTGCGGGAGCTCACTCTGTCACGCGGGACTAGGGATTCAAACCTCCGAACTTGAGACCTTCTGATCGACAAGCCTGGCGTCTTACCCGCTGAGCCACCACACCCCTTTTCTGTGTTTAAAAGTATCTTATTACTGAGTAAGTAGTATTTTGTTTACTATGAAGTCTATACACATACTCTCACACTCTTCTAACAGGAAATACATGCACACACACACACACACACACTTATTTATTTATTTATTTATTGTAATCCATTAACTTAATCACATTACATGTTTTGTTCAGAATCCACAGCATTACTTTTTAAATCCACTTCCTCCTTATACAGGGTTAAGATCCTTTTTTCAAACTTCTGAAATATGACATGCATTTCCACATTACTGGGAAACCTACCGCAGTTAATTATTTTTGCAATTTAGCCTCATCTTCTCCCACTACTCCCTGTCATGACCAAATGTTAAAAGTTCAGTATTCTTACCTACTTCTGTTGCCCCAGTGCAAAAACATAAAGTACTCCAAACGACAGCTGAAACAAGTAAAATACAAAGGTGGAGAGTTGACAGCTGCTGCATTTTGCTCCCACTTATTTCATCCATATACTGTATCTCTTGTTAAAAATTAATTTTTAGAAAACTTTAACTTTAGAAAAAGAGAAATCAGCTTGTTTGTGTATTTTTGTTCATTTTCCTCAAATTCTTCAGTTCTAGGTTAGTCTTGTTGGATTGTTAGTTTAAACTTTCCAAGAAGAACGTCTTTTTCTCCTGACAACATTCAGAATTATGAGTACACACCCTGATCAGAAAAAAATGTAGTCCACAGTCCAGCTGTGTGCACTCCAGCTGTTCTGATTCACATACCCTTCAACACACAAACACATACAGAAAGGTGCATTTCTTGCTATTTTTTCCTGATGCTCAAATGTTCACTAAACATTGTCAGTGAAATTTAATTTGGTTAAAATACACTTGTAAGTCAAGTACTCACAATCAAACCAGATAGATGATTGATTGATTGATTAATAGATATTCCAAAGATATTTGATTATACAAACCATGGAGAAAATGTTTGTTCATTATAGCTGCTGCTTTGATTGTAATGTTAGCATTAGCTTTTAAGTATTCATATATGGATTATAATTTGCTCCATCCATATTAATTTCAAAAATAAATCACATTAGTATATAGGACAAATCTTTCTGCCTTACTAAAATGCTACGTGATAGTTCAGTTTGACAGAAGAGGTCTGCTTTATTATGAAAACAAAATGGCTTGATGCATCAGCAAAGACTTAGAAGTTAAATAAAGCTATGTTTAGTTACATTGATTGCCCTCTGGGAATGCAAGATTTAAAAAAAAGATGAATTGTTTTATTTATCCAATATCAGATAGAAGCATTTGTATGAGTGGAGAAACCTTGGGAGTCAAACAGTAATGCTCCCCCTGTAATATAAAATATAACGTTCCCACAAAATTTGGAGAAGATCCACTGTCTTTTAGATGAATTCCCAAGTGTGACAGATTAGCATAATTTGAAAGTGAATTTTAAATGCATATTTTAAACTCACATCCACATGAATACATGCACAAACACGTAACACTATTTATGCAGAGAATACCCCATTCACTAGAATGTACCTGCCCAAGGTCTTTCCAAACTTTATTAACTGTCATAATTAAATATTATCAGAGGTCTATCTACACAAGAAATATTTATTTATTTATTTATTTATCAAATTTTGCCATTGCCCATCTCCCCCAAAAAGAGGGACTCTGGGCAGTTTACAACACAAGCATATTAAAACAATAAGCATAAATAGCATCTAAAATATCAATACAAAATTACCAAATATAAATATAAAAATAAAAATAAATATAAATATAAAATCCAAGTGGCCTTAGAAGATCTAATTCAGTGAGGAGAGCTCTAAGGCACCAGCCCCCCCCCCCCAGAATAACTACTCCCCTTCCCACCCCAAGCGAGACAGCAGAGCCACGTCTTCAGGTTCTTCCGGAAGGTCAGGAGCGATGGGGCCTGTCTCACCTCTGGGGGCAGAATGTTCCAGAGGGTGGGAGCCACTGCAGAGAAGGTCCACTTCCTGCACCCCACCAAATGAAATTGTTTTACAGATAGGGTCCGTAAGATGCCCTCTCTGCATGACCGGGTGGGACGGGTCGATGTCATGGGGATGAGACGGTCCATTAGGTAACCTGGATACATGCCATGTGGGGCTTTAAAGGTGAAAACCAACACCTTGAATTGGACCTGGAAGCAAACTGGCACCCAGTGCAGCTTGCACAGCAATGGTGTCAAATGTGCCGAACTTGGGGCACCAAGAATTGCCCACGCAGCCACATGTTGGACCAGCTGAAGCTTCCAGATACTCTTCAAGGGTAGCCCCATGTAGAGCGCATTGCAATAGTCTATATGGGAGATGACCAGGGCATGAATGACCGTTCAGAGGGCTTCTCGATCCAGGAAAGGGCATAACTGGCACACAACACGAAGTTGCACAAAGGCCCTTCTGGCCACGACTGCCAACTGCTCTTTGAGCAGGAGTTGTGAGTCCAGAAGAACCCCCAGATTCCACACCGGGTCTGTCTGGGGCAGTGCAACCCCATCCAGAACTAAAGATGACAATTTCCCAGATACAGAGGAGACATTAACCCACAGCCACTCCATCTTATCAGGGTTCAGCCAAAGCCTGTTGTTCCCCATCCAAACCCCCACAGCCCCCAGGCACCGAGAGAGGGCAGTCACCACATCACTTACTTCACCCAGGACGGAGATGTATAATTGGGTATCATCAGCATAGTGATGATACCTCATCCTGTGGTGATGGATGATCTCACCCAGTGGTTTCATGTAGATGTTGAATAGGAGAGGAGAGAGAACTGAACCCCACGGCACCCCACAAAGGAGGGGTCGAGGGTAGGATCTCTCACTCTCTATCACTACCGATTGGGACTGGCCCCGGAGGAAGGAGATGAACCAGCGCAGAACCATGCTGCCCACCCCCAACTCCCTAAGCGTCCCAAAAGGATACCATGGTTGATGGTATTGAAAGCTGCTGAGAGGTCAAGAAGAGCCAGGATGGATGCACTGCCCCATCCCGCTCCCGCCAGAGATCATCCATAAGCGCAACCAATGCAGTTTCTGTCCCATATCCAGGCCTGAAACCTGACTGGAAGGGGTCTAGATAATCTGTTTCATCCAGAATCCTCTGGAGTTGCAACCGAACCACCTTGGAGATGGGGCGAAAATTGTCCAACACAGCAGGGTCCAGCAATGTTTTCTTGAGGGGGTGCACCAGCACCACCTTAAAGGCAGCCAGAAACACCCCCTTTCTTAAGGATGTATTAACCATCGTCTGGACCCAAGTACATGTCACCTCCCGGGCTGCTTTCACCAGCCAGGAGGGGCATGGGTCTAGATGACAGGTGGTGGCATTTACAGTCTGGAGGATCCTGTCCAGTTCCTTGGGTCCAACAGGACCAAACTGTTCCCAGATAACTGGGGAAGTACGTTTCCTCGGCATCTCCCCAGACCATGCCTCACGCTTGGAGTCCAACTCGGAACGGATCTGAGCGATTTTATCCTGCAGGTAAAATCCTGTATCCATTGGAGGAAAAAGTGCAATGCATTCTCAGAGTGTGAACAATCTGCTCAACATAAAAGTAAAATCTACTACTACTAATTTCATGTGAGGTGAAGTTACTTTAAATTACATATTGCAGCCTGAGAGCTGTGCCATATTAATGGAAGGCAGTATAAGATGCTTTAGGTTCTGTCTGAATGTGAAATGTTAGAGTTTGTCCAAGATAAAACCCTAAAAAGGTTTAAAGCATGCCATATAAAATCCTTTGATCTTCATCTTATGAAAAAGAGGTATCCGGCTGTCCACATCAGGGTTCACCATTAAGGATGCTGTCCTTAACCCTAAGACTTAACCCTAAGACTGTCCTATGCCCCTAAGGCTCTTCTGTAGGACAGCTTTCTCCAAGATGAACTTGTCCAAAGGTTCCTCACTACATCAGGGGATCTGATCTCCCTGCCGTCAGAGGTCAGGCAGGAAGGATCAGAAATGAAGGGTTTTTAGAATCACCTGCTATGGTAGGTTTTTTTTAAAGACAGGGCTGATTGGAGGCAGAGACAAGTGCAATTTCCTGTAAAGGGAACTTTTATTACAAAAAGAATTATTTCTTTGCCACACAACAAGTTTTCTTCCTTTGTTTCTAGGCATTATCTTTTGTTTCTCTTATTTCTATTTTCTATATTGTTTCTACTTTATTTACAGTTTTACTATTTGTATGGTGATGTTCTATCCTTTTACATACTTGTATTCTTATTCTGCCCTATACCTTAATTTATTCTTTTCTTCAGCCTTTTCTCTCTTTTGGCCTTTGAGCTAATATCATCTCCACTTCCTTTGGAAGGCCTTCCCTACCATCCACTACTTGGTGGTTGCTCCATTTTACAAAACTCCATTACTGCCAATTCTTTGGGTTGCTCTATTTCTCCAGGATCTGTACCCAGGCCTTTTTGGAAAAAAATAATAATAACAGCCTTGCCAGTTCTTCTGGACTCTCCAGAAATCAGCAGCCTTCTGCTGGCAGCTGCTGACTTGTTGTTGCTGTTGTTGAACTTATATGCCGTCTGACTATCTGGACTGCTGCCTGGATATGATAGCACTTGGAGCTTGAACTTCCAGCACCTAGGCTTGCTTGGTTGCAACAACATCTGGAGCTGCTCCAAAGCCTAGGCCATTTGATTCATAGGACTTCATGCTTCATGCTGAGGTTCCTTTGCATGGATGTTCTAAACAATCATAGAACCTTAGGATTGGAAGGGACCTTGGAGGTCTTTTAGTCTGCCCTCCTGCCCATGCAGCAATTGTCATACCATTCTGGACAAATGGCTGTCTAGTCTTTTCCTGAAAACCTCCAGTGATAGAGCACCCACCTAAAGCATTTTGTTTTGGGAAACGGCCAAATGCCTCTCACTATGGCATTGTATAGCAGGAGAAGACAAACTGAGCCAAGTGACCTCAAATACTACCTGTGCTCTAGCAGCATCGGTGGTCTATAATGTCCTTCCTCAAAATGAGGCATGACTTCCCTACAGCATGGAACTGGCTGGACAGGCTCCGATGTCTTTCTCAGAAGAAACGTCCTGAGACAATGTGGAGGGGATGGTGATGCATCCTCTCATCTCACAAGGTGGAATATCTTGTACCCCTCGAATAGGCTTTGATGTTGTCTACTATTTTGGAAGTGGGCCCTAGTAGTTTCAGTGATACCAATATCTGACATCTATGGTCAATAGCATGAAACTCCTTTAACATTCTGAAGAATGTTCTTGGCTAGGTTGGCAATACCAACAGGAGAGTACATTTGACATCACAACAGCTTTGAATGTCTACCGGGCTGCTGCAGATGTCAACTTATCATCTTCAGCTACAGATGTGGTGAGATGAAACAGTTTTCCTTCTCCTGCCTGACAAGCTGAAGTGTTTATGATACAGAATAAAAGACATTCTTGTCACCAAACTCAGTTGGTAACAAGATATTGCATTTTCTGATACATTCTATCCATCTCTCAAAGATTAAACCTGAAGGCAATAACTGTGTACCGAAAAGTATTTGAGAGTGTAAAATTATTTGTAATTGTTAATGGTTTTCATTGTTTGGAATACACAAAATGGATTGAAGAGTAATCTCTGTGGTTTTTTTTCACATTGTTATAAGCATCAACATGCTGATTAGAAGCATTACGTTAGATTTATGCACTTCTATCATTTCATTCATTTCATTTAAAATGAGCATTTCATTCACGAATAGTCTAATGCACACAGTTGTTAGTTTATTAGTCTGTGGGGCATGAGGCTATGACAAAAACTGATGCCCACTCCTATCCATTCTTGGCCTTTGAAACAATGGACACTTTAGAAATGTCAGCTACCTAGTTCAAGAGCAGTTTAGAAATAAAGAACCATATGGGGGCTCAGTAACATTCTATCCATTACAGTAGGAGGGATGGAGGAGAATATACCATGACAGTCCAAGAGTAGCACCTACCAATGATACCATCATCCATTACTGAAATTAGTGTCATTAAGGCTCTAGTATCTTCATTCCACCATGTTACAAAGGGTGGGAAGAATAGGTGGGCATTAGTGGTAAAGACCTGGAAGCTGCCCATCAATAGTTCACACCTTGACAGCAGACTAAGCAGTCACATGGGGAAGTTTTTCTTATTATGACATTTCATCAGAGAAATGCACTGCATTATTTCTAAAGTTGCATCTAAATTTAAAGTAATTGCAAGTAATTTATAAGTTACTTGCAAGTTATTCATCTTCCTCACATGGTTACTACTTTTGTAATTTTGTAGGAGAATAATAGAATAAATAAAATCGGCACTACAGACTTTGCCGAGAATGATTTAATATACTTCATGGTCTACTAATATGGGGAAATTGAAGTGATGATCTCATGTCATGAGAGAACACAGGCATGGTTTCATGGTGTTTCTCACACTCTTCTCCATGGGAGTACGTGGGTTGATTTTCAGCAGATGGCAGAAATACATTTTAAGGTTAACATATCCATCATAAATTGATTCACACAATGGCTTCAAACATGGTATGGAGTATTTTCAGTGAGTTTTTCTCCTCTGCCCTAGACCCAGCTCACAATTCAAACTACATTTACCTTTCTATCCATTGCTAGAAATGAACTGAGTCCAGGGAAAATAGCGCAGTAGATTAACCACAACACTCCTTTGTCTTACACTGAACTCATCATTATGTTAATTCCTCTCGCAGATTTATAATTTAGCTGTGTTGATGTTTTAAAGCAGTGTGAAATTTCAATTGGTTCAATGGCCAAACCAGACTTTGTGTAGCATGTTGAAGGACGTATTTCCAAAAAGGGTAGGGGCATGGTAGTGGGTTTCAGCATTTTTAAGGGCTAAAACTGTCCAAAAGGGTATCCTTCCCATGCACAATATTAGAATTTCCTTTCTTATATAGTTAGTTGCCATTCAATTAACAAGCAGTGTTTATCAAGCAAGGAATATTATTGTATAGATACCATATTGTGTCTGATATCATGGAAATGAGGAAAAATGAAATATGGATAGTTACACAGGTAGAACCTAAAGATCATATTTATTTATTTACTTGCTTATTTATTTGATTATGCATTTGATTATAGCCAGCTTAAAGATTTATATAGACCATTGGGAGAAAATGTCTGTCAGCTTCTTGAGGGTTTTGGCAGGTAGTTGTTTCTGATATCTGATCAGCATAGGAGTAAGTAAGCTTCCAAAAAGCTATTTTACATAGCTGGTTTATGACAGAAAGAAGATGGGAAGATGGCCAATAGAAAAGTGGAGAACAATATTCTCCAAACTCTTACATTCACTCATATTTGGTTATAGCTTTTTACCCATAGCTGTTAGTAATAATAGTTTTCTAAAATAAATTTCAAGGCAATACTTTGCATCCGTATCCTATATACTGTAGATCCCAGTGATGTCAGTTAAAATATTCCTGTTGCACTTGTATGTCTACTTATATAGGAGAAAGTCCCAATTAAAATAATAGGACTTACTTCTGAATGAACATGTACAGAACCATACTGCTATTCCCTGGTTCAGGGTACATGAAAAACAATTGAATTAACTTGTAAGAAATAATGGGTCTGTGCCAAGTAATCATATGCACTATTTAAGCCATCTTCCAAGTGTCTGCATGTGTAGCAGATGTTCTCTATGAGACAGGACTATGTATGTATAAATGCCTGCATGGAGGTACTTTCTCATTGTATGTGTCAACACCTGGGAGAGCTAAAATGATGCAAGTCATATTAGGGAGAGCTTTTTAACTACTTTTTATAGCACCTGACTAGGGCTGCAGTTGCTCGAGGTATCTGTACCAGCTAATGGTATGCTGAAACAAATAGAGCTTTGTCAAGTCACAAATCAAATTCAAGGAATAGTTTCCATTGGTTAGTACTTAAATATGCATCCTTGGAGAGCTTTCCCATCAAACAATTTGCTTTGGCTACTTCTACATCATTTAATTTGCTACAGCAACCTCCAATTTCTTTAATTTAATTTTGAAACATTGACTGAAAATGAAGTAGACACTTTGCTTTCACATCTGTAACAAATGCTAACAAAGGCTAATATTATAAACCAGCCATTCTGGAAAACTGCTGTAAAGATCTGGCCAGGAAATTCATTGAGGTACTCTGGCCACATTCAGCACAAAACAGCAAAATATCCCAGAAACAACCTCTTCTGTGGCTTGGAATTTCCCCCGAGTGTAAATTCCAATGCTATGCTGACACTGTTATACAGACTGTAAATAAATATGGACATTAAATAAGCATTTTCTTAGGTAATTCAGATGTAAAAGTAGTGCTGTCCCATAGTAACTGTATCACTACTGCATTTTTACTTCAAAACAATTTGAATTAGAAATATTTTGTATGCCTAGTAGTAATTACTAGGTGAACCTTGGACCTAAGCACTTTAATGATAGCAAATTGCGTTTGCCTAGCCAAAATATATTTGTCATCTACCTTGAGTAAAAGAATACTACAACAACTTTGCAACCTGCTCACTTCAAGCCTGCCAAGGGCTTCTCTCTCAACAAATCTATTTTGATAAGAATTGCACGCTGGAGATGATTTGAAGAGGCAGGCTTTCCAAGCTTGAGCTCTGTAGGTTAAATTAATGTGTCTGTAAGTCATGTCTTTCGTCCAGGCACTATGCATCTTTATCCAGAATTAAATCTCTCTGTTTTCACTTGGGCAGGCATTTCTATTGCTACCTCAGAGGTTTCATAAAACAATAAGATAAAGCAGCAGCTCAACCAAAAAGTCAACCTGGCTGGTAAAAAGCCTGTGGAAACTCAGTATAAAAAGAGGATGAGATGGGATCTCCTGTAGTACAGCTATTTCTCCACAAGTTCTTACAGCCTCTTCCTAGCAACGCCCAGCCAGTTTTGCGGTGATAAAAAGCCCATCCTTTTCCTTTGGCACAATATTTGGGTGACTCTAGGAGCTGCTTTGAGTGACTAGTGGGGATATGATCAGACATTAATAGAGCTTGTGCAAAAGCACTGATAAAAATACTTTCCTATTTTCCCTTCAAATATATCTCAGATTTGTAGGAGTCTCTCCTCCAGATTGCAACAGATGTGCCAGTGGATAAGGGATATGGCATGGGAGTGATTTAGGTTTGGAAATCTGTTTTTAATATTGAGCAAAAAAAAAAAGGGGGGGTAAGTTGTGCCCTGATAGTTATTATTTCTCTGATTTGTTTTGTGTTTAGCAAATATAATCTTCCCCCACCTCACCCCAATTTCATTCTTTGTGCTCTTATGCATTTTGTCATTCATAGCAGTTGACTCCAAACATAATTATTTGACTCTTCACTGTTTTGCATTGCTTCTTTTAGTGATTATCAAAATGAAAAGGAGAACGAGAACAAGGACAAGGAAAGATGTTCAGTTTGAGGGTAATAAATTTGAGAAGAATAAGATGTTAAACTTGAGACAGTTATTTTTCATATTTAAATATAAGTAGCAACCTTTACTTCTTGTCTTCCTTTTTCTTGAACTCATGTGAATCTTTTTTTCTACAAACATATTTTATTAAACCAACAAGCCCTGGATTCTACCATTTACCAGTCTAAACTCTTATCTGAATTCAAAAGATATGGCTATATTTATTTCTTAATGGCTTTTTTTTTCTTGCGTGCTTTGAACCTTTGTGTAGTATTACTGTAATCTGACAGAGAGCTGCCGTTCATCACTAAGGGATTCTCAAGACACTTGATGTGATGGATTTCAGGTGCAAATGTATTACCCAAGGAAGAGGGTTGAAATGTTAATACCTGGGAAATTTTATATTTTTGTCATGATCCAATAAAATACTGGATGCAAGGAATAATCAAGCTAAATTGCAAACATCAGAACTTGTGCATATATGATGATAGTTTTTCAATTGGACTTTTATTTATATAGGTAGATTATATTGCATAAGCCTAATTTTTTTTAAAAAATACTACACATTTGTTTTAACATAGCCTTGAAGAATTTGAAACAAAATCCGTTTTGTACCGCAAATGTATTCTCACATTAAAGATTATACCATCACACATTGCAATAAATGATGTTAATAATACGGTTAGATTAAATCATTCTAAATAAGAAATGATAAAAGACAATATAAGCTATTTTAAACTAGGCCCATGTGTGGTGGCTTTGATTTGCCTCAATGAGCTGCTGCAGTTAGCTCTGATGAGGTGTTTTGCATCACCTTGAACTTCCTTGTCCTTCAGCTTATGCAAAAGCTGTGAGAAGATTCCTAGAGATGCAGAAACCTTTTCTGGCTGTTGAAGGGGCCAAGCAGGAAAGCAGAAGTCAAAAGCGAAAATAGCAAAGTGAAGCTGAAGGTTTTCACTGTTTTATTTCAAGGGTGTCCTGAGCTCACAAACTTTTTTCAAAGTAAACCCCTTCAGAGATTTTCACAGCTCTCTTTTAAACCCTCTTTTCCTTACACCCCAGCACCCAGATTATTACACATTATCCTAACATTTTAAGACCTACTCCAAGATGGTTATTCAGAAATAAGGCACACTGAATGCAATTAGAGCTCTAAGGAAGAACCCCAGGGGTCCAGCTTCCCTTTTGTGGGCCCAGATGCCTGCAGAATGGCTTTTGAGGCCTTTGGGAGGGAGGTGTTTTAGGAAAGTCTGGGCAAAATGGGTGCCTTTAGTGATACTCCACTTAAAACGTCTGACCCCTCTTTTCCAAAACAGGCCTTGGTCCTGCCCGCTTCTGGAAGGCAGCCTTCAACATTCCAAAGCCTGGTGTGACCCTCCAGCTGACAGAAGGTGTGTAACTTTAAATGAAGAGTTTCAGTTTTGTTAGGTGTATCTTTGTTTTTAATTCTAGGCTCCAGATTCAAGTTAATAGGCTCCACTGGAAAAAAGATGTATAAGTCCTATATGGCATAGCACTGAGATACTTCAGGAACTACAGTATATCAGGATCTTCGCCAGGGTTGAATCTGCTTGTCAGGTCAGAACATCGAGAGAGGGCCGAATGACAATTTACCCACCCCCCCAAGACATATATGGGATATGGACCAGACAATAGGTCTTCTCTGTAGTTGTTCTGTACTTCTTCCCCCTAGAAATGCAGTGAGACCTCCCCCTCCTTATATTTTTCAAGGTGTGAAACCTATTTGATTCCAAATTGACTGTAGGTATCTGTCCTGTCCCAGCCCAAATCACACACAGAACACCAGGGAGGCAGTTGCAAACTTTACTGAGGAACTTGTGAGGTAAACGAACAGGCGGCAAGGAAGTGTGAGCGCAAACGCACACACTCTACAGAAACAAGCCCAAAGGTCCCGCGAGCTTGCCATAAAGGTGTTTCACATTCAAAACAAGGTTAGTCAAGCGAGTCCAAGGGTCCAGAGTCAAGTCATGAGGTTTCCGATAAGGAGTCAGGGCATATGGAATCCGGTAAGCAGACGGTTGTCTCCAACGACCAGTCTGGGCTTGCGGCTCCCTTTTTATAGAGGCAGAACTGGGTGGAGCTTATTTAGGAGGGCGGGGCTGCTTTCTCACGCATAGCCTCTCTGACCTTCGCTGTTCCTCTCTCCTTTCCACTCTCCTTGCTCTCGGGCTGGGAGGGGTTGGCAACCCCGTGTCCTCATCCCTGCTGAGCAGCGACACCTGACCCTGCTGCTCGTTGGCCAGCCCTGCCTCCTCTGCCTGCCCAGACAGACCTTCGTCCATCACCCCCGTCACTGCCTGCATGCCCTCTGAAGCTGCCCCAGGGCCCAGCTGCCCTTCCTCATTCTCTAACTCAGACTCCGAGCCCCCCATGACAGTATCCATCTTGAGTTTTATATAATGTATCATTATTATCTTTTACCTTTGATGACTTCTGTTTTATCTCTGCTTTATTTTTGTCACCCAGAGCTTCAAGGAATTGGAGTGGTAAGTAAAAATAGTAAATAAGTGAATAAACAAATAATGGTACCATTAAAAAAATGGAAAGACTTAATGACACAATCCAAAGGACATTAGGAGAGCTTGAATCTCAGTTGGATACCTAAACAACATGATTCAGTTGTTCCATTTTAATTAGTATGATATACTCAACTTTGATTAGATTAGCAGTTGAGATCAATGACACTTGAGGACATAGTTTTTTTTAAAAAAAAACTATATTGATTATTATGAACATGATAAAGATTGTACTCTTTTCATAGTTTACTTCTTTTCACTTGCATATCACTAATTCATTTATTTTATTTTCATGTCTTCTACCTGTTCCCAGAATTATCAGGTTTATATTTTTATTGCAAAATAACATTGGATTTGCTTCAATGCATGCAGGAACCAAGCTGCTCCAACAAATTAGATGTAGAGATATCATGAATTATGTTCAGAGTGGCTTAACAAGGTGTGATTATGACATTTTGGGATTTGGTTAAGTGGCACAGTTTAGCTTGTGATTAAAAAGAAAATGGCAGAAGATGCCTATTCAGATGGTGGGGGGAATGAAGCATGAATGCTAGAACAACTCCTAGGAAGAACAGTTTGAGAATAATTGGCATTTTACACAAGCTTTTCTTGAGGAATTCCAAAAGCAGACCATAAAGTGATAAATCTAACCTTTCTTACTTCATGTAGTCATAGCCAATTTCAATATTAAAGATCTGTATCTATGTCCAAAATATTTCCCTGTTTTTCCTTCCCTGATGCATTCTTTGCAGATTTCTCAAATCTCCACAGAAAGGCTCCCCAACCTATGAAGATGATTTAGGAAATTTGCATGGAAATTGATTGGGATGTTATTTCATAGCAGATCATCTATCCATCAATTTATGTCACAGGTGGGAATCCTGCAATTCCAGGGCACATAAAGCCCTTGATCCTTCTTTCTGTGATTGCTGAAACTCTCTCTGGCCATTATAATTAAAAATTGACGGCATAGTTTCCTGCCATTTTGAGATGGGGAACAGATGAAAACAGAGTGTAAGCCGTAACATAGGCAGTTTGTAGTTAAAAAGGAGACCCCTGCCAGTAAATAACTTCTCCCCCCAAACTCACATTTGCCCAAGAACATGGTGTGTTCTCATCCATTTGCAGCCCTCCAACTTCCCCAAATGTTAAGTACTGCCCTTGGTCACTAAAATGTTGCCCACCTCTGACCTATGCAGACATGTACTTAGGGACTCCAAGATTTGCAATAAGACTTTTGCCTTATATAGCTGAGCTAAGAATTTGTTTCAGTCTTCTTCAACAGGGAGGATCATGCTTGTGATGCTTAGATACCCAGCCTAGGAGCAGAAAAAAATGCCTCAGAGCCATGGCCTACTCCAAAATTTTTGTAGGACAATCCTAGGAAGATAACTGATGTCTGAACCAGCCTATGTTAGATTACTAATTGGTAAAGAAGATGAGGCACATAATGCTTTCCATCCTACTTTTTTTCATTTAAGGATGAGAACTGTATACGGAAACTGCAAAATCCTTGAATGTCCTGGACAGCAAAGTGGTGTAGTAGCAGCTTGGTGCAGGCACCTTTGGCCTTCCTGCATTTGTCAGATAGTCCATATCTTCCTCCAAACAACAAAGGTTTCCAGTAATAACAACTGATTTGTCACCCCATTTTAAAAATGTTCAGCTGTTGTTGTATACACTATGATGCATTACAGCCAAAGTATTATTCTATCCTGGATTGTGTCAAATTCCACTGCTCTTTGGCTGTAAGTCAAAAGTAAAAAAAAATGCTTTGTTAAATAATGGATCTAAGACTATAGAACAAAGCAATTTATCACTGAGCCATGATTCTGAGACTGCTTCCAGTAAACTGTTACACTGTAATTTCATTTAGCATTTCATCCTAACAGAATTCTAATATTTAATAGCACCATGCAATCCTAAATTGACCACACTGAAACTTTAAGAAAGAGGATTAGGCATTTATGGGAATATTAAGAAAACCTGTAATTGCTTGTAATGCAAAAATAAAAATAATTTATGAAGCATTACCTATTAGGCAATTTGCAAACCTGGTGAAATCTCAGTTGTACATGGAATGAGATGCAATGCTTCAAGAGCAAACCTGTTTGAGAATGCACAGATTAAGGTAAATGGAAGACAGTGAGTCGAAAAGCAGGGATTTTGATAGATAGTTTTGACTATAGGAAATCTATACAATTCTCTTAAAAGCCAATCAATATAAGACCACCTAGATGTCAGACTTGTAAGGAATGGTCCCTGTTCCTCTACCTAACACATCTCTATGTAGCCTGGAAAGGTGCAATGGTATGTGGGAATGACCTTGGGAGACAGGGAGAAGAGCCACAGCCAAGGGAATGGTCAGATAAAAGGCAACTTAGCCCATAGAAGGAATGAGGGCAGGGCAAGCATCTCAGAAGTGAACCTCCCTAGTTTCTTGGGCTGTAAAGGGAATGGAGGAGAAATGTACTTTCAGACTTGCAAGGTTCTGTTAATGTAACCTTACAATAAAGTAGAATAAGCTCATCTGGTTGTGCTTCCTGTCTGGACTACCTCGCAGGACTGACAAAAGAGTGGAAAGGAGGGATTCTGATTTGAACTACTGAAAGTGCTCTGCTAAAGGTACCCTCAAACCATCTAGCTCCTGCAAGACATAATACTCAAAACTGACTCTTTAATTAGGAAAATGAAGCAGATATCTCAGGTAGAAGATGCTGAAGGCAGCAGAGTCTAAGCCACCAGACCATTCTCATTTCTTGAAGAGAAGAGGCAGGTACATGTTGCATCACGTAACCTAGCTTGCTGTCCTTGGGTAGTGTTAGCCCTTCCAGGTAAACCAGACAGGAAACATGACTAGAGGAGCTAATTTTACTTTATTGTAAGGCTACATTAACAGAATCTTGCAAGTCTGAAAGTACAAATCTCCCGCCCTCCCAATTTATTGCTTGAGTGAACAGGGCAGGTCTTTCCTAAGTTGCTTCTTTAGACCGTTACCCTCTCATGGACTTCCTTTCCTTTTATCTGATTGTTTCTTAGGCAGCATCTCTTCCCTCTGTTCTCCAAGGTCTCCCTCACATTCCATCACAGGTAGGGTGGAAGACCTTATTTCATTTCCAATACTGATGTAAGAGTCAACTTCCAAACCAACTGGGTTTTGTACTTGGATATGTTATCATAAGTTTACATGTTGTCAAATCAATATTTAGTTCTAGATAGGATGCACTATTTTTCTGCTAGGACTCCTTAGTAGTCACTCCGTACTATAAAACACAGCAGACATTTTTAGGAAAGGATGGAGATATCTATTTGTACCACTGTTTTATAGATACTGACATTTAATTTTCTGAAAAGAGGATTTAGAACTGGGTAATACTCATTCCGTTGGCAAAATACTCTGTGGTAAAAATCTGCATCCTAAATAGTAATTGCGTAGCAGGAAGGAATGCACAACTATAGAGGCAGCAAATAAATGAACAAAAGTGCTTAGAAACAGTCTTCGTCACATAAGGTCAGGTTCAGCATTCATAATTTATTAAACACATTCAGTACATATACTTTATGGTGAGCAGTTGCACAAATGAAGCCTTGGACAGAGCGTAATTGTATCTTTTATCTGATAGATAGATAGATAGATAGATAGATAGATAGATAGATAGATAGATAGATAGATAGGCAGGGAGGCAGGCAGGCAGGCAGGCAGGCAGGCAGGCAGGCAGGCAGGCAGGCAGGCAGGCAGGCAGACATATACACACAAACATGCATGTCTATACATGTTCATGTAAGCACACCCCACCCCCAGATATCTTTTGATTGGATGTGGTCATGCAAAATTGTGATCATCAGGCAGAAGTTGCCATGTATGTCCATTTGTCCCATTTTTCAGAATCCCACTATGTTTGCAATCCACATATAGCAAGTTTAGAGATTTGTTGAGCCCCTTGTAGAACTGAAGTATTTGGCTGAAGGGACTGAGTACTCTTATATCTCATGGAAGGAAATAAATAGTGGATAATAAATATTTATTACATAAGTGGCAGACATGAGGGACCCAGTCTGAATCTGAACAGCAGTGGGGAACACCCCCTCCCCAAAACAGCTACAATCCCAAGCTGAATTAGTTCCCTGGGCTTAATGTAGAGTCCCCACAAAGCCCATAAAAAGATATAGCTGTTAGCTTAGCTACTTCTTTAAAGAGCCTATACTTTGGCCCTTAGCATTCAAAGGGTATCAAAAGCTGACATCCCAGTGACATAGTATCTAAAGGTCATTTGTCATTTGGATGCTTTAATGCCATGTTGGTTTAGAATTACAGATCAGCACATAGAAATACGGTGAGTTTGAACAAAGTGAATTAAAAGAAGCTGATGGATACCAATTAGCCTTTCCATTTTTCCCAGTGCTGTGCTGTTACTATTATATGTCAAAGCCCTGTTCCTATCATGTGGGAGTGGCTTCTTTTCAAAGTTAACTTCCAACTCAATTGCTGCTCTATTTGAAATGTTCTTGTTAACAGTTCAAAAGCGTAGTGAATATAAACCTCCCTACATCAGGCATGAAGTTAATTTATCATGAAAACTGCCATTAGGAAAAAAGAAACCTTAGCATAGCAGAATAAAGTTATATCTAAAGCAATTTTGCAGTGGCTTGCAATTAACTGCATGTGCATTGTTCTGCCTGTATTTAGGCAAAAAAGGAGGAAAAAGTCAGACACATACATTTCAGGATGACTGATATTAACCAACATTTGAACATCAGAATTTATAGCATCTTCTAGAGTCATCTAACCATTGCTGTGGCAAAAATAACAATATTGCAACCAGGCTTCATATTACATCAGCACATTTGTCATACCAAAATTTTTGATGATCATTTTCCTCTACAGTGTCATGTAGATATAGGAAAGCATTAGATCCAGAATTGAGCTGGGGGACACAATTACTAACTCCCACATGAAGGAAAATTGTCTCTAAGTGATACTATTGAAATCTCTGAGACCTTTCTATCTTATCTCCCTGGAAACCATAGTTGATGGTACCAAAAGCTAATGAAAGGAACTGACAGATTCACTCCCTAGACAAACTTCTCCCATCAGGCCAACCAAGACAGTTTCACGTCCAGTTGAAGCCAGTTTCAAATAGGTCAAGATAATCTGTTTTTTCCATGATTGCCTACTGGGAAGTCAGTGCTGGAAAGCCACTCTTGATTACCTTGTACAACTTTTCTGACTTTTTTTCAGGTGATGAATTCTTGAACTCAACTTCTGTAGTAGTAGCTTAACTCAACTAGACTGCCAGGGGATGATTTCAACAGCTTTGTTTGGTTTATCAAACATTTGGACTAGAGCAGTATCACCATTTTATTAAGCACAATTTACCTGCCACAGAAATTAATTTAACTGCTCACCTTCTCTCTTTTCCAGAGTACTTCTTTGCTACTAAATTCTATTAGTAATCCAAATGCCTTAGGGTGGCCCTAGAATGCCCTTTCCATGGTTTTAAAGAAGATACTGCCATCTGGATTTTTTAATATTTATTATATTCTTGCACTGTTATTTTAATGTTTTATTTAATTTTATTCATTTGTAATACAATTAATTATGTTGACTGTAAACCGCCCAGAGTCCCCCTTGAGGGAGTTGGGCGGTGATAAATCAAATAAATAAATAAATAAATAAATAAATAAATAAATAAATAAATACTGCCCACTGACTGCCTTGTTAGGTTAACCCCATTCTAGCTCATCAGGCCAGTGCATAGCATTTAACATGTTGCATTTTACTTGTCACACCCTAGTACACAAATCTCATTAGTGGTCTCCTCTGGAGAACAAGTATGGAGAACAAATTCTCCAAGCTTTTGGAGAATGGGCTCCTGGTGAGCAAGTGTGGGTGTGTGAGGATGGTGGGGAGCATTGAGGCCATTAGGGCTCCAAATTGCCACACAGCTTCCACAGTGACAAAAGACAGAAAACCACAAGCTCCTTACAGGGTTTCAGGATGCTCATAAGAGTTCCCTGCTTTCTTTCCTTTCTCAATCTAATATTGATGATCCAAACATTTGAAGCAAATCTGAAGTACAGGGGAAAAGGATCTAAAAATCAGTATTTGCCCTCACCCAGTGACCCAATAGCTCAGCTTTTTCCATATGTCAAGTAGGCATATTTTTACTTCTAAAATAAATTGAGGTCATGAACTCGGCGGTTACCTAAATCATCATATCCACACTGCCTGCGCATTGATTAACCTAAACCCAAAGCTATTAGTGTTTCTACTCTGACCAAGGAGCAGAGGAAAAGATGCCCCTCAGCCTCAGTTTTATTCAATTGGCTGGAAAGTGCTGCTTCAGGTAAAATTGGAATGAAATAAAACTCCATTCAAGACTGCACAGGATGAAAATGGTGGGCTTGTTTTGATGTTCAGTGACTGGATGGGGGTGACAGATATCTGAAGGCCATTCTGCTGTCCCTTTTCTTCCTAACATGCTCATGCTAAATCAATCTATCATCCATCTATCTATCCATCCATCTATCTATCTATCTATCTATCTATCTATCTATCATCTGTCATATTTATATCCCACCCATCTCCCTCTCAAATCCTTCCTAGGCCAATGCTCTAACTTGGCACAAATCCCAAATCCAGAGGAGAATGGCACAGATTTGAGTTGTTTTAAAAATTACTTAAGATGGGACTAACTCAACTCCAATAAGTACTTTGGGGTGCTCAGGGTTCTGAAAAGAGCATCACACTGAGTGCCAAAATGTAGGATTTTTTTTAAAAAATAATAACTTTTAACATGAGCTGGTGAGGGAAGATATTGGACTCACCAGCTCACGTTAGTGGAAGGTGTTAGACTGAAGGATATACTGAAGGATATAATGAAAACAGAGGTCCTATTGCAATCAGTCATGTCCAATCACAAATAAGTGGTAAGATCATAAGGGTTGGGGATATAGTCTAATGTTGTTTGTTACTACTGCAATAATGTGTAGTAATGCTCTTTCTTTGAAATTAGATTTCATTTTTTTCCTAATTCTTCCTGCCATTTTTTGCTTGATTCTCCCCAAAACTTTTGTGCCTGTTTCATAAAGTTTGGTGGGTTTCATTCTCTCATAATGGACTAACATTCCTGAAATGTTGTCCCATTTGGATGAAACACAAATATATTGGGGTGGAGCTCTGGTTTTCCAAATAACCCTACAGAACTCAGAACAAGTTGGAATAAATTACCTTCTGGATCAACACAAGGTAGGTCAGTTCACTTACTATTTTAATAACTGGACACGTGTAGTACTTTCTCCAGGGTATGAGGAACCTCAAAAGCAGCATTGCCAGTAATATAGAAAGGATGGTCTGCCATATATACATAGGCTGTTATATAGACATTCCAGTCAACCTATGGAGATGAGTAACAGAGCAAAATACCCTTTATTCTGTTCCACTATGAGTTTAGGTAGCATGCTAAGTGCTAACATGAGAAGACTATATGAGCCTTATTAACCCTACAGTGTGAACCCAGCCTTGAGGTCACTGTAATCACTGTTGTGCTTCCATCAATTTAAGAAGGAAGGAAGAAACTGTGCTTGATTTCTGCAAGTAGTGGAACTTTTATGATTTTTAATTAGAATTCTCTTATGCTTTTACAGTCTGTAGTCATCATGTATCTCACAACCAGTCCCACCCCCACAAATATTCATTGATCTTAGTGGGATATTCTGAGAGATTTTGAAAAAAAATGAGTAATGAAAAGCTAGGTTACAAAATGTGGGTGGGTAGACACTATTTTGAAAGTGTATGACCATACTCATGAATGGCTGCACAACTGCATCTGCTACATTTCCCTAATGGCAGTAAACATATAAATGGCAATTGAAGAACACAATGCAGATCTGGGAATTGCTAGTATACCTGTGGCGTTCTACCATTGGCAACAATTTGCAAATGCCATTTCATGATAGACTATAAATAATTAACGACTGAGTGGCTCAACAAATTGCTTGGAAAGAAAGCCATTGTATGCTTTGATCACAGAAAATAATTTTCTTTTTTTAGAAAAAAAAATCCTGCTGCTAACAGTAGGTAAAAAGTTAATGAGAAACATGTAAATGAGAAACATGTAAATAATTAATATATCCTTCAGTTCTTAAGAAAGATTTGTCAATGCTGCTACTTAAATGCATTGGATTTTTTTTATTCCTTTATGATACAAGATTGGGTGATTCTGTTCTTTTTTAACTCAAAGAAGAAAATTGTTGCATGAATTAATTAGCAAAATGTTTTTTTAAATATAAGTATAAATTAAGTATAAGATTTTCATATCTGTCTATTTCCCAAGCAACATCTGGAGTGCCTAGGGCTAATTGCTTGGTAGTATTATACAAGAAGGATCAAACCCAGTTATTCCTAACTGAAAAGGACTTAAGGTTTGTAAAACGAAATATCAGCAGCATGGCTATAATTGCACAGATTAGCTGTGTGGGCATACGTGTGCCGCTGTGGCTGCTAGTCTTAGCTACGGTACTTGAGGCAAAGTAGCTAATATTTAGGGGAGGGTTCAAACAGTGATGCACTCTCCAAATGTTGCTAAACTACAACTTCCATCAACCCTTAATATTGCCCATGTTGGCTTGAGCCTGAAGCTAGAAATAAAACTGACCCTGCTTGGTAACTAAACCAGATGAGGTCAGCCAGGAGCTTCCACCTGCTGATGCTCATTAAGACAATTAACCTTAACCCTAATCCTTAGGAAGCTCAGAAGCCGTACAAATCTGTCCAAGATGGAATAAGCACTCTAATTTGCCTAAACTAGAGCTGAGACAGATTCCCTCCCTCCCTCCCATGTTAACCAGTGGAACTCTGGGCAGCAAACAAAAAGATAAAAACAAAATAAACAGAGCCCATTAAAAGACCCCAGTTGAGGCACTTAAGAATCTCTCTACCAACATAAACAAACATGCATGTGCCTGGCCCTATTATCTGGGGGAAAAGCCAGGTCTTCAAGGCCTTGTAGAAGGCCAGCAGGGTCAAGGTCAGTCTGCATAATTGTAATTAAGTCTACTTTTGTAGAGATGGGCGGTGATAAATTTGACAAATAAATAAATAAAAATTAAGGCTAAATGAAGAGCAAGGTCAGTGCTACCACTATTCACATGAGATGGAGAACACTTTAAAGAGAATGGCTGAAAGACTGCACAGCTCTTTCCCTACGTTTTAGCTTGTAGAGTAACCCAGGGACTAAACTCTGGTTCTTTATCATTATTCACAATGTATGTATTACATTTACATCCAATTTAAGAAGCCCCATCTATTCTATCCTCACAACAGTTTAACTTCTAAGAGTACCCAAAATGGGTGCACTCTGCCTTGAGACTGTGGAAGTGTAGGACTCCACCAGTCCCTTGAAGTAATCCTTTGAGAAGAAATGATAACATGTTAGAATTCTGCACCTTTTAAAAAGAAAACATCCTCAGCTAGCTAGGGAAAGCTTAGCATGAAATGATGGAACTCTGCACTTTTTTAAAGGTCTTCAGCTAGCTAGAGAAATCTGACTAGCTAGCTGAAGGAAAGAAAAAAGTACTAAAACCAAATCCCGTCCTATATTGCTGCTGGGTTGTGAATCAGCAAAATTTTATATATTAGGCAAACACCTAGCTACTCCCACACTAGCTCCAGCTCTTGCCAACCTAGCAATTCGAAAGCATGCAAATGCAAGTAGATTAATAGGTACCACTTCGGTGGGTAGGTAACAGCGTTCTGCGCGCGTCATGCGGCCACATGACCGTGGAAGTGTCTTCAGACAATGCTGGCTCTTCGGCTAAGAAACGGAGATGAGCACCGGCCCCTAGAGTTGGACACAACTGCACAAATGTGCGGGGAGAACCTTTACCTTTACCTAGCTACTGCTATTTTAATACTAATGCTAAAGGCAATGCCTTAGAAACTGTTAGATCAGGCATCTATTACCTCAGTTGAGGAACAAGTAGCCAATGAACTACTGGTTTTAGCCTGTAAGAAAGTAAAGTGCTCTAGCCAAAACAGGTAACAGCATTCAAAATTACATAGGAGCAGGAGGAAAACATGCAGGGGGCAGGGGTCAAATTTGTAATGGGAGGGAGATGAATAAAGGCTGACATTGTCCATTTCTGCCCTTAGAAAAAGGCTGTTGTCTGGTTCGGGCAATGGGACAGCTTGCCAGTACAGATAAGCCAATGTTTGTTTCTGGAGTCATCTCAATAAACGTTCCTGAATCTCTCCTGGTCCTCCCACTGTCAGGAGTCCTGTGGATCTAAAAGGCAATCACTTACAACTTTGAGCCAGAAGACTTTGATAGGTCTCATGGGAAATATTGCTAGCTAAACATTTCATTCTATGGGGATTGGCTTCAGCAAACAGTTCAAACTTTATATGCAAACTTCATTCATAATTGCACAATTGCTTGGTAGAATGCTGAATTTTGCTGAAGGCAATACATAGTAGGGTCAGAAAGACAGCATAGGAAGAATTTCCAGAAAGAAAAGATATTTTACTCAAATTTCCTTTTCAATATTCGCAGTGCTTACATATTGTCCAGTAGATGGTGGTGTTATTTCAGCAACTCCTTCAGTTTCTTTTAGGAAGGGTTGGTCAAAGAGATGCCTTAGTGCAAGCAAGCTGGCTTTGACAACTTTTTAAAAGATAGACAGGATATACATCAAGTGTGAATGACATCAGTCTCCTGATTCAAAGGAACCTCTCTGCAATATCAGCCTTAACTATATGAATAGTTATAATTATTCCTTATACCAGACAAACAGGAGCTAAGGTTACATCCACCAGTTCTGTGCTAATTAGAACATCAAAATCATAACTGATAGTTTATCTTCCACATTGGTTATAGTGGTTATAGTGGAGTATCACATGGCATTTCACGGCAGAAGCAATTTAACAGCCCCTAAAAAATGAACGTAAGTATTTTAGGTGTAAGTTATTTTAGGTGTTGAACTAAACATCAGAAAAAAATCTTATCTACAGCTGTGCATTTGAAGTAAGCATATCCTACAATTATATGTTACTGAACTGAATGGATTTAGTTCAGAATGAATTAAGCCACAAGCCTTTTTACAGAGAGCATGAATGGATTAGATGCAGGTTAAACTACAAAAATTGTACACCATTCACTCTGGGGAATCATCCATTAACATTCTGATCTGGAGGACCGTATTTCTTGGAATCCGGCAAATCAAGCATGCCTCATTAGCATACGGGTGATTGCTCTAGGAGGCAAACTCTGCGCTACTAGAGGAAGCTGCTTGTTGCCCCTCCCACTCTCTGATTCTTTCACCGATGGAGTGAAAAAGTAATGACCCTTTCTGTAATGAACCTGACTTCAATGCCCCAAAAAACACTTCTCCATGATCATTTGAAATGCAGAATAAGCTTTATTAAGGATACATGTAAATCAAAGCATTCTCAAAGATCTGAATGACAGTTTCCCACCAAACAGTCAAACTTAGCTCTCCCCCTTCACGCCAGCTCCTTCGCGCCCATGATGTCAGTGTCTGTTACTTTCCCACTCCGCTCAAGCCCCCACCACAGTCGTGCAGGTGGACGACCTTGACGCTTGGCATAACAGTCTCCAGCAGTCTGGTGCGGCTCCTGGAATGCACTCCCCCTCCCATCGCTTTCCAAGCCAACATGTATCTGAAGTACATGGTGGGAATCAAACTAGAACCCTGACAAGGGCACACATGCCTAAGCTCCTCCATGGAGAGGCCATGCCTAGGCCTCAAGCCCCTTTCTCCACGTAGCCTCTGGCAGCAAACAGGGCCAGATGTATACAGTTTAGGGAACAGAAACAAGAACTGAAACCAATTTTATACTGAAATGGCTGTACCTGGACAAAATAAATGTAAGAACTCTTTTGTACTTACTTTTTGTACCTGCAATGTCTAAGCATGTGTTTCTTTATGCTTGGGTGGGCTAAAAGTGTAAGAATAAGAACCTGAATCTCTCTAATGTGCTCACAGTCTGTGTTTTTAAACAATATTCCTTTTTCTGCCACGAGTTTACACAACGTTAAGCTCTGCTCCATTCACTGGTTCTAACAGGCCACTGAATGATCTTCAGTATTCCCCCTAAAGACCAGTTTCATGGTTTCTGGATATTCATTGATTCTTCTTTACCAGTAGAGGTAAACATTGCCTTTGTAGCCCAAAGCCTCAGGGTGGTATACCAGCTACAATTCAAGAGATATTTTTTCTTTAGCCATATTTCTGACAACTTCCTGTTTAGATGGCATTGTATATATGAAAATGGCTTGGAGATCTTAGTCTAAAATATGGTTAGGTGATATAAATACATTGTACATGGAGATTTGCAATAAATGGCTACTAGCCAAAGTGCTTTTTAGTATGGCATTATGATTACAGAGTGATCTTCTCTTAGAGGTTTGCTTGGTATCACCTCTATGGTTGTTTCAGTGCTGCTCAATATTTTTTATATATTTCTTTTCAAATTTATTCCAGCCTTTTAAAATTGCCCTAGCCTGTTAAATCTGATTTATTTTATTTGTTTTCCTTCCCTGAATTTGCAAGAATCTCTGGCATCATAACAGTTGAATGTTTAATTTGTTTGATGTTTTGCTATAACCTGCTCTGATAACTTTTTGTCGTAAGAGAGCCTATCGATCATAGTTGGGTTAGTTTATGAAGAAAAACCAAACTGTGTCAGTGTCATACCTTTACTAGGATCAATCAAAATTCCACGAAATAACTCTTCATCCAGTAAAAACATTATAAAAATCAGGGGATGAGGCAGAAGTAAACACATCCAAATTATAGGCCAGGTGTTTCCCCTATGAATTCTGCAATCAGACTCAAGATGGAGATTATAGAGCAGTGTTTCTCAACCTTGTCAACTTTAAGATGTGTGGACTTCAACTCCCAGAGTTCAGTGCTAGGGAATTCTGGGAGTTGTAGTCCACACATCTTAAAGTTGACAAGGTTGAGAAACACTGTTATAGAGTGAATGCAGTTGATAGTGAAAGGCATTGTCATCATGTGGTTACATCTATCATTCAGGGATAAAGCACAATGGTTGCTTTCCTCAGCTGCAAAAACACAAAAGTTGTCCCTGCCCAATTTGTCTCCTCCCATGGGAGAAGCCCATTGCTTTGCATTTTAGACAATGGATGCAAATCCTTTGCAAATTCTGCACCTTTCAGTGTAAATTCCAACTGCCACAAATTCTCTGTTCCAACCAAGGAAGCTACTACAAAACAAGAAAGCAGACAAAAGCAATTCACAGCCAGAGAGTAGAGCAAGGAAAGGTATTAAAATGGAAAGCACATGCACATGAGGCTGCCTTAAAAATACAGAGACATTTTCTCCCATAATATAAAGCAATTTATATGTAAAGCATCTGTAATCGCAAAAGTGCCTTAAATACAATATTCAAATTTCAGCAATAAGAGTTCCTATACCTGACAATGATAAATCAACATATTAAAAGGCGGGCTGCTCTCTGCAGCAGGTGCTATTTGGAAGGAAAACAAGTGAGGTTTATAATGTGGAGTGAAAACCGAGATAGCAGAAAATGACCACAGTGGCTGAAGGCCAGAAGGCAACCCCTGAAGTTGCAAATCAGAGGCAGAGAAGGGACAGAATTAAGGAGGGCAAAGTGATAGGCAAGATTCTGGGATTGGAATGCTGAGATGTTATCATCACTTCTAATCTTCATTCATCTATTCAGGCAACTACACCAGAATCAGTGCTCTGGTTTTAATGTGGCCTGTTGTTGGTGGCATTATTTTACTAGATCAGTAGTATTTCAGTATAAATACTGAAGCAGTTGTTCTTAGTGTTAAAAACTAATCTTAATGGCGGAAAAAGTGGAATATAGACCAACATTCTTTTTTTAAAAGTTTGATGTTGCTTTTTAAAAATCCATTATAAGACCAATAAGCTTAATGTCCTCTTGCAGTGCATTTAGTTTCATGATATTTTAAGCTTTTGGCACCGTCATCCTGGATTTGTTTCATATCCTGTAGGTCTTTCTTTCTTTCTTTTCACCAAATCTTCTTCATCTTGAAAAATGAAACAAATATGCATGAAAAACAAACCATGACAATACTCACCCTATTCTAAATTAGTACCTAACTGGATTCAATAATAAATAAAAGCAACATTGTACCAACTGAATTACTGGATTACTACAATGTCATGATTACTACTGTTACTGCTATGTTACTACTATGATATAGTAATTTTTACTACTTCAAGGTGGGTTAGATTTGCCTTGACAAAGCACTTTGCACCACAGACACAACGGGTTCTGCCCTACCCCAGTGCAGGAACTATACACTTTTTTTTTTTACTGTTCCAACAGTTTCATTAACTAGAAGTGATCTGCTGCACACTTTCTCTGGAGAAGTCTGCTATTTAAAAATAGGGGTCTATGCAGTTTCCATGTAATTTTATAAAGCTGCTTCGAAGAAGTGCCTTGCATAAATCAGCATTGAAGAAAAGCATCCCCTATTTGAATGTCTGTGATATTTAATAATAATACTAATTATAATATAATACTAAATACAAATAATAATGCTATGCCACCCAATTCCCAGCAACTATTTAGCCATTTCAGGACTGAATATATACCTCAGTACAAATTTACTTAACTACAGAAATATGGCGGGCAACAAAAGAATCTGTAAAAGTTCTAACCAAGTTATACCAGCAAATCTGCAGAATGTCACAGTGGCCATTAGATTGGAAGAGATCAGTCTACATACCATTACCAAAGAAAGGAGACTCAACAGAGTATGCAAGCTTTTGCACAATATCCTTAATTTTACATGCCAGCAAAATAATGCTGAGGATCATCCAATGCAGATTACAGCCCTACATGGAAAAAGAAATGCCAGATGTTCACGCTGGCTTTAGAAAAGGCTGAGGAACACACAGCATTATTTCTGATGCACACTGAATAATTGAGAAAGCCAAAAAATACCACAAAGGAATCAATATGTGCTTTATTAACTATAGAAAAGATTTTGATTGTATCAACCAAGTCAAGCAGTGGAGTGTCCTTTGGTAAATAACCGCCCAGGGTCCCTCCTTGTGGGGGAGATGGGCGGGATATAAATGTAATAAATAAATAAATAAAATAAATAAATGGGAATCCAAAAACAGTATATTGTCCTCATGTGAAAAATACACACAGGACAGGAAGTCACAGTCTGGATGGAACATGGTGAAACTGACTGACTCCAGGATAACATAGAATGAGACAAGTCTGGATACTATCTCCTTATTTATTCAATCTATATAATGAATATATATTGAAGGAAGCTGGATTGGAAGAAGATGACCATAGTTTTAAAATTGGAGGAAGAAATTAGCCTGAAAAAATGCTACAAGCCTCCTTCTGATTTTTGGCTATTATAAACTACCACAGTTCTCCTCCTACACTGTACTATGCTGCTCTGATAGCTAAACATTCAAATGATTTACAAGCTGTAGTAATGAGGAGCCCAGTAAAGAAATGGGACTAAGATTAAATATAAAGAAGACCACACTAATTGAAGCAGGTGCAGTAACCAGCCTTAGAATTGACAGTGAAGCTATTAAAGTGTTGGATAGATTCTGCTTTCTAGGATCAACTATCAGCAGTAAAGGAACCAGCAGTTGAGAAATATACCATATTGATTGGTATTAACAGTTGATAGGATAACAATGAAGGCCTTGGACAAGATATTTAGATGTTATGTTGTGTCTATACCTACAAAGATTAAAATTCTGCACAGTGGTTTTTCCTGTGATACTCTATGGACATGAAAGTTGCACTTTGAAGAAGCAGGATAGAAAGAATACTGATGTCTTTGAAGTTCAGTGTTGGAGAACACTCTTGGGAATACCATGGACAGCCAAAAATTACCAAGCAAACAAATTAACCCAGATTCCTCACTTGAGGCACAAATGATCAGACTCAAGTTATCAAATTTTGGATACATTATGCAAAGACAAAGCTGTCTGGAGATATCTATAACACTGGGAGAGGAGGAAGGAAAAAGAAGAGGATGACCAACAGCAAGGTGGATAGACTTGATTACAGGTGATGGGTATACCATTGGAAAACCTGAAGGGCCAGGTTGGGGACAGATCATCCTGGAGAATATCATCTTATCTATGTGTTCATTAACAGTTGACATGAATTGATGGCACATAATCAGTCACTTCATTTGCTCAAGACATGGTTCTCTAAAGACATCTGTAGATTAGTTCTCCATGTCCCTAAAATGAAACTTAGATGATTGGAGAAATGTATTTCAAATGTTGTTCTAGAGAAGGAACTGTTTCTAAAAATATTATTTGCCTGGATGAAAACTGCAGTCTGTCAAGTAAACAGGATCCAAGTGAAGGTATTTCAATGAGACATTAAGGAGCAAGTCTAAGTAACACTTTGATTGTTTATTCCAAGTAGTGGACTTTATCTGTATGGGGGAATAGACAGAGTGTTTCATTTTATTTTTAAAGTGCAGTTGTAGTCAGTAAAGACCTTTCTAAGTCATCTTTACAGACTGTGCCATGCTTACAATATGGATGTTAAAAAAGCATTCTTGTTTTTTTCCTTCATCCTAAAAATACGCCAGTAACAGCTTACAGATAGCTAGCTAGGTAGACAGAAAGAGAGGGTGGAAGTCATCACTTTTAGATTGATTTTCAAACTTGAAATTTAGCTAATTTAAATATCATTTGTTTTATATTTCATATATTTTTTATTTTATTCTAGAATGTGTGCTATTAGAGTAACAATATAATGGTACCCAGAATATTTGCCTAAGCTTGCCAAAGGGAACATAGATAACATTCTGCTGATCTACTTTGAAAATGATTAAATCAGCTTTTATTCCACTGTTCCCTGACAGGTCTCCAATTTTTATTTGAGCTTCTGCTCCTTCAACTAGACTGACTGCGGCAGAGTATGTGTGTGGTCAGTACATGGAATTACTCTAAGGAAACAGTAAATGCCAGCTGCTAGAGATAAAGCTCTCCCTTGAGAAGGTTTGTGTTTTGTTCTGGGTGTTTGTTTGCTTTCTCCATTCAGAAAGCTGTTGTGATTTTGGTCACGTTAATTACAAAATTGGAATGCAAATTACAAATCTAGCATGCACGCATGAACTCCTTGAATAGCAGGTGCCCGTTTTGATATTTTCAGAGCTTGCACCTGTAAAAAATATCCAGCCTTTTTGCAGTCTGAGATTCAGTTTCACGTATTCAGTTGCCCCTCTAAGGCTGCATCGTTAATTTGTTGTGGTGGTGGTTGCTTTCACATCAGTCTTAATTCCTGGTGATTACATGGACAAGTCCCTGTAGTTCTTGAGGCAACATCTTCCAGAGTGGTTTGCAACTGCCTTCTTCCTAGGACTGAGAGAGAGGGACTGGCCCAAAGTAAGCCAGTTGGCTTCCATGTGTAAGGCAGAACTAGAACTCACTTTTCCTTGCTCCTAGTCCAGCACCTCAATCACTAGACCATACAAGTCGGTGATGCTTTAACACTATTTGACTGATACATTGTGTAAGAAGAGAATACATTTGTTCACCTACAGTCCATTTGAGAGGCAAAATTAATCTTTGACTGACTAACAACTTTCCTCACCAAGCTTACAGGTTGCCACTAACTGTTATGTAAACAAACTTCTGTCCCTGCTTATCCTCTGATCAATGCAGCATTCCTCCCCTCCACAATGCTGATATTGCCAAATGATGGGATAATTGTGGGACGTCTGATCAATTGATCTGTACTGACTATACTATTCTACATCATCACTGCTCACAAAACACTCTTTGGCTTTATGCTGATCTATGACCGTAATAAAGATTTGATTTGATTTACTCTTTGGCTTTGTTCTAGCTGTCAAGGCTAGAGCAAGCTGTGAACACCAAATGGTACTCACCTTCCACCTGCCCCATTAACTAGATTGAGGGGGAAACAACTAGCCATTTTTTTAAATAAATTTTAGTGAGTTTTAAAATACATATTAAAAGTTAAAGCAGAAAAAAGAAATAGAAATAGAAATACAAAGTAAGAAAAAAGTAAAGAAAAAGTGAAGTCAAAAAAATAAGAAAGAAAATATAGAAAATAGGTATCCTCCAATTTATCTTTGAACTTTAAGTACAATAATTAACTTTAAATGTTAGTCCTTCATACAATACACAGGAACTTTTCTTTGTCATATACCCTATGATTTCTATAATCCAATCTTCTGTTCTTCATATAGGTTTCACCTTTCTTGATATCTTCCAACAATCCATCCCTGGTTTCTACTCCTTGAAATAGTAATCAAATATTCATTGCTGCATCAGTTCAATGTTTTTCATTTGCTCTTTCCATTTCTACATCTATATTTGTATCTTCAATAAAATCCAATTAGTATAACAAATAAAGGCCTTATTTACTTCTAATAAAATACAATATATTCTATTCATATTATGACTACATATTCCACTAATACATAACCTAACATATTACATAACATAATACGTAATATAGCAATTCTTATAATTCTTATAATATTCATACATACATATTCATACATAATATTGTAAAAATATGTCATCCTATAATAACATTAATTCTAATTCTAATTCCACCTCATCATCCCATTATCTTCTTATATATATATCTCCATAAAGGAAAAATAAGCCATAACATCAACCTCCATTTATATTTATAATCCTATATCTCAACCATCAATCTGCAATTTCCACTCCTTGGGACAATGTCCATCTAAACTGAATACAAAACCTAACATAACACATAACCTAATACATAATATACCAATTCTTATAATATTCATACAACATATTCGTACATAATATCATCCTGTAATAACCTTCATTCTAATTCCATCTCATCATCTCATTATCTTCTCATAAATGTATTTCCAAAAAAAGTAATCTATAATATCAACTTATATTTATATTTATAATCTTATATCTTACATTTAGAATATCACATTTTTATGCATCCATACAGTTTCTCATATCAACTCTCACTCTGTGTACAATCCAGATCCGCATTTTCATTAACCTTGTATCCCATATCATCATAGTAAATCTCCTGTTTAGGTTATGCCAAGATCACAATATGCAACTTGTTTTATTCTGTAACTAATGTGGGATGTCAAAATGTTTATTTTACCATATCTATCAATTAGCATGTTAAGATCTTCCTTTCTCAGCTGCCACAATGTGTTTATGCCCAAACATTTAATAGACCACCTCCTGTAAAATATCAAAATCTTCTTCTGTACCAATATATTCAAAATCCTCTTTCCCTGTTTCTCTACTGGCTCGAGGGATCTTCCCTCTGTTTCTAAATCTGTCCCTTGTGTCTTCTGTTCCTGAGCCACCAAAACTATAAATATACGTTCTATTGATTTCTTAATTTCCAAAAGAGCTTCACTAATTTCTTTCTTAAAATCCTGAAGTGCTGTAAAAAATGCCATTCTCACCTACACCCCCTTTTCAGGCTGCCGTAATTAGCAGTTGTAGTCAAAACAAGACACTTTCCCAGGGAATGAGTGGTCAGCTGATCTGTTGTTATCAGCGATGTCTGTTTCTTTAAGTAAAAAAAACTTTTAAAATAAAAGATGAAAAATTCCACAGAGCAGTATTTCAAACAGTTTGTAAAAGGAAAAATAAAAATAAATTCCAAGTGAGACAAAATCTGTTCTTAAAAAAAGTAGAAAAATAAGAAGGAAAAAAGGCACACATTTCTCTGTACTTTATTCTTCAGGCTGCAAGCTGCTTAACCCAAACAAACATTTTCTAAGAAGTCAATTGGTTTGTCGAATGAAAAATTACCAACAAAATCTCTTAAGTCCCAATTTCTCTGATACAAAAGAAAGGTAAAAAAAATGCAAACTTTTCATTATGTTGCAAAAATAAAATCTATCAAACTTCCACCAAAATTAATTATAGCAAAGAAAGCACAAAATTAGCCAACATTTTAAGCAAAGTCCAGAGATAAATTTTAGATAATAAAAACGTTATAATCTAAAGGAAAAAACTAATATAAAGTTATCTAAAAGCTGGCTGCCGCTCTTGTGTCTCCCAAGAGACTTACATTCCCTGCAGAGCTAGGATCCTCCTTCGGCCATTCCACTGCATTCACCCCCATTCTCTCCGTGGTGGAAACTACAAAGAAAAACAGGAGTGGGCAATTCCAATGGCTCTGTGAGCAATCTTCTGGTCCCCCCCCCCTACAGGGGGAAGCTTCAGTGGTCTTACAAATTCTGTAGACCCCTGCAAACAAGGTAAAGTCAGCCAGGTCTCAGAGCTCTGAGAAACTCTGACTTGTCGAGCTGGCAGCCAGGCTTGGAGTGTTCAACTAGCCATTTATTCTATTCCTTGTGGCACTCACTAATCCTTCTTCCTTGTAGAAGGTGTTTTTTAAAAAAAAATGCAAAAAAAGAGGACGAATGTACAGAAAGCAACATATCACTCCAGATTGTGTTAAATTTATGTGCCATCTTTCTTCCGGGAGTTTAATATTAGATCTGTGCAAATCCTTTGAAAGGAAAAATTTGCAACACATGGGAGTGCATGCATAGTTCCTCTATTTGAATCAATAAAGCAGTTTAAGTACCTTTTCCAGGCTGCTGTGGCTGCTTCAGAAGATAAGTGCATAGTACCTCTTTCCTGATGTTGTGAAGCACTTCTTTTGAAGACTTTGCACAGGCTTACTCAATATGGTATTCGTAACTATTCCTCTTTCCATTTTACCTCATAGCAACAAGCTTGTGAGAGGCAGTGATTCAGTAAGCTTCCATGGGTGAAGGTGGACAAACTGGGTCTCCTTGGTCCTTAGTCCAGCACCATACCGCTATGTATTACTGATTGTTCTAAATCAACAAACATCCTCAACATAATCCAGAATCCTGACTATTTACCTTGCTGGATATATTCCTCTAGGTGTTTTATTATCCACTGGCAAATGAACCATGACTCATTTTGGAGAGGCAAAGTCCAGTTTGTGACAAAGTAAAGTCAAAAGGAATCTGAAGTCAAATATATATTATCTAGTGCAGCTAAATATGTACATTCAAACAAGCATATATTGCATTTTACACACTATCCTTTTGGAAGTGCCCTTGAGAAGTATGTCATTTAAAGCAATTCTTGATTCAAGTTTTGATGGAGTTGGATGAATCAAAATCAATACAAAACAACACTTAGAAATCAGGTGAAAAAAGGCTGACTTCTGCTTCATTTATCTTCTGCTGCAAATATGGCATTAAGGTCTTGGAAATTCTTTTCATGTTCAGAGCTGTCAACCTTGCTGCCAGGGTTAATAATATTTCTGCCTTAGGTTCATTCACACAGGCAACAAATCCCCATGTGTTTCCCTTGCTTCCATACTGGGTCATTCTTAGTTCAAGGCATGCCTCTTTGAAATCCAAATATTGCCCAGCTATGCTATATGCAAGTTATCACCACACTTGTGATACCAAGCATATTCTTTACTGAGGTGAAACAGTTGTGAGAGGCAATATTCTAATTATCCAATGGCCTTCCTTATTATTTTAAAACAGCTAGTTTGGTTGTATAGCTTGATGATACATCCTTTGGGGACAATGATCAGACTTGGAGCTGCAACTAGATGCAGGGTTTTCCTCAGGAGTGCCTGCAGTGATCGTCACTGGCTTCAAAATGGTGAGCGATCAGAGCATCCAATGCACAGAGGGCATGTAGAAAGGGGCAGGGTTTTGATTGCCCAATCACAGCTGCCAGTTTGAAGCCAGTGACTGTTGCTGCAGAGGCCTCTGGTTTTCATCTTGGCAGAGTTAACTTGCACTGTCTGCCGTTCCTAAGAAGATGGTATTCTAACTTCCCAAAGCTCTAGAGTTCATTCTTTAGCTCAGCGCTGCTACAAACAGTATAATATAAATCAAAACAGAAACAGAGTACCTTCTTTAAATTTACCAAACACTGGAGAAAAACAGCAGACAATCACAATATTATTTTTGATCACTACTCTGTAGGAAAACGTGTTTTTAACAGAAACTGCTTGACTTAGTGGATAAAGGTAGTGCCAGCATCCTGCTGTGTCATGTGACAGCTGTGTAAATTGAGACATAGAGCTGGACCTCCTTTCACTTCAGTGTGAAACCTGGATGAACCATAAAACCTGAATAAAGCCAGCTCAAAGCAGCTGGTTACAGAGTTATGGAAGGTAAATTATTTTAAAAAAACAAACAGGAAACATGACTGGTTCATCCTTCTGATATTCAAAGCCAATACATAACTCTAAGATGAGTTGGGAAAAACTTTCTATCCTCAAGCAGCAAAACATAAATTTGAAGATCAAGCTATATCTAAGGTGAAAGCAATAAGCTTAACCTACTCTTGACTTACTGTTTGTCCTCTAAAGGCTTGGCTCTGGGTGTCGTATTAGCAGCTTCCCTCATAATTCAAGGAAATGAAATGCGGTGAAATGAAGTTTGTGTGAGTGCGTGTGGGATCCTTGGTGCCCATTATTAGGAGTCTTAAAATATAGCTGTTTAGTGGTAAGCTATAAAGTTTAACATAGAGGCTGAATCCCATATAAAAGAACTGTCTTCTATCTATCTCTCTGAAGGCTATAACTTTTATATATCTTACTGTTTTTACAGAACATGTTTTGCTTTATTTTAAATGGGGCTGATATAACAAAATTCTATGCCTGCAGCAGCGCAATGCACAATGTGCCTTCAAAATAAAGATGCAGATGCTACTTTAGAATGGAGGAGGTTGCAGGAACCACAACATGTTTAGAGTATTACAGCTTGTTCCCATGGCTCAATAACCTGTCATCTTTCTTTAGCTGGAGCTTGTTTAATTAATTCAGAATCTAACTGCACTCTTTTGGTGTATTCCAATGTGTAAAATTCACCATTCTGTCCATCTCAGGATAGGCGACCTTATAAACAATAGTGCAGATTTCACAAAGCTGTCATAGAAACTGATTACAGAAAGAAAGATAAAGTGAAAACAGCTTTGAACATTACATTTCAACTGTATTTGGGTGCAATAATAAATACTACTTTGTTATGACATTATTGAATCTGAAGCTTGTCAGCAGTGCTTGCCCTGGCCCTACTGTGGCATGGCTATAAGGAGATCAGAAGCTTCCACTTTTATATTTATTCTATAACAATTTACTGTGATCCTGATTCTGGATCAATGGTGTTGTACTTGGGTATAATTTACTTAAATAAGGCAACTTGAAATGTATACATGAAGGTGGAATTTTTCAATTAAACTTAACCACAGTTCAGCTTTACACACAAACCTAAACTGTTCAATTGGAAAAGGAAGTGAAAGTCACAATTGAGAAGAAAGATGTAGAAGCCAAAGGCCCACTCTGATGATTTTGTTTTGTTTTAATTTTCTTGGCAGCATTTTTGGAAATGGTTTGCCCTTGCCTGCTTCCTAAGGTGGCAAGTAGTGAGTGGCCCAAGGTCACCCAGCAGGTTTCATGCCTAAGGCAGGGCTAGAACTCATGGTCTCCCGGTTTCTAGCCTGATGCCTTAACACCAATTTGGCTCTCACAGCAGTTGATGAAATTATAGCAAATTCAAATGAACTCAGTAAGTTGGGGAGGTATGGAATGATGGCATTGAGCCATAGATGTATCTGGTTTCATGAAGGGAGAAGTGCTCTGCTTCATATTTTTGATATTACCTATGTGCATATGACTTTGTTTTCTTGAGTTTGGCAATGCATGATGTAACTCCTAACATCTTGGACACCTGATAGGAAAGCAGAGGAGGAATAGGAAGAGAAGTGGTAGAATCAAAATATCTCTTCAATTTTTTTGAAAGGTCACTGGTTAGTGTGTGGCTCAGAAGTTGGTCATAATTTTGGGACTTCTAGTGAAGAAATGGGGCGTGGTGGCTCAGCGGGTAAGATGCGAGGCTTGTCGATCAGAAGATCGCATGTTCGGAGGTTCGAATCCCTAGCCCCATGTAATGGAGTGAGCTCCCATATTCGCCCCAGCTCTTGCCAACCTAGCAATTCAAAAGCATTCAAATGCAAGTAGATTAATAGGTATCACTTCAGTGGGTAGGTAACAGCGTTCCACGCACGTCATGCTGGCCACATGACCGTGGAAGCGTCTTCGGACAATGCTGGCTCTTCGGCTAACAAATGGAGATGAGCACCAGCCCCTAGAGTTGGACACGACTGCACAAATGTGTGGGGGGAACCTGTACCTTTACTTTACCTAGTGAAGAAATGGCAGACTGAAAATGGCTCCATGAAAATTGGAGCCGACGATCACGGTGGAAGGAAGAGCCAGTGAGTAGATCGGCTCTTCGATAATTCCTCCCCGGACAAGGAGAGGATTTGAGATCACTCACAAGAGGAGACTGCAAGATAGCGGTCTCCAGCAGGTTTAGAGCCCTGGGAGATGAGGGAATAACCATCTTGTTCAAACCATGGTCAGCGCCTTCAAAAGGACACTGGGTTTGCATACTTCATTTTCTAATCACTTTTGGAAAATGCTTGTTAACTGCTTTTCAGCTATTAGGAACCTTTGGATCAATAAGTTTTACAGCACCGGGTGAGTTTTCTTCAATCCTTAGCAAAAGAAGTTTTAACTACAAGTTTAAGAACTTAAAAAAATTTGTGGGGAGGAATAAACAGCAAAAGGGTGATTAAAACTTTAATTTTAGAAAGCTACAAATGGACTAAGGGTCCAGATAAATTTGAAATAACGTTTTGGAATTAATTATAAAGAATCCTTCCTGTGGGAAAGTGCTTTTGTTTGATTAAAAAAATAATAAGATTTTAAAAATTGGACACTAGAGGGAACTAAAGATAACAATTAAAGGAGAAGAACACTTAAACTCGACTTACAATTATAGAATAAAGCAAAATATTTCAACATTGGACATATTGAAGGATATGAACAATGGACCCAGAATTTAGTTTTAATGGTGTCTGCCTCTATAGATAGACTGTGTCTAAAAAGTGTTATGGAAGAGGAACAAGTTCTACCTGACAAGATTGAGACTGACATGGAAAAAGATATTACACTAGACATACAAAAGAAACTGGCTGATGTCTTAATGACTAAAAGGGATATACTAATAACAAACCAAGAGAGTGACCTGGATAATTTTCCTATATTGGGTTTACAAAAGAGGCTTGTTAAAGTTTTGAAGAATTTTGTGAGAAGGGACAAAGAAAATATGAAAATAAATCAAGTTCTATGACATTATTTGAAGGAACTAAAGATTAAGATTGTTTGAAGTAAAAGGAAGGAATATAAATTTGGTTTATTTGATCAAGGTTAAAATAGATATGTTGTTATCTCTGGTAACCCTTAATGGACTTTTGCTGACATGAGGACATAAATGACAATGCTTTATGGATTTGTTTATAGATAAGAGATGGGATATGGGAAGAAGAGATCATTTGTTGTATTTTAAGAGAAGGTGATAAGTTATTAAAAGTGTTTATACTTGTGATGAAGGTGAGAAATCATTTCTTTATATATTTCTTTTCTTTTTCTTTATTATATTATTTTTTCTTTCTTTTCTATTTCTATTTCTTTTTCTATTTTTCCCTTTTTTCTTTCTTTTCTGCGCCTTTTACTCTTTCTTTTTACTCTTCTATTTTTCCAGTTTGCATTAGTTTTTACTGTTGTAATTATAATCTTTAATTTTAAAAAAGTTTGTCTTAATTTTCTTTAGCTGACCTATGCTTTTTTTGTGTGTGTGATTTTGCTTATTGCTCTGAATATTATTTAAGCTGATGGTATCTGAAGATGATACTGCACACTGGAAACAGATATTTGACTTCTTAATTATTCTGTGTGCCCCTGCATATAATCAGAAATTCCCCAAATGTTCAAATATTATAACAATGAAGGAAAATATTTATATACATGTCCAAGACCTCTACACACACAACACGCACACAAATGGTCAGGAGAGAAAATACGGGATTGCCTCAATTTAATGATGCATCAAGGTTATGATGGACATGGATAATAAGCCTCAGGAGGGGAAAAAAGACGCAATAGCTATTTGCTCTCATAAGATTTTTGTATTTATTTAATAAGCACTCATCTTTATTGCAATGTATTTACTAAGAATGACTCATAACAATCAGTTCCCATGTGTCCTTGTCTGACTTCTAGCAAATAGGGAAAAAACAAACAAAAAAACACACAAAACGGCACCAGAAAGGCAAGTGCTCAGGCACAGCATCATTGTCTCTTATAACCTGTTAAAACCAAGCCATTTTAATACACTACCCCATGCCATTGTTCAAATAGTGCCAATTAGCAAACTCTATTAGAGAACACAAATTTGTCAGCACATAGAGGGAAATGCAAAAGTTACGGTCCTTTAGCTCTCGCAAATCAGTTCATGGAGGCAAATGGTGCTGGGCTGATTTACAGCAGCTGGAGATTTGGCCCATTAAGTTTTGTGGAATCTTCTTTTTAGCAGCGTTGCAATTTGATGACTATTACAAGGTCCATGGAATTGGCTTAGGCACAGAGAGAAAGGAGAGGAATTTAGCCTATTGTGGCAGGTTGCTGGGATTTGGAACTTGGAAGACTAATTGTTCTGCTTTTGAGAAGGGAAAAAAACCTGTAAGAAGGCTGTGGGCATGCCATATGTTCTGCAGTATCCCTTCATTTTTTTTCCATCTGCAAATTTAGCTAAGCAGAAGCACTGCATGGATAAAAGTACAGTATATTTCTGGTGACTTGACATCACTTGTCTGACATTAGATTTTGCACCATCCAGTTTGTGACCAGCTGACAGTTCTTGTCCCATTGAACATTTCTTTATTCTGTTGCCCTAACCATGCTTTGGGTTAGCATCTATTCACCCATTCCATCATACCACATTTATATGCTGAATTTGGAGAATATGTAACTAAATGTGCTCCTGAACAGGATTTAAGAGTAAAGATGGATTGAACTGTCTGTTTGGATTCAGTCTGTACAACTTACTTTGAATAAATCAGGACTTTCCAAAGTTTTCCCGCGGCGACACACCAACCGCCGTTGGTGTGTCACCGTGGGAAAACCCAGAAGCGCTGATGATGATCAGCGCTTCTGGGTTGTATGGCAACACACCAGACTGTGTGTGGCGACACACTTTTGTGTCGCAACACACAGTTTGGAAAGCTCTGGAATAAATCATCCCTTTAAAAAATATTTGAGGCACTTTGAACTGTCACTTGAACTGTGCTTTCTGCAGATAGTAGACCTGAAGGGGAATAAGCATCATTTATTTATTTGATGTATAAAGCCAAACAATGCCCTAAATGGGTGTCCCTACAAAGGTAAAACCACCCATAAAAATAGAATCAAAATTGTTTTTGACTCCTTTGGGACATTCCTTCTCTCTGGCTTGGACTTTCTTCAACCATCATCCAACTTCTCATGTTGTTCTGTAGTGCCACTTATACACACATACAGCCAACTACTGATTACAAACTCATTATATTACAGTTAAATATCTTTCATCAAAGTTACACAAAGCATGCTGCAAAGTCAGAGTTTTCTGCATAGAAATCAGGCACAAGAGCTTGCTTTAACAAAAGAGTTCAAAGAGACAAATTCAAATTCAGGAAGATTAAAGACTAGTCAATTCCTAGTCCAAGATGGAAATTTTGAATATTATTTGCCACAAAGACCCAGTCCTAACTGCTCTCTTTCATATAGCCCTGCCTATCAGCTTGACTAATTGCTTGAGTCATACTTCCTTCTCTTGAACAGATGGCTTGATTTCCTTTGCTCTTTTCTTCCTAATTTGCAATTTGTTGCCAGACTTGGGACCTTGTCTAGATCAGGATTAGCTGACTCAGACTGCAACTGTTTCTCCTCAGATGCACTCTTTTGTTACTTCCCATAATGCGAGCTGTCATTCAGATTGGTTGAGCTCTACAGCTTCTGGATCTGAATCTAAAGACTATGATCCCTAACACATGTGGGGATTGGTTCATTAGAGGTGCACATTCTTGCCATCTACTCTCAACTCTAAGAACTGGGGTGTATGCTATAGTAGGGGTCCTCTTTCCAGCATTATCTGTCTCCAGCTGAATTTTGTTTACCAGTTCCAAACCTTCATCTATTATCTTGCTTACATTTGCTTTGTACAACAGGAGCGAAGGTTAAGGCAAAAGAGAAGCAGATAGTTTTTTTTTATCAAATGCAGCCTAATTCCCATAGAATACAAAACCCCCATCCAATTATTTTGGTTTTACATCCATACCAGTATTTTGGCTTTACATTAATAGAAATGCAATATTCAAAATCCATCTTTTATTTATTCTTAACTTTTCATGTTGGATTTTAATTTGAAAACTATGTGATGCCTTTGAAATCTTTCACAGCAAGAATATACTGGGTTTTTTTCCCAGCTCCACATTAGATCTGTTCCTAAGTTGATTATTTTTTAGCCATTTGATCCTTTTTTAATTGCATAGATATATGTAATTACAGGTCCTATTGCAAAATATTTATGTTTTAGACATATATTTAGAAAAACTGGAATGAACAGTAGTGGTCTCATATGATGTGAAAAAGCCTTTGATCCAGTGCAGTTTAAATATTTTAAATTGTTTATCTCAGATTAATATTGATATAAATAGTTTGTTAAAAATCTCAGTGAACTTATGGGAAAAGATAAATGTTTTTAAAATTAATATTAGGCTTGAATATGCACTTAAATATGCACTTGGGACCTCTAGGGTATTTATTTCAAGCAAAAGTATGAATTATTAAAGAAGTTTTATGGGAATGACAAATCCCCATATTTTCTTTATCAAAATCTCAGTTATCATACAATGATGGGCATGTTAACCTTTCTGGCTTTTGCTATATCACTGGACATACATTCTGACTTCTATTTCCCTATGGAATCCAAGTAATCAAGCTGGAAAACAGTATTGGCATAATTTAAAAAGTTATTACATGGAGTCTCTGATATCATGGCAGGTTCTTGTTTTAGTCAAAAATTGAATGTATTTTCAGCATTAAAAGCTGCCTGCAAGGTATGTTTGGCAGATTTTGGATAGAAGTTTAATTTTGAACCTTACTCATTTAATAAACTTACATTTCAGAATATTACTGGTCTGAAAATTGCAAATAAATCTTGCAAGTAATGTAATTTTGAATTATCACCAGCACTGAAATGTGTTTTGGATTATTCCAGATCTACTGTATTTTTACAGGCAATTAAATACAATGAAGGAGAAAATAAGTTATTTGCAAGAACTTTGGGCCAGAGTTGGAAAACCTTATATTAACAAATAAGTAGTTTAGGCTCTTAAAGGGCATATGTCTGTTTCTTATGATGTTGAGATGCAATTAATAAAAAAATAAAAAAGATGATTGTGTATATTGAACACTTTGGTTAATGTACAAAAAGGGTTAGCTATCATCTTCATTATGCTGGAGTGTACTATTGTTCTGTTTTGGTTCTGTGCATTTTAGTTTGTAATTATGATTTTAAAGTAATAGCATGTGGTTTTGAAATCTATTATATGACAAATATTTTGAAGTTACAGTTATATGAAGAGATATATAAACATGGGGTATGGCAAACAAATTTTACTCTTTTATAATGGAAATGCCGCTGGAAATGGAAATTACAATCTTTAATTGTTACTCTATATGGCCAAAGATTAATGTTGTGTTTAAAATTAAACCATTTCATGTATTATATTGTGGTGGGTTTTTTTTTTTGCCATTTTCTTTTTTCCCCGTTTGCTTTGTTTTGTTTTGTTTTGTTTTGTTTTGTTTTGTTTTGCTTTGCTTTGCTTTGCTTTGCTTTGCTTTGCTTTGCTTTCTCTTTCTGTCTTTCTGTCTTTCTCTCTCTCTCTCTCTCTCTCTCTCTCTGTGTGTGTCTGTTATCTGGAGCCAGCTGTTACCAAAGATACCTATCAATCATTTCCTACCTGCTTTATGCTGTAGAGATTTGCAGTGGTCCTTCACTAAGGCAAAACCTACATCATTTGTTTTTGTAATGACTGCTGAACCGTGAATGTCATGACACAGGATCAGTGACAGGAAAAACAGATAAAGTAAGTTTTAGAGGCAGTGGTGAGGGTGTAATATACTTTACTTCAACCTTATCTCTCAGCTGGAATATCTTTCTATCTCATTTAAATGACTCAGTCCATTTAATACCAGAAGGAATTCATATCCCTGGATGAACTGGGTTGGCAGAACTATCAGGCAAAAGAAATGTATTATTATAGGAAGGAGGCAAGTTTGGATTTTATTTTGCCTTCTCTGGAAGTCTACATTAAGAGTTTATATATATAGAGAAGTTTACTAGCTAGCTAAAAAAAACATGGGAAGATGGGTCTTCAAGGCAGAAAATTACAATAAAGTTCTTATACTGGGAAACCTAAACAAAAATATGTCCCACATATCTGAGATTGCAAAAGGCCTTTCCTTTTTTGTCCTACATTACTGGCACTTCAGGCCTCCTAACAGAGAGAACCATGACAATTCCTACCACTTTTCAGGTACCCTCAGTTGAAAGTTATACCTTTTTTTTCTACCCAGATATCAGCTATCCACACATATCAATATACAAAAGCAGTTATTTGCAGTTGCTTGAAGTTTCTATCCTACTGCTTTTTTTTTTTACCTACCAACCATGGGCTTATTATGAAGTAGGAAAAAGGTGAGTTCAAATACAGTAATTGGTTTTGTATATGGTGTGAATGATGTGTACACACCCCATTTGCTTGTTCTTAGGATGTTGTTCAATTTACTGCCATATACTGTATTCCCTCCACTGTAGCCTATCCTTCTGTGGAAAAACTCCTCAGATATGGTAATGGTATAAAGCAGCTAACAGTAAAGTATCAATACAAACAAGTTGTGAGGAGGAAGAAAAATCCAATGCATAATAAATATGTCATCATATGAAGTGTTTGCAAATCATTCACAAATCCTTCACGGGTCTTAGCAATAAGTTGGACCCTGATACAGTTCTTCAGAATGAACATTCCACATTTAAAGAGCCACCACAGAGACAGTCTATCTCACATCAATGACTGATGTATCTTCAAGTAACAATGAAAGTGCAGAACAGCCCCTCCCCAATATCTAAGGGCATGGGATGGCTGGTATTTTTTCTAGTAGTCAGACAGTTAAATGCTTTACTGATCAACACTAGCACTTTCAACCTAGAAAGCAAGCAACAAGTAACTGGAGCCATATTCTCCACCAACTGGAGTTTCTGGATCATTAAAAGCCTATAGAGAGCACATTGCAACCACAAGAGCATGGAAAATTATAGTCAGGTACTTTTGTACAAGCTATTTCTGTTATGGAATTACTATAATTTGGGTACCAGCTAAAGCTGGACCAAGAGCCACTGTTTCTCAATGATACTACCTGGGTCTTTATTAACAAAGCTCATAGAGTCCCTGCAGATTGTATATTAAATCTCTCTCTCTCTCTCTCTCTCTCTCTCTCTCTCTCTCTCTCTCTCTCTCTCTCTCTCTCTCTCTCTCTCTCTCTCTCTCCTGGGTCATTGCTATGTAGCATATCGGGCAGTAAGGGTTTTCCAGCTCTTTCGGTCTTGGGCGATTGTTTTGGCGTCTTTCCATGTGATATGCAATGCCTTCAGGTCTTCTATCAGTGTTCTTCGCCATGTTATTCGAGGGCATCCTCTTTGTCATTTAGCGTTAAGAGGGATCCAACTCATTGCCACTTTAGGGATCCGATTGTTCTCCATGCGGAAGATGTGACCAGCTAGTTTAAGTCGTTTACATGCAACAATGTTATGGAGTTTACATGAGTTGCTCCTATCACCACCGCCATCTTCTGGTCCTTGTCTACTACCACGATGTCTGGTTGATTGGCCAGTACCTGCCTGTCTCTCTGGATCTGGAAGTCCCACAGGATCTTAGCCCTGTCATTCTCCACAACCTTCTGTGGAATCTCCCATCTGGGCTTTGGAGGGTCTAGCCCATACACTGTGCAGATGTTCCTGTACACAATGCCAGCTACTTGGTTGTGCCGTTCAGTGTATGCTGTTCCTGCCTGCATCTTACACCCTGCCACTGTGTGTTGGACTGTCTCTGAGGCCTCTGCACAGTCTGCACCTTGAGTCCTGTCTAGTGTGGTAGACCCCTGCTTCTATGGATTAGGTGCTTAGTGCCTGTTCTTGTGCTGCTAAGATCAGTGCCTCAGAGCTGTCTTTTAGCCCAGCCCTTTCCAGCCACTGGTAGGATTTCCCAATGTCAGCCACCTCAACTATCTGTCGATGGTACATCCCATGCAGGGTCTTGTCTTGCCATGGCACTTCCTCTGCTTGATCTTCCTTCCATGTTTGCTGCTGCTTTAGGCATTCTCTCAGCAGCTCATCTTTAGGTGCCATCTTACTGATGTACTCCTGGATGCTCTGGGTCTCATCCAGGACAGTGGCTTTGACACACACCAGACCCCGCCTGCCCTCTTTCAGGCTGGTGTACAGTCTCTGGGTGTTCGACTTGGTGTGGAAGCCTCCGTACATTGTGAGGAGCTTCCGGGTCTTCACATCAGCAGCCTCCATGTCCTCATTTGGCCAGCTCACTATACCGGCAGGGTATCTGATGACTGGTAGGGCATACATGTTAATGGCATGGATCTTGTTCTTCCCATTGAGTTGGCTCTTAAGTACCTGTCTTATCCTTTGGTGGTACTTGGATGTTGCTGTCTTCCTTACCTCCTCATCGTGGTTCCCACATGACTGTGGGATACCATGGTACTTGTAGCTGGTCTGTATGTCCGCTATGTGGCCTGCTGGTAATTCCACCCCATCAGTCTTAACTACCTTCCCTCTCTTTACTACCATACGGCCACACTTCTCTAGTCCGAATGACATCCCAATATCCTCACTGTAGATCCGTGTCAGGTGGATCAGTGAGTCGATGTCTTGTTCACTCTTAGCATACAGCTTGATATCATCCATGTAAAGAAGGTGGCTGATGGTAGTTCCACTCTTGAACTTGCATCCGTATCCAGTTCTTGTGATAATCTGGCTGAGGGGGTTCAAGCACATGCAGAACAGCAGTGGGGACAGTGCATCACCTTGGTATATACCACACTTGATGGCCACTTGTGCGAGCTGCCTTGAGTTGACTTCCAGTGTTGTCTTCCACAGTCCCATTGAGTTCTTGAGGAAGGTCCTGAGTGTCCTGTTGATTTTGTATAGTGCCAGGCATTCACAGATCCATGTGTGTGGCATTGAGTTGTAGGCTTTCCTGTAGTCAATCCAGGCTGTGCTCAGATTGTCTGTCTAGACCTTGAGTATACCTTGAAATTCAATATATATATTGAATTTCATCACCGCCCCTCTCACTCAAAGAGCAACTCTGGGCAGTTTACAATAAACTGTTTCCCATGCCCTTAGATATTGCGGAGGGGCTGTTTTGCTCTTTCACTGTTATTTGAAGTTACAAGTAACTGTGAAACTTGTATATAAACTTGTATATCTTACAGGGGGAGTGCAGTTCCATTCATAACAGTTGGTTTACTTTAATACCTCAATCTTGGAATCCATCAATTCAGTACCTGCAGAGCCACATTTGACTCAGGGGATGGAAAATAGAGCTGAGTGTCATCAACAAACTGGTGATGCCTCACCCCAGACACCTTGAGCAGCTCATCTGGCCATTTCCCAAGGCTGGTTTAAGGGGGATCAGAACATATGGAACTAAACTGAGCCCTAGAAAAGTGAGAATCCCCTAAATAGGGCCCCTTCTCACCCCATATACACCCCTTCCTATAATGTACTAGCCACAACTATCCCTGCCCGCTGCTACTGCCAATCTCTTGTGTCTGCTCTGCCTGCTCTGTTCCTGGCTGAGCTAGCAAATACAGAGTCTCTTGTCTCCTTTCTTGAACATAGGAGGCCAGGCAGGCAGAGGAGGAGGAGGAGGAGGAGGAGGAGGAGGAGGAGGAGGAGGAGGAGGAGGAACAGCAGGACAGAGTGTTGCATGCAACAATAGCAGCTGCTGCGGAAACAAAAGAGAATGAGAGAAAAGCCCTCTGCTTTTGTCCCGCAGCCAAGCTGGCTGCCCGCTGTGTCTGAAGAGGGAGAAAGAAGCAGGGGAGCATGGCCTGGCAATAATTGCAGTTGAAAGTAGCATTGCTCATACTCTGAATGCTGATAAAATGTTAACAATATTGGCAGGCTAGAAAAGAAGAAAAATAACATTTTCAAAATGAAACCAGATTTTTTCTCTCTGCCAAGGGAAGTGTCTTCTCTAAAGAAGAATTTAAATTTTAAAAGATAAATGTAGAAGGTATTTAGCGTTTGTACGCTATTTTTAGTTCAAATTCTGTGGGACTTCCATTCTGAATAGTTTCAACTTCTCTTTTTGCAAGAAGTCATCTAGGGCTGGGGCCAGGATAGGCTCCAAACCTGGCATTGCATTGGGCCCCAATATTCTTTAAGCAGGTCTTGCCACACCCTCTGCATAAATATTTTTTAATTGTTGGATGCATTGCTGTTTGGCAGAAAAATATGGATTGAAAGGATTATTTATTTATTTTATTTATTTATTAATCAAATTTATCACTGCCCATCTCTACTGCAGTAGTCTCTGGGCGGTTTACAATAAAATGTAAATTATGCTACCTTTCTCTGAAATCCACCTGCTTTTCCTCTAACTTACTACTACAAGAGACAAGACCCATCCCTGGATGTGAATTTGAATTGAATAATTTTTAAATAAATTGAATAAATTCTAAATAGATATGGGAGAGCCAGTTTGGTCTAGTGGTTAAGGTGCTGGGCTAGAATCCAGGAGATTGAGAGTTCGAGTCCTGCCTTAGGCATTAAAGCCGGCTGGGTGACCTTAGGCCAGTCGCTCTCTCTCAGCCCAACTCAGCTCACAGGGTTGTTGTTGTGGGGAAAATAAGAGGAGGAGGGAGTACTAGGTATGTTCACCGCCTTGAGTTATTTATAAAAATAATAAAGGTGGAATAAATAAATAAATAAATAAATAAATAAATAAATAAATAAATGGGACAGGTTTTCCCTCTCTTAGAAGGATAATTCCGTTCTCATGTTCATAAAAAGAACCAGTTATTCATTTCCTCCAATCTATCTTTTTTGGGGGGAGGCATATTTAAATTCTGGAGTTTATGAGTACTTTCATAAAATGGCTGCCATGGTGGGTAAAGACAAATGGGTCCCCGATGGGGGAGATGGGTGGTAATATAAATTTAATAAATAATAATAATAATAATAATAATAATAATAATAATAATAATAATAATCATCACTGATTTTACCAGAACACAAGTTGTTGAGGTCACTTCGCACCATCCCTCTAATCTCCCAGGATGTTCTTTACCATCTCAGCATCCTGAGGTAAACATTATAGGAGTTATTTGGGGTTGGTTTTCTCTGCTTTTAAATAAATAAATACATAAAACACATCTCATGAGCCAATGCCAAATGATCAAGAGACACCATGAAACTGTAATCTGTACAACCTGGAGAGTCACAGTCTTTTACTCAACTAGGAATAGCATTTCATGGGCATTCAAGATCAGTCAAGAGATCTGCGGCCAGCTGATGCTAAGCAAACCTTTGCTAGGTCTAAAGAAATCTTTCCATTAATATTTTCTCCTTCAGGCATTGAGATGAAGCCACCCCCCTGTTTTTTATTCCTAAGAAGCATAAACAGAGATAAAAATTATGTTTGACATAATGAATTGTGACGTGCTACTTTTCTATTTTTTAAATTATTAAAATGAGATGAGATGGAGCACAAACTGTGGGGCTGGCAAGGGAAAAGTCTATGGGAACACTGGAGACCCAAGGAGGAGATCAGCCAGATAGAACTCAGTTTCCTGAGAGTTCCAAAGTATTGGGCTGATGATAGGAATATTGCTTAAGTGTTCTTCCTTTCACATCATGGTCAGGCATTGGCAATCCCATCCTCCTTTCAGATTCTTTGTTTTTCAGAAATCAGCCCAGGTATTTTTGTTTTATTCTCTAGATGCTTTTTCCACTCTCAGATCATGCTCAATGTTGCCCAATCAACAATCTTAGTTTTCTGTGTAATTATAAAAGTACAGTATATACAAGGTAGAAAGAAGAACAAGGTACCAAGAAAGAAAACAGACAAGGAGCACAGAATTGTGGAGAATGGGTCAGAAAAGCTGAAACTCAGAGTAAACTGAGGTTGCCAAATAATGCTACGAATAACAAAAATAGCTTCTTTGGATTTGTTCAAAAGAAAAGGTAAAGGGGAAAAATCAGTATTCCAACTGCTCAATGAAGATGGTAAAAAAATAGCAGATGAAGAAAACATGGAATTATATGTTTGACACATATATGACATGTGGTTGGGTCCAGGTGATGGTCAATGCATCCTTGAGAGAGGGGGTGTTTCCAACTGCCTTTAAGGAGGCATTGGTGCACCCCCTCCTCAAGAAACCATCACTGGACCCTATGGTACTGGACAACTTTCGCCCAGTCTCCCACTTTCCCTTTATGGGGAAGGTGGTTGAGAAAGTGGTGGCGTTGCAGCTCCAGAGGATTCTGGATGAAACGGATTATCTAGACCCCTTTCAGTCAGGTTTCAGGCCTGGACATGGGACAGAAACAGCATTGGTCGCACTTATGGATGATCTCTGGCGGGAGCGGGATGGAGGCAGTGCGTCCATCCTAGCTCTCCTTGACCTCTCAGCGGCTTTCGATACCATCGACCATGGTATCCTTTTGGGTCGGCTCAGGGAGTTGGGGGTGGGCAGTGTGGTTTTGCGCTGGTTCACCTCCTTCCTCCAGGGCCGGTCCCAATCGGTGGTGATAGGGAGCGAGAGATCCGACCCTCGGCCCCTCCTTTCTGGGGTGCTGCAGGGTTCAGTTCTCTCTCCACTCCTGTTTAACATTTACATGAAACCACTGGGTGAGATCATCTGCCACCATGGGATAAGATATCATCAATATGCTGGTGATACTCAGCTATATATCTCTGTCCCGGGTGAGGTAAGTGATGCTGTGACTGCTCTTTCTTGGTGCCTGGGGGCTGTAGGAGCCTGGATGGGGTCCAACAGGCTTCAGCTGAACCCTGGTAAGATGGAGTGGCTGTGAATTAATGGCTCTTCCCCATCTGGGACATTATCATCTTTGGTTCTGGATGGGGTTGCACTGCCCCAGACAGATCCGGTGCCTAATCTGGGGGTCCTCCTGGACTCACGACTCCTGCTCAAAGAGCAGGTGGCAGTCGTGGCCAGAAGGGCTTTTGCACAACTTTGTGTTGTGCGCCAGTTACGCCCGTTCCTGGATCAGGAGGCCCTTCGAACAGTCAGTCATGCCCTTGTTATCTCACATATAGACTACTGTAATGCACTCTACATGGGGCTACCCTTGAAGAGTATCCGGAAGCTTCAGCTGGTCCAGAATGCAACTGCACAGGTCATTGCTGGTGCCCCTAGATCGGCACATATAACACCGTTGTTGCGTGAGCTGCATTGGGTACCAGTTTGCTTCCGGGTCCAATTCAAGCTGTTGGTTATCACCTTTAAAGCCCTACATGGCATGGGGCCAGGTTACCTGAGGGACCGCCTCGTCCCCAATATATCCACTCATCCCACCTTATCATGCAGAGAGGGCATGCTACGGACCCCATCTATAAGAGAGTTCCACCTGGCGGGGTCCAGGAGTTGTGCCTTCTCAGCAGTAGCTCCCGCCCTGTGGAACAACTTGCCCCCGGAGGTAAGATTAGCTCCTTCCCTCCTGACCTTCCGGAAGAACCTGAAAACCTGGCTCTGCCACCTTGCTTGGGACCAAGGAAGGAATAGTCACTCCTGGGGATGGCTAATACCTTAGAGAGCTCCTCTCCTACATTGGATTAAGTAAGATCACTTTACCACTCTTGCCTCTTGGATTTTAATTTTGTTTTATAATTTGTATTTTATATTCTATGTATATTTTATGTTTTTTGTTTTTATTATTCTGTTGTAAACTGCCCAGAGTCCCTCCAGTGGAGGGAGATGGGCGGTGATATAAATTAAATAAATAAATAAATAAATAAATAAATAACTCTTGTTTTGTTTTCGTGTTCTCTGAGAAGAGTAATCCAGGCAACAGAAAAGCAGGACTGAAGCTTGAGATTGACGGAAACAGGGAGAAGGAATTCCTATTTAATTTGAATAAATTTAGATCTCCAGGACCAGAGGAAATACAATGTAGAATACTGAAGGAATTTTCTCATATCTGGCCAAATATCAATATTCTTTCCCTTTAAGAAATCCCAGAGAACAGGTGCCAGATGACTTAAAGAGGGCAAATGTTGCTCCTATCTTTAAAAAAATAAAAATGTGGGAGAAGGAACCAGGAAACTATGGTCTCCCTTACCTAATTGTAGTTTAGATTAATATGATTGATATAGAAGAACCTTGAAAACAAAACAAGAAGTATCAGAAGCTGATATGGATTTGTCAAGAATATGTCTTGCCAGATTGGATGGATGTATGGATGGATGTATGTATGTATGTATGGATGGATGGATAGATGGACGGACCGACCGACCGACCGACCGACCGACCGACCCACTTCTACCACTGTGTTCTGCACCAGTTGCAGCTTTTGAGTTGTTTTCAAAGTCCCCACCTAGAACCCATTGGTGAACACCTTGTTAGTCACTGTCGCAAAGACATCCTGGTCCAGTTCTGGCTTTAATCAGCACAAAAGCTGAAGCTGGGCAAATGCCTTCCAGGCCCAAACCCACTACCTGCTACTTGAGCAGGATCCAGAAGGAGTCTAAGTCACAGACCAGCTCTTTTATGGGAAACACATCCCCATCAAGAGCAACCACTGAGCCAACATTATCAGATAGCCAAGAGGTTTATGGACAAATAGCAGTTCCATCTCGCTGTAATATGTCTGGCTTGCTTTGTTCCCTCTTTAAAGAAAACTCTTGAAACACACCTGTTTGGTTGGAGGTCAGAATGTTCCAAATTTGAAATGTTTCTGACTTCCCAGATTTCCTTATTGTTTGGAGACTGCAGCTGCTCCCAAATAAGATCACAGGATTATGATCCAGACTGTCTTTCCCAAGCATGAATCAATCAGGAAGTTATAACTTCACTTTCCAAAGCCAAGTCCTTAATGGAAAATGTGTCCTTTGTTGCCTATTGCAAAATCCAACCTTCAGTCAACCTAGAATGTGGATTGTGAAATTTTAGCCTTTCCCAACCAACTCTCCTTCTGACATTGCTTCCATTCAGAGGGAGTTCAAAAAGAAAAAAGAAAGCATCCAAATAACTCAAACAGTGCCCTTTCATGGGTTAGCTTAATATCAAATGTAGTCTGCACTCATAATTATTTAATAATCTCATCTAACATGCTGTCTATATTGAGCAAAGCTGAAAATAAATTGGCTGTTGTTATATTCTATTCTGGACCATGGCTGCTTGTTTTTCCTCTATGCCACTTGGATGTTTAAGACACTGGAAATTCTAAAACCTGCTGAAAGCAAATAAATACATTGAGCATGAAACTGAACGCATAGATTTGATGGTGTGGAAAGGTTGTGTGAGCTTTGACTGGGGTTGGAGAAAGGTCCAGAATATAGTTTTCTTCTTTCCCCATCAGTCAGAAATAAAGCAGCCAACTCAGACTGTATTTTAAAAATGACTTATGCAGTACTTAAAAAAAAAGTAACTAACTTGTCCTTTAAATGGGTCAGTCTACAAGTAAGCAAAATGTAACTTGACCCAATCCTTTAAAATCAGCCATGACTTTCTTTTAAAGTAATCTGTAGCCTGATGCTGACCAAACAAGCCCCCCTCCCCTGCTTTTCTGCTGTTTTACAATCCTCCTGTCCAGAGGAAAGGCAATGCACAGCTGGCTTTTTTGGATATTACTTGGGGGGAAAATAGTTTTCAATGGATTTGCTGACAGACCTTCACCTATGATAGACCTAGCCAAGCAGCTATAATAAAGGGATTTATCTTGGATTAAAGTCCTGGAATTACTCATTAATTGGATTAATGAACAGCAATTCATCATGCATGCCAAGCTTTGCCTCTTTCTGACTTCTTGCTCCAATCCCCTTGTAAAAATTTATCAAGGGGAAACCCTCTGTTTGTCAAAACTTCATGAACAAGTTTTAAGGTAGCTGCAATTTTTCTTTTGGTCAAAATGGCCCCAAATCCTCTTTGGTTTGTTGGTTTGTTTTAACCTATTTTTCTGCAGTTTCATTATGATAATTTTCTGACATTGGATGGTCATTCTTATTTTTCACTGCGTGATTGCAGAAATCTCTTCAATGTTATTTTATTTTATTTTAAAATGGAGACATGTTGACTGGATGATTTTCTTAATACATGGATAGGGAGCCTGTACCCTCTAAAAGTTTCTGAATTATAATACTCAACAGCTCCAGCCAGTAAGCACCCCCTCCCCCCAAAAAAGCTGTAGTTCAGCAATATTTCAATATTCAATATTTCAGCAATATTTGAAGAGCCACATGTTCCTATCTCTGTCCTAGTAGAATGCATTGCCTTATTCAGACATAATTCTAATTCTAATGTCTGATGATCAAAGAAACCATGGTTTGTCTATCTGATGTTAGTTGGTTGCTCCTCATTAGGGATAGTAGATCAGACTAGATATGCTCTTTTCTGTAGTTTGGTACTTAGGACGGATTTCTAAACTGGCAAATTTCTGATCAGCTTCTATTAAAAGCTTTAAAAGGTGGTTATGAGGTTCATTCTTCTCTCTCTTTATGTATTATTATCAGCCTGAATAATTCCACATCAGGATGAAGCCCCCTTTGTTGAAGGTTATGGACTATAATCTACCACGCTGGTCCATTGAGGTTGGTAGATATTTTGAACTTCCTAGTCTAGGTCTGAGGGAGAGTGACTGGCCCAAAGTCACCCAGCTGGTTTCTGTGTATAAAGGAGAACCTGGGTCTGCCCAGGATCCTTAACCACAGCAGCACACTAGCTTTCATACATGTGTGTTTGTGTGTGTGTGTTTGTGTGTGTGTGTGTGTGTTTAAAAGCCAGATGCACTGTTTTGTGCCAGAAAGGGCTGAAATTAATTCTGGCTGGTAAGTGACTTATTGGAAATCCTGATGGAATGAAATACCCACATTCATTTCTTATTCCTATTGCTCCTGTGCTGATAAAATGTACCCCTCCCCCATACAAATGTGAGTGGCATTTACTACCAAACCTATGAGATGCCCCCATACAAATGAACTGCTTAAAGTGCCTTGAAAGAAAACATTCACAGCAAGATGAATTGACCCTGAGTGGCAACAGAGAGAAGACTCAGTCAGGAACCTGTGGCCAAGTAAACCACATTGTTTGTATTCACTGACCATGTCTCAGAGATAATATAACTGCCATGCTGACCTAGTAGGAAGGGATAACTAATAAGAAGGTCACCCAGATAGGTTTTATGAAAAACATTCCAATGTCATGCTGTAATTTACACTGTGTCTGCCTTTTAATATTTTTAGTATTAAATTTATACACTGCCCATCTCACTATAAAAGTGACTCTAGGCAGCTTATGACTCAAGTTATAAAAAAATTATAAAAATACAGAAAAATACAAAAGATTAAAAAAAAAAGATAAAAGAGGAAAACTAAAAGGTGGAGAGAGCATCTTCAAACCACCAACCATCCCCAGGGCTGCCTATCATTCTTGGATCCCCAAGCTAGTTGGCAGAGCCAGGACTTGATGCTCTTCCTGAAGGCCAGAAGAGTGGGGGCCAACCTCACCTCAGGGGGCAAGATGTTCCAAGGGTGGGGGAAATGGCAGAAAAGGCTCTCCTCTTCAACCCCCTCCAGTCAGAATTCTTTAGCTGACAGGGTTCGTAACATGCCTTTCCGGCCAGACCAGGTGAGATGGGTCGATGTAACTGGGACGAGATGGTTCCTTGGGTAACCTGGGCCCATGCCATGAAGGGCTTTATAGGTCACAACCAGCCCCTTTCTTTGTCTTGCCTTTGCAATGTAGTGAGCCAAGGGTATATAAGCTCTGGTTCTGTGATTTGGTTGCTTTAGATGAGCCAGGTTTTGGCCACAACACTCCCATTATCTCTATGCAAAAACAGTCCTAATGCTAAATCTTTTCCATCTGTCCTGAAAAGAATTCTTGTTGTTCCCAGGTAAGTTGTATTCAGTACTAAAGTATTACTGGTCAACAAGGAAGCAAGCAATCTTGTTGCCAGGCTGAATGGAGAAGAGTGTGTGCCAGGTGACAGTATCTCCTAGCTTGAGTCTGTAGGTTGCATTCTAGTCACTCTTCCTTTGCATCAATCCAGCCAGGTGGGACAGAATAGCAGAGATAGGGAGCAGGACAAGAATCTGCATCAAATGTAATTTGATTTGGATATACTGGCAATGTGTTAAGGCCAGTCAAATTCAACATTAAATCTTGGCTTAAGGTGGGGAGGGTTGCCCCTAAACCATAACCTGCACATCAACAGGCTGAAGATAAATCAAATCAACTATCAAGGTAAAGGTTCCCCCCGCACATTTGTGCAGTCGTGTCTGACTCTAGGGGCCGGTGCTCATCTCCGTTTGTTAGCCGAAGAGCCAGCGCTGTCCAAAGACGCTTCCATGGTCATGTGGCTGCATGACGCACACGGAACGCTGTTACCTTCCCACCGAAGTGGTACCTATTAATCTACTTGCATTTGCATGCTTTCAAATTGCTAGGTTGGCAAGAGCTGGGGTGAGTGCGGGAGCTCACTCCGTCATGCGGGGCTAGGGATTTGAACCTCCAAACTTGCGATCTTCCGATCGACAAGCCTGGCATCTTACCCGCTGAGCCACCACGCCCCTTAAAACCAACTATAGCTTAGCATTAATAGTTGGCTTAAGAAGTGTAGGTGTAAACCAGTCCAAAATGAATACTTCAAAGTCCCATTGACTTCACAGGGTTTCAAAGCAACTTCATGCCCATTGGTTGAATCATACCCTGTACAATTAACTTTGATATGCACATGGCAGGGCAGTTGACAGTATTTAATGCTTTGTTTTGGGAAAAATACAGCACAGTACAGTTTTAATTTTGTCACTGTAGCTTGTTGAAGATGATAAATGATCAGAAATATTAAAGAACAGTGTGCAACCTTTTTTATTTTTTTGGTTAAGCAATTTACACCTTCAAAGGGATACTCTTGTCAAATGAAGGGATTCAGAAGTAGTAACAATAGAGCTGTTTAGCTTTTGGAAGTCTAAAAAAAATGAAATAAATTACAGATGGTTTCATCCTCAGTATTGCTAATCATTTTCTTCCAAGACCTTAGAAACTAAAAGTGTTTAAAATGTTTCAGTTAACAGCAGGCCCAAATTAGAGAAGAAAATAATGTCAGAATCTTCAAAGTTATTTCACTGTTGGTCTTCCTATTTTATATGCAGAGTTTTGAGTTAAAATCCAAGGAGATTGTGTATGCAAAAGCATGTAAATCATTAAGGGTTCAATTCTGCATGGAGGCATCTTATATCCCAATAGCTGTAATAGAATTGAAGCAACATAACAAAATCTCTTCCTCCCAGAGCAGATTAATGTATAAACCAGTAGCTCCAACAGACAGGTCCCATCAAAGTAACCATGCCCATACAAGAGAGAGAGGTCAGCACTAGCTATGCAAAAATGTTGGCTGTGTTCTTCCCCTTATGAAGCACATTATTTTCATAATTAAATTTGGTGATTAACATTGCTTAAAGGTTATACTGTATAGATTGTCAGGGAGGGTCTCTGTACTCCAAAGAAAAATCCTACAGGGTCAAACAAAGATCCTTATAGACTGGTATTCAATTTTCTACAGCAGACATCTAGATGTAGAGCTGGGTAAAAAGGTAAAGGTCCCCCCTGCACAGTTGTGCAGTCGTGTCCGACTCTAGGGGCCGGTGCTCATCTCCGTTTGTTAGCCAAAGAGCCAGCGTTGTCCGAAGATGCTTCCACGGTCATGTGGCCTCATGACGCGTGCAGAACACTATTACCTACCCACCGAAGTGGTGCCTATTAATTTACTTGCATTTGCATGCTTTCGAATTGCTAGGTTGGCAAGAGCTGGGGCTAGTGCGGGAGCTCACTCCGCACGCAGGGCTAGGGATTCGAACCTCCAAACTTGCGACCTTCTGATCGACAAGCCTGGCAACTTACCCGCTGAGCCACCACGCCGCTAGAGCTGGGTAGGCCATGCAAATTATGAGATTCTTACCAAGAGATTTTGCCAGACACTGGTGTAGTTACCAGAAAAACAGATCCATCTTATTTGGCTGAATGGATGTTCTTGCCAAAACTTTGTATTCTTTCCAATCCAATGGAATGCTGGGAAGAAAAAACGTAACAGTGCTCAGGATTGTCTGTTCACCAGCAGGATAACTCTCTGAAAAAGGAACACAATTTGTGGAGGTGTGGAGGGAGAAGCCTGCAAAAAAAAAAAATCTCAAGATCCAAAATGAGCTGGGTCCAATTGGGAGCTGCAGAGAAAAAAAATTCTCGGAAAGTCTCTCAGTGCATCCTTATGGGAAAGGAAGGTGGATGTGGCTTGGAAATCTGCCATTGGTGTCATTCTTAAGTATCCCTCCCTCCTAGTCACATGACTCAAAGTGGGACAAATGTTGCTTGTCCTGCACTTCCCCATGCATGGGTACACATAAACACAGACAGGTGGAACATGAAGGAAGAGCAGAAACACAAAGCCAGACATAGCATGTTACTTGGTTACACAGAGGAAAATACCAATGCCTCCTTTATTCCCCCTAAATAAGCACAATGCATAAGTACTCACCCTGTTTGGACTCTTACACACAGACTCACTCACAACCAGAGAGAGAAGCAACACATATGAACCCACCTTCATTAGATCCTCACAAACATATACAGGTACACACAGAGGCAACCCTTATGCACCTGCCCTGAATAGACCCTCATGTACATGGGTACACACATGCACCCACATACAAGGACAACATATATCCACATACTCTTTTTTTTTCATAAGTTTTATTGAATTTTAAAGTACATATTAAGAGCTAATACAAAAAAAAAGAAATAGAAATACAAAGTAAGAAAAAAGAAAAGAAAAAGTGAAGTCAAAAAATAACAAACAAAGAAAATATAGAAAATAGATGTCCTCCAATTTATCCTTGAACTTTAAGTACAACAATTAACTTTAAATGTTAGTCCTTCATACAATACACAGGAACTTTTCTTTGTCATATACCCTATGATTTCTATAATCCAATCTTCTGTTCTTCATATAGGTTTCGCCTTTCTTGATATCTTCCAACAATCCATCTCTGGTTTCTACTCCTTGGAATAGTAATCAAATGTTCATTGTTGCATCAATTAAATGTTTTCCATTTGCTCTTTCCATTTTTACATCTATATTTATATCTTCAATAAAGTCCAATTAGTATAACAAATAAAGGCCTTATCTACGTCTAATAAAATACAGTATATTCTGTTCATATTATGACTATATATTCCATTAATACATAATCTAACATATTACATAACATAATACATAATATAGCAAAAATGCAAAACCTAACATAACATATAACCTAATACATACAACATATTCTTGTAATAACCTACATTCTAATTCCATCTCATCATCTCATTGTCTTCTCATAAATGTATCTCCAGAAAGAGTAATATATAATATCAACATATTTATATTTATAATCTTGTATCTTACACTTAAAATATCATGTTTTTATGCATCTATACAGTTTCTCATATCTGCGCTTACTCTGTGTACAATACCAGATCCACATTTTCATTAACCTTGCATTCCAAATCAATATCAATAAATCTCCTGTTTAGGTTATGCCAATATCACAATATGCAACTTGTTTATTTCTATAACTCATGTGGGATGTCAAAATGTTTATTTTGCCATATCTATCAATTTGCATATTAAAATCTTCCTGTCTCAGCTGCCACAATGTATTTATGCCCAAACGTTTAATAGACCACTTCCTGTAAAATATCATAATCTTCTTCTGTACCAATACATTCAAAGTCCTCTTTCCCTGTTTCTCTACTGGTTCGAAAGGTCTTTCCTCTGTTTCTAAATCTGTCCCTTGTATCTTCTCTTCCTGAGCCACCAAAACTATTAATATACGTTCTATGGATTTCTTAATTTGCAAAAATTTTTTGCTGGTTTCTTCCTTAAAATCCTGAAGTGCTGTGAGAAATGCCATTCCACCTACACCCCCGCCTGATTGTATTTGTTGTTCAAACCGTAATCAGCTGCCGTAGCCAAAACAAAGAATTTTCTCAGGGAGCAGGGAACAGCTGTTCTATTATTTATCAATAATGTCTATTTCTTTAAGTGAGAAAAGCTTTTAAAGTAAAAGATGAAAAATTCCACAGAGCAGTATTTCAAACAGTTTGTAAAAGGAAAGATGAAAATATATTCCAAATGAGAGATAGTCCTTTCTAAAAAAAAGTAGAAAAATAAAAAGGTAAAGAGGCACACATTCTCTATACTTTATTCTTTATTCTTCTTTATTCTTCAGGCTGCAAGCTGCTTAACCCAAACAAACAATTTCTCAAAAGTCAGTTAGTTTGTCGAGTGAGAAATACCAACAAAGTCTCTTAAGTCCCAATTTCTCTGATACAAAAGAAAGGCAGAAAAATACAAACTTGTTCACTATGTTGCCAAAATAAAATCTATCAAACTTCCACCAAAATTAATTATAGCAAAGAAAACACAAAATTAGCCAACATTTTGAACGAAGTCCAAAGATAAATTTTAGATAATAAAAATGTACTAATCTAAAAAAGAAAACTAATGTAAAGTGATCTAAAAGCTGGCTGTCACTCTTGTGTCTCCTGAGAGACTTACGTTCTCTGCAGAGCTAGGATCCTCTTTCGGCCATTCCACTGCATTCACCCCCGTTCTTCTCCGCGGTGGAAACAACAAAAAAAAAAACAGGAGTGGGCAATTACAATGGCTCTGTGAGCAATCTTCTGGTTCCCCCTTCTCCAGGGGGAAACTTCAGTGGTCTGTAGACCCCTGCAAACAAGATAGAAAGTTAGCCAGGTCTCAGAGCTCAGAGCTCTGAGAAACTCTGACTTGTCGAGCTGCCAGCCAGGCTTGGAGTCATATATCCACATACTCTGATTAGTTCCACTTGAACATTCTATAAAAATTTATTTATTTATTTTATTTAATTTCTATAACCGCCCATCTCCCCCCATGGGGAACTCTGGGCGGATGTTCCAACAATAAGAACAGTAGGACAATAAAGAGTAGGTAGGTCCTCCCTTCTGAATATACGCACAGAATAATATCTGTATTGGGGAATTGCGTACAAAAGATACTAAAGTATCGCTTTTCCAATAAAGGGTTGAAATTGTTTAAATATTACTCCATTAAATATAGTTTGCTGGTTACTGTTCCTAATACTTGAATATATTCCCCACCTAACAAGCTTTTAATTCCTCAGATCAGCTTTCCTAAATTATAATACAGCCAATTCCTCACAATAAGAAACAGAGAGGGTAAAGCAGTGGTGCTTGAGTCAGCTCGTACTGGTCCACGAGAGCCAATTGTTAAATTTTCAGGAATTTTAAGAGCTGGTTGAGAGCAGAGCAGAGTGAAGTTGCAATGCCTCACACAGCACAGCAGAACCAGTTGTTCTACGTTTATTAGCACACCTTTGGATCTTCCTCTGTTATTTTTACTAATTCTGACTTCCAGAATGATTTAAAGATTTCTGCTGAAGTTCCCTCTGTTCAAACTTATCCCTGAACCTTTCCCTTATGCTGGTTTGCTGCCTTTTTAAAGTTTGCCATAGCCTTACAGAATTCCTGCTCACCTAGATCAACAACGCCAGATTTCCAAATGTCAGTCTCCAAATAAAGTTTTCCTTTCTTTTTAATTATTGGCCAGAATCTTTGACCACTTGAATTTTTCAGACACCTTCCAACTCAGTCTATTAAATTCCCTAACCAATTAAAATTGTAATTTATAATTCATAAGTAATATCATGAACACCCACCCACATACATATCCTTCTATATCTGTTTTGATTGATTATGTGCCATCAAATCGTCACCAGCTCTTAGCAATCATAGAGATAGATTTTTCTCCATGACAATCTGTCCCTAACCTGATCTTTCAGATCTTCTAACGGTGCACCCATTGCCACTGTAACTGAGTCCATCCACCTTACTGCTAGTCATCTTCTTTTCTTCCACCTTTCCCAACATTAGAGCCTTTTCTAGAGAGCTAGGTCTTTGCATAAAGTGTCTGAAGGAGGATAATTTGAGCCTGATCTATCTCTTTATCTTTTTTAAAAATTCGTTCAGTCGTGTCCGATTTTCTCAGAGACTGCCTGGACAAGTCCCTGCAGTTTTCCTGGCAAGGTTTTTCAGAAGGGGTTTGCCATTGCCTCCTTCCTAGGGCTGAGAGAAGTGACTGGCCCAAGGTGACCCAGCTGGCTTCGTGCCTAAGGTGGGACTAGAACTCACAGTCTCTCGGTTTCTAGCCCAGTGCCTTAACCACTACACCAAACTGGCTCTCTATCTATACCTACATCTATATAATCTATATCTATAACTCAACCCAAATTAACCCATTGCAGGATGAAGTTCTCTTCACTAAAGTCAATGGATCATAATCTACCAAACTGGTCCATTAGGGTTGGTAGAGAAATGTTATTTGATTTCCCAGTCTAGGGCTAAGAGAGAGTGACTGGCCTAAGTCACCCAGATGGCTTCTGTGCCTAACAGAGTACTAGAACCTGGGCTTTCCCACTCCTAGTCCAGCATCTTAACCATTACACTACACTGGAGTGTGTATGTGTATGTATGCTTGAAACCATCCTTTCATAACAACCACAACAAACATAGCCTCTGTTGTCCTATATCCAATATACTTTAGCAAAGCCAGGCTTCCTGGCCTAATTACGTATCTGATAGCACCCTGTTAAGGTCATTTTAAGGTCATTCAAAGGTCACATAAGCATTACTATACATAACAATCAGGTAAAATACAGTGTTCCTTCATATTATCTCTGGTCCAAAAAAGTATTAGAAAAGAATTAGGGAACATAGAAGTGATATTGAGACATGGATAAGAATAGACTACAATTGCAAAATTGCCAAGAACAAGATTTATTTCTTTTCATTATAATATTAATTCTTATAATATATTTCGCCGCCTTGAGTTATTTATAAAAATAATAAAGGCAGGATAAAAATTAAATAAATAAATACTAAGTCAACATATTCCAGAACCAAAGCAATATGTTATAAATGTGTTTGAATGGTTATCTTCCTTGGGAACTCCATATGAACCACATTCCCTCTGAAACCCTAGAGAAAAAACAGAAAATGCTGGTCACACCCATATGGGTGCTACAGCTGCACCCACTTTGTATCATCTGCACCCCTTGGCCCTCCACATAATGCTAAAGGTAGCTCCCAGCCACCCTTGTCCTATGGACCTCTTTTACAAGAATAAAATTGCCCCAGAAAAATTACACAATTCTGCAAATCTTTTTTCAGTGCTAAACTTGTTTTTTTTAAAAGGAATGAGTTTACAGATTGCTTCTAATGAATTTAATGGTAAATTTTTAGTCCAATCATAGCTCCATCTTTACCATTGACATTAGCAAGAGGGAAAGTTAGGCTAACAGTTGAGCACTTTGGCAAATCCCTTAAGCTTCTTAGCTGAACCATTGTAGAGCTCTCTTTTAGCAGCATCTATGCTAATGTGAGTTCGATGTGTTTTCCCAGCCCCTATGGAGAGAGCAGACTGTCTTTAATTGAGTTTAGAAAACCATGTTTCTTTCCTAGGCATGGACCCAAATGTTCTGCCCAGAGAAAATGAAACAAAAATTAATTTTCAACAACTCAGATGGAATAGTTAAAAAATCACTTATCATAGTAGACCAAAGCCGTATCATCCATCAGGTACAGTGTAGAGCTATGGAGAATATATTTGCTGAACGGTGTACCTACAGAATAAAGATGGAAATACATTGCCCAAAGGGATTATTTCTGCACCATTTGCATGGCTTGGACAGAGATTCTCTGGATGCAGTTCCTCACAAGATAAATAATGGCATGTGCTTCACAGAAGTATGAAAGCAATGGCATTAAGGAAAAAGTTTATTATGTATAATTGCTTGCTCTTTTTATGTGACTTCTGTAGAACTTGGACAAGCAATTTAGTTTACAGAGATTTATAATGGCTTTCATGAAGATGTATGAAACTAAAAACCTGTGAGCTTTTTCAAACCACCAATAAATCATTTTACACGTTTACTTTCTCTTTGTTGTGTGTTCATATATACACATATATAACATTAAAATTAAAACTAACTTTCTGAAGTAACATATATTTTCGTGTTCCTTTCCCCTATCCTTTATTCATCCCTTAATTCAATTTATGAAATAAATTACAAGAGTTTAATGCTAACTTAATGGATGTTATTATTATATTTGTTGAAGCTTTCCCCCCCAGAAAATGTAGTATTTCATATCAGAGAGGTGTACAGAACCATTATATATTTTGCTGGGAAGGTGAAGAATAGTAACCATTAAGGAAGAAAAAGGAACTAAGGCTTCATATTGATGAGTAGCTAAAGCAAGCAGATCTCTTTATCCTAGGGATAAACCTTTTTGGGCTAGTGAGCTGCTTTGGCACGCTGACAGCATGTCATAGCTGCTCTCACAAAATGGCAGCTGTGAATATGGCCAGCTGAAGGACACCTTTGGACCCAAAGGCAAACAGGTTAGAATCCTCCTTGCCTTCCTTCTAGCCCTTTTGTTGTTTATTCGTTCAGTCGCCTCCGACTCCTCGTGACCTCATGGACCAGCCCACGCCAGAGCTTCCTGTCGGTCGTCACCATCCCCAGTGCTTTGTGCACTAGTGTGCCCAGTTGCCCACAAAGTTAAGCTAGTGTAGTAAATAGCACTTGCTAGGGCTAGAAGGCAAGTGCTATTTACTACACTAGCTTAACTTTGTGGACAAGTGGGCACACTAGTGCACAAAGCACTGGGCAATAGCCACTTGACATTTTTATTGCTTAAGAAGGTCTTTTAGTAGGGTGATGCTACAGGCCAGCTCTCCATCTGATTTTTCAATGAAAAGAATATAAAGACATTGAGCCGAAAGAAGGAAGGTGCTCGTGAGCACATTGGCTCCCAAGGGCAGAATGCTGCTTAAAATTGCTTTATCTCCTCACTAATCCTGGAATCATAATGCTTTGGGATCATTTCCTATTGTTAATATTTGTCAGATGAAAATAGGAGCACTTTTCTCTACTTAAGAACACCTCTGCCCTGGTTGCCTGCTTTTTTACCCGTGTTTGGACTGCAGCCCCCAGTCCCCCCCACCCCCACGTTGTGCACTCCTGCTATATTAGGGCACTCAGAAGTCATCCTGACTGGATTCAGACACTTCCAGATACAGTAAATGTGTATAAGATAGTAGCCTTAATCTCTCCTACCTTGACACTACCTAGAAGGAAAACATTCAGTCATCAAATGTAATAGAACTTGTCTTTTTCGTCTTTTCCCATGTTTAACCTCATTTACAATTTCTTATCACCTAGCCCAAGCTTTGCAAAATCCTCTCCTGGTGGCCTCCAGGGATTGAGGGATTTAATGCAAGTCTGCTTATTAGGAAAAAGAATCTTACCAATTTGAACATCTTTTTTTGTTTTTCTAGATCTGGTTGAGTTTTGAATTCTATGGAGGAAGGCTTATGTTCTGTAATGATAGATAGATAGATAGATAGATAGATAGATAGATAGATAGATAGATAGATTCTTGTACTGAAAAGGCTCTGCCTCACAGGAGGGGAAAAAACAGCACAAAGTGTGTTTGAGAGAGGGGAACTGCTAGTATATACATTCTGCCGTTCTCTGAGGCATTTGCATTCAAGTTCAAATTGAATGACTGCCATGGTGTTGCCAAGGTGAGTGAATCTATTGTCCCCCCACTGGTTATGTGCAAATTGCCTTTTCGCTACTGATAATTTGGACTGCATTTTACAAAAGACTTCACACATCCTAGGTTACTCGCTACTGAAAATGTAGCAAAGGAAATTTCAAAAGAATTTTATATGGTACATTAGCCATGTTGTATTCCATCCATTTTTGTGTGTGTGCCTGGGTATACATAATATTTTGGGTGGCTCTAATGCTATTGAAATTCTGCCAATGAACGCTGAAAAGAGAGTGATGAGCTAGCACATTTCCAATCTATACTTTTCACACCCAGGATTTTTAAGCACTGTATCCTGCAACAGAAAGAAAAAAAATCAAGTACAAACTGATTCATCCACATAGATTGATGAAAAATGAAACATTTAACATTTGTTCATCTGAATAAAGACAAAGAATGGCACATCCTGACGACTAATTGGGTAGTGTGTGGTAACTTACAGCTCTTCCTGGTATCTTGGCTTTAATGGGTACTTTGCAGAAAATTGTGCCTGTGGTTTTGGAGTAAAATTCATAGCAGGCATCACTCAGTGTAATAAACCATGGTTTCTTCAATCATGGTTTTATTCTATAAGCCACTGTGATGAAGGGGAAACAACAGCTTCCTTTTGAATAAATCACAGCAGCTGAGTATGAGTGTTTACAGACTCGGTAAACACTCTGATGAAGGAGCAGGCATGGGGGTTGGAGAAGAAGGTTCAGGGAGATGCCAGAGGACCAGAAAGAGAAGCCTACAGAGAAAGCAACTCCTGGATTTCCCTTATCAGGCCTGTATCTACTCCCTCACCCCTCTATGCTGCATGGCTGACTCAACTCGTTGCCCAGGGAGAAATGAGAGCTGATTCCTCATCCTGGAAAGTCATCCTTAGGAGAAAAGAAATGCAGCCAGAGACAACATGCATAAGAAGCTGCTTATATGCCCACAGCTGAGGCTGGAAGGCTTATTGAGACTCTTGGTGAAAGAGCAGGAGAACAAGTCTCAAACTGGTACTGCCAGAACTGCTTACCTCCTAGGCATTTTAGTTTGAATGTTACTTTGACTGCTGAGGCTCCAAAGAATCTGTTTTTGTCGACAACCCCTGTCCCTGAATGCTCAAGGGACTGGGGAGAATCAACTTCAGCAGATTCTCTACAAACCCTTTGGAGAGTCCAGGGTTTGCTTTCTCATCATCAGCTCATCAGCTCTGTTGGTGTATTATTCTTTTGAGGAGTAAGTCTCAGGAATAAACCCTTACTAGGTAAACACCTGCAAACTTTAAAAAGGTCAGGCAGCACGTGATCCAGGCTGAAGAGTATAAAAGAACCTGCCTGCTGCCCTGCCTTACTACTTCTGCTTCCTGTTTGTTTCTACTACTTGGTATGTGATTTTGTAACATTTCCAGGGATATGGAAGAAAACTGTAAATAGTATCTGTTTGTATGAGTAACTAATACAACTGCAACTAAGTTACCACAATGACGTGTCATTCATTGGTCTCTAGTGCTAATTGCTTTCTGATACTCTGCGTGTGCAAGACAACTCACACTCCAAAAAGCTCCCCACCTCTAGAACCACAATTGCTTCTGTCACCATGGCATGCTGAGCAGAAAAGAAAGAACTTCATTGTGGCTCAGCGTGCTGTGCAAACCCAGGCAACAAGAATGGTAAAGAGGGGATATTATGAAAGTGAAGGTTTAGATACAGTCTTCCGAATCGAGAAGAAACTTAGGTTTGACAAACATGATTAGGTGCCGTTGGGTTACCATCAGCAGCTTGTTGCAGTCAGGAAGAAGGCTTTTGTGACTACCTGATAATGTTCTTGAAATTGTAGGTATCCCAATTGGGATTTCTTTCTTTCTTTGCTCTTTTAATTTTCCTCGGACAATTTTTCTGTTAATTCCTCTGCCAAAGATCATACTGTCTTCCTAAACTCTCCCTGCCAGTCAGGAAAAGAGGCCCATAACCATGAGAGTAAAAAATAGAGAAAGGCCACTTTTTTCTCCTTTCCTTTACTATGTTGTAGGTTGTGGTTGTTTTATTACATTTAATCCCATTATTATCTGTACATTTGTTCTATTATTTTCTGTGTTTGGTTTATGTTTTCTGGCAAAAATATTAATCACTGAAATGTATGGCATTGGTGAGGAAGAAATAGGGCAACCTGAGACATTGGAAGTGCCCTCTTATACAATGTTTTTAAGCAACTGTCTACTTCATTAGATGCCAGGTTAGAACAGGGCGAGCAAGAGAGAAAAGTAAGCTGAAAGCTGATCAAGAGAAAAATATTATAATAAATTAATATAAATTACATGCTCTCTGTACAGAATACAAAGACTGCAAAAGACTGATTCTACAAAGTCAGATTATACAGTCAAATACATTTTTTTTTTTTTTTTTGGTTATGGTTATGTACGAGGCAAATTCTGTTTATCTGACCTTATCTTTCCCCAACACTCACCTATTCAGACCAGAGTCTGGCACTGAAGTCTTTGGGGGTGAGGAGGGGAGTGATAAAATGGGAATCAAAACTTTGCAATATAAACAAGCCCCTTACATACTTGCATGGTACATCACTACGTTTCATTAGTTTGACATCATCGTGATCAGGAATGAGCACCTATTTGTAGGATTGGGAGACAGGGATATTGGACCATCCAGGCATGAGACCAACACCTAAATTTAACGCATCCTAATTTTATTCAAGAAATCTTCCCCCAGAGAATGGTGGTTATCTTCAGAGGTCAGAGCTTTGTGATGCATCTGCAGCCTAAAAAGCCTTTCCTGATGTTGACCAGCTTAACGCTTCTTGAGACTTGTCCAATTGTCACTTATATCATGCCTTTTTGTAGCCTTCAGCAAATTCTTTAGCTTACAGATAATAAGCCATTCTCTTAGGGACCTCAGTGTATTTCTTATCTGCTTCTTGACAGCTCTAGAGTCTTCCTATCATTCTGATTTTCAGCTTTCCAGATGACCCCATTTTCTGCAGAGCTCCTTTATTTGGAACATTTTGACCTCATTCTTGCTCATTTCTTTTGCCTCTTGTACAATTTCCAACTCACCCTCTATTTGTGCTCTAAAATGCTTACGTTGCATTTAAGTTGTACTAGAAATAAAGTATGTATAATCAATATCCTATATTACAGAAATTAGAGTGAATAGCAAAATTGACATTAATAAGGATTATATGGATGATTCGCCATGCTATCTTATGTTTCGTGCATTTACTTAGTGTGAACTTCCTAAGAACAGAACTCTGAAACTGAAAATGCTCCATAACATCCAATGTTGCAGTGTTAGTAATACAGTGAGTTTACATTTCTGTCAAAGTCCATTCCCTGTTCTTCTTATAATATACCCTTCCATTTGGACGTGCATGTGATTTTGCAACAGATAAAAAAAGGAGAGGCAGGACTTACGTTGCAACAGTACAACACTATTTTCATCAGTCTGACACACATATCTTTCCCCATGATGCAGACACTGCTGCAAGATTAATAATTATTTATTTGTTTAAATTTATTATATCCGCCCAACTCCAATGGACTCTGGGTGGCATACAAAACCAAATCAAAGTAAGTTTGTTATAGGGAAGACAAATTAAAGGGGGTTTGACCCATATGTAGTACCAATGCAAGTCTGCAACAGCTGTTAGTTGCTTCAGATGAGGAGACAATCAGAGATAACAAAATTACAAGGAATGGTGAGGTAACAAAGAGCTGTAGTTTAGCTGGTGCAGTTACTGATGCTGGTTACCACTTCTTAATAATGGAGGATCCAACGCTGGCTGTTCCCAGCAATAAACTCTGGGATTGTTTTGGATCAGGCTGTGCTCAGGCTTGGCTAACAGCAGGAGGATTTCAGTGGCTGTGAAGTTAAGAGTTACAGCCATTAGCATGAAAAGAGCAGCTGATGCTAGACATGGGAAGATAGTTTAAAAGGTCTGGAGTAACATGCAGAATAACACAAGTTACTATGGGCAGAACATTGAGGGTGCACAAGGGAAGGAGGAGTATGTCCCATCTTGCAAGCAGAAGTCTGTCTAGGGAGATTTAAACAAGTTTATTTATTGATTATTCTTGTTTGTAGTGTTTTATTCTTTAAATCTGGTTTGTAACTCATTCTTCATCTTTCAGAAAAGGCTTTTTGTCTGGTGGAAGATGATGATGAACATTTGACATGATCATAATTGACATGCCCCAAGGCTGCAGCTACATACAAAATATTAATGATGTTGAATTTCTGTTACATAACTTGGGCAAGTGGTGTTTGTCATTAATAAGTAGTAGATTGTGGTAAAGTAGTTGACTGGATACCAGCTTCAGTCTGCCTTCTATGGCATCTTGTCATGCTTCTGGCTGAACAGTCATCGTCAGATGAGATGGACAATGAAGAAGAGGCATTCAAGTAGCCAGACACAGAGAGTTCAGGCCTTAGCAACAGTGGCTAGATGGTGCTACGTCTGGTCCTTGTGGTTCAGAGTTTGAACTGGAGGCTCACCTATTCAGCTCATGAGAATGCTCCTGGCTCTGTGTGAAAAAGCAATGAAGCAGCAGAGTACTCAGCTGCACAGAGGCAGGAGCAGCCTAGTGTAGGAAATCTGGGTTGATTAGTGTCAACTGTGGTCAGCAATGGCTGAGAGTTTCCTGTATTTACTGTATGGTTTCACCTGAGTGCTTTTTGGTCTTGCAACAACTCTCCATGTTACATCTAATTTAGGGTCTCATGGAGTAAAGGCAAAGTCTTTGAGTCAAGCTCCACTCCTGGTAACTTAAAGGACAAAGTGACATAGTTTTCTTGGAAGCAACATGGAACTGTTTTGCCATTGCCTTCTTTCAGGATTTTTTTTATTATTGTTATTTGCCAGTCTTGAAGAACACCAGTCCTGACTCTGAGAACTTTTAAACACTGGAGAACCTGCCTCCTGGAATCATGGGTGCTCTATCACTGGAGGGTTTGGGTCAAAAGTTGGACAGTCATTTGTCTGGGTTGGTCTGAGGATTCTTGCTCTGGGCAGGGGATTAAACTAGAGCAGTGCTTTCCAAACTGCCACCGTTGGCGACACACCAACGGTGGCAGCAGTGGTGGCGTGGGGGGCGCGCGGCAGTGGCGTGCACGGTGGCGACGGCGGGGGCACGTGGTGGCGGTGGTGTGCATGGCGGCCTTGCTAAAATGCAGAAGCACTGATGGCGTGCTGCCGCCGTGCACGCCACCGCACCCACTGCCACACCCACTGACACTCGCGCCCCCGCGCCGCTGCTTCGCAACACACTAAACTGTGTGTTGTGACACACTAAAGTGTGTACAAGCCTCTGTCTCAGTGTGTTGGTGGGTTTGAAATATACAGGTATGTGGTGTCTGCCAAATATCCTTTTTATCTTTTCAGACATGCCAGCCATGTAAGGAGTGACCAGGTTCTTCCGTTTACTCTGAGTCTCAGTCCTGTCTGTCGTTGTTTTAGGTTTGGTAGACTTAGATTTAGTGAAGGCCCAATTTGGATATCCACAGGTCTTCAGAGCTGTTCTCAGGTGCTGATTTTCATTCTTTTTGGAATCCATGGAGGTGGAGATGGTTTCTGCTCTGTGTGACAATGTCCTGATGACTCCTAGTTTGTGCTGTAGTGGATGGTGGGAGTCAAACATCAGATATTGATCTGTGTGTGTGGGTTTCCTGTAGATCCCTATTTCTAGCTTGCCACCGGTAATTCCCAACCATCCCCACCTCCAACACACTGAGACAGAGGCTTGTACACCCCAAAGATCAAACTCCAAAACACAAGAAAAGCAATGTAGTGTATGCAATCCGGTGCAGTGAGGAGTGCTCTGAGCTCTACATTGGAGAAACCAAACAACCTTTGTACAGGAGGATGGCCCAACACAGGATGAGCAACACCACAGGACCAGAGTCAGCAGTTTACCTTCATCTAAAGGAAAAAGGACACTCATTTGAGGACATTAAAGTTCACATTTTAGACAGGGAAGATAAGTAGTTGAAAGAGGGGTCAAGGAATCCATTTATGCCAACTTGGAAAATCCTTCTTTGAATAGAGGTGGGGGCCTCAGGCACAATCTTTCCCCTATTTTCCTTCCTGCTTTGTCTTCTGTGCCGAGGAAGATTAAGACCATTTCGCAATCTCAACAACAGCAAGGTAATCTTAACGATCCTCCTTTGGATGATAAAGGGACTTAGAAATAAACATCTCAAATAACCATGACCTAGCCCCAGGTGCAAGGTCACACAGCCACCCTAGAAACATATTTAAGGATTCCCTTACAAACTTTGCTCAGACTGAAGAAGCTTCTTGGATAAGGAGCTAAACGTTTCCACTGAGAAAATAGAAACCCAGTTGACATGATTCAAGCTACAGACAATTCCACCTGGATGACTGAGAACCTTCATCGAAGTATTACACCATGTTACATCTCAGGTGTCTACAGTGGTTTTAAAAAACTGCTACCACTGTGATGCATCATACATGAAAGAAGTTGCAGATTCTCAGTGTTTCTTCTCTGAATCAAGAGCAAAACTATGAAAGGGGCATGGTTCTTGTATACTTTGCCTCAATGAGTCTATGGAATTATGCCCTTGCAATGTCCCAATTCATCTTTCCAAATGACAATTGACATAGGGAAAAATAAGGGAGCTCAGCTGGAACTCCAACCTTCTCCCCAGGTAAAGACATAGCTAGCTAAGGGGTTCAGCCAAGGGTGGAAAGGAAGCAAGCAGAACACTTGTGCTGAGTTGAGTCATAAATTTAATATAATACCTAAATATAAATTAAATTTAATACATAATATCATAATGCCTGTGTGTAAATTAGTAGAAAACAATGCTAAAACTATCAGCTAGAAAATTACTTCAGTACTGTAGCCTGTCATCTACTCAAGCATAGACTTTGTGAAGTCATAGAGGGAAAGGAAAAATCTGTAAATTCCCTTGGTAGTGAAAGAGGAATTAAAATTCAGACAAAATTAAATTCTGGAAGGTTAATGCTTCCTTTTATATTTTGATGAAAACTTTAAGTATGATACAATTTTGTGGATTTACAGCTTTAAGATGCAAGTTGATATTCCACAGTGGTGCCATTTGAATACCCCAACAGATAAATATTGCAACGGTAATGAAAACACATCAAATTATTTAGCTGCCATGTAAAACAATATGGAACACATAATATGCTTACTGTGGCTAGTTTTTGCAAATATGTTTTGTAAATAAGGAGTGGAAAGCCGAGGTGTTATTTACAGCCATTCTAATCAGTTAATTAAGTAGTGTTGCTTTTTTCTGTGTTCACCAATCCATAAATCCAAATTCAAAATTATGCAAATTGTAGTCCAAAACATCTGGAGGTCACTGCATTGCTTATCAATATTCTAGAGAATCATGGGAAAACTAGTATACCTTAGAGCACAGATGACAATATTTTGGAGGGTAAAGGCTACTTTTACATTTTTTTGAGGGGAAGGCCCTTGAGAGGCAGAACAATGATACAAAAGGGCACATTGTGCTTATTGAGACTCCAATGCCCCAGTTATTTCGAGGGAGATTTCTTTTCTGGTATTATACTATATTAAACTTATTTTACAGCTCATGCTTCAGTTTTTGTACATATTCCATTTCAAACCAGAACACCTAGAATCAAATATGGAATGAGTCTTGACAAATCTAGTAGCACTAGGCATGAATTTTGGGTGTACAATTAAAAAAAATCAAATATCATTGGGGTAGACAAACCATTGCCCCAGATTTCATTTCTTTTGGCCCTCTAAACACTCCTATATTGTCTGTGAATATTTGATGCAATGTTTTTCCTTTTATATTTATATCAGTTTGTACTTTTTAACCATCAGTCCTCCCCCCAAATTATAAAAAATGACAGAAAGTGGTCATCCTTATCATTCCCCACCGTGAGGCTCAGAGACCAATATTTTTTTAAAAGAAATAAGAGGGAGGGGGGACAGCCCTTACCACAAAAAAGCTGCCCACTGCTGCTTCAGTGCAGGTAGTCTTCAGCTAGCTATTCAGAAAGATAGTGTATCTCCACTCAGGGCATAGTTAAACTACAGGATTTCTTAGTACAAAATGTAATTAGCAGTGGCCGCTCATTGGATTTTAGAAGAGAAATATACCTATTCCTGGAAAGAGAAATAATGAAAGGCTACCAATCATAATGACTTTATAATATCTCTGGTATCATCTGTCTTAGTGATATTGTTTGGGTAACATGAATGCAAGTATGCTACTGTATATTCTGATTTGGTCCATTAGGTTTCTGGTTGACCATGATGGGGATAGAATGCTGAAACTAAATGATCTTTCGTTCAATTTAGCACAGTTGTGATGTACTTAGGTATGGAGCTAGTAACTTCCCTAAAGGATTTTGGCTCCCCCATGTATTTATGATATGGACTAAATAGTAATGAATTTTTATTTCCAATTATTTGATCGTATTATGGATATTTATCTTCTATGGTTATAAGTTGGGTTCTATAGAATTGGGACACATCTTTATTTAGCTACAAATATAGCATACTGAGAGATCCACCCTTCTAATAGCTTGTCAATTATCAGCTTGCATTGTCTGGAAAAAATCTTTCAAGTTCCATTACATTCACTTTCCCTTTTTTCCCTTTTTTCCTTCTTTCCACTTTTTCCACTATCATTTTATTTGGCCCTTTTCTGCTGGTATTTTTAAAAGTCCACATGACAATGCATACACATTTGCATGTACATTTCTTCCCGTATATGCATTTATTATTAAATACGCATTTGCAAATGGTTTCTCTAATATAATATATTTCTGGATTACTTTCTCCATTGTATATTTGTATGTGTGTGTACAAAATTTCATTGCCAAAAATCTGAAAGACTGAATATCAGGGGAGAATTGTGCTCTGGTCTGTGCATATGGTTGAACTGCAAAGATGGTAAATTCGTATTAAAATATTATTCAAAAGAATTTCTTTTCCATCCCTCGAGGAATCATCCAGTCACCTTCAGAGGGAATGCAAAGATAATGAGGGGTAGGGAAGTTAATATGTAACTCTGAGAATTATGCTGGTAGAACTAACAGGGCCTATACTTCAATCAAATCCATAAGGTTCTCGTACATACTCTCTGTCAAATTGGGTTTGTTCGTGAAAAATTAACAGTTGGGAAGTGATGGGGTCATTTTTTGCAATTTTATATTCTGCCTTAAGCATTATTCCTTTGAATTAATTGAAGCGTGGCTTTGCTTTTTCTAACACCTTATACAAAACTTGTGAGTATTCGAATGGAATATGTGAGGGTCTAGAAGGCCTCTGTCAAAGAACTAAGTATAGCCTTCAAAAGACTTGCTTTGCAAAATGGAGGAGGGGTGAACATGATGAATTGCTGAAGGAGTCGTGCGTATACATGCACAGCCATTAAGCCGCACAGCCAGCCAGCAGCAACCTCCCTAACAACCACACAAGCTTGCAAATGGCATGGCTGCTCCTGTGCTTAGCAAAGCAGCCCTTCAGCAGATTTGAGCAGCCCCACATTCTCATTAAATGTGAAGCCAGCATGCAATGCTTATGAGACATGTTAAAAAATAGCTGCAACAATCAATAACAGAGAATAATGGGTGACATTCCAGTTTTCTTTTTTCTGTTTTAATAAACAGAGGGCTGACCATTTCTTCGATAAGATATAGAAGAAAGATACGTACCCAGTGCACATTGAGAAGAAAATGAAAAAGGAAAGATACAGCTTTACCCCCTTGGATACATACAAATGATCAGGAAAACTTTCTTTGGCCCTCTTAACCTGCAAGATTTACTCTGCCATACAACATTTATTAAAATGGCATGCACATGTATTACTTATCCTGTGCAGCCAGAATTATTGTATGGCCTCAAGTCACATCAAAATACAGTGGAACAAAGCCAAGTAGAAAGGAAGGAGTCATCTTACACAAAATGGTAGAGAATAAAATCCAGGGTGAAACAGAAAAGAATCTGGTCCTTTATTTATAAAAGGTATTTGAGGCAAGTAAGAATAAAAACCCCTTACAACAATTCAAGTATCCTATCAATGGTTAAGATCACAATGAACTCAAACCATTAATCACTGTTGAACTTGTTATTCATTGTTATTCATCTTAAATTTTAGTAGGATCCCTTAAAAATAAAAGCCATTTAATTTGAATGTGGTCATACGTTTTCAATTCCAATTAACTAGACTCTTTATTAGTGATTGCCTTGGGAATGTATAAACCCAGAGATCTTTCCCTGAGATCACGGACTGCCCTGCTTTCAAAAGATGGAAGAAATGTATTTTTGAGAATACTATTATCTCAACATTTTAATATTACATAGCTTTGGGAAATATCAAAGAAGTAAAAGCAGTTTCTTCCTAAGCTATGTTTTGCTGTAGTTTTCAGTACCATCTAAACACTGTTCCTTGAAAGCAAATCTCTCTGGTTTCATCTACAGTATCTTACACAGAAACCAGTGAACTGACTTTCAAGGAACAGTGTTTAGAATTGCACTGGGATGGAAATATCAAAATAATTATTCATACACACACACACACACACACACACACACACACTACATTATTCTATCTGAGTGGCAGACAGCAGTACGGGCCCGAGACTCCACCACCACAGAATTTCAATACTTCTAATCTTGAGATATTGATCCAAGTGACACTGGAGAAGGGTCTATGTGTTACGTTTTTCAAGTGTGCTAAGCACACCATCTCTAATGCATTATTGGCATATTTTGTCTAAACATATGTAGAACTTGGGTGACCTAATCCTGGCACGTCTTTCATATTTAACAAACAATGATTAAAAGAGAATCTGAAAGAGAAGGTCATTTTATTTTTGAAGTCAGGGTGCTCTTCTAATTACCAGAGAAAATGCAGAAAAAAAACCCATAATTGCCTGACTTAATGATAAAAGTGTTGGACTGAAATATGAACCATCAAAAATAGCAAGACTATAAACTTGTTAATTATAGAAATAAAATAGTAACAGAATTTTTGAACTTTTTAATTAATTAATGGGGGTTCTTTCTAACATACAGAACACTGTATATAATCTCATATAAATGCTTCTTCAAATCAATTACAACCAGAACTTTGGAATGTGCATTATTTATTTATTATAATATTATCCCCTAAATACAAGTACTTCAAAATTAACAAGACATGCCAAAACAGAACATCCCTTATTAATACCTAATGACTCACAGCTGAAATATCCTGTGCATCATAAGAAAACTACAATCTACTCTCAAATATAAAAACAGATGTTGAAGTTGTGTCATGGCCCACTCAACCTGGAGTCAGTTAATTAGCTATTATAAGGTTGTAAATCTAGCAGCAACAGCATAGTCATAAATAAGAGTTGAAAGAACAGAATGCCTACCTATAGATAAAGTTCATAGAACAAGGCAGTGTTCGTCATCAGAGAGTTAATGACAAGTGATGGAGCCGGGTTTAATGTAGAGGACAAGGGGTGTAGCCTCAGCAGGAGGCAACATCCCCCTGACCTTTCTGGCTCAGAAGCAAAGTACTTGGGTGAGATTTCTACAGGGAATATATGTTTGTAATGGAAATAGGAAATGCATTTATTTATTAGCAATTCTTATAACCTGCATCAGTCCTCAAAGACTCTGGGTGGCATGCAAGCACAAAAACCAAATCATAGAATAAAAGTAAAAAAAGGTAAAGTTTCCCCCCGCACATTTGTGCAGTCGTGTCCGACTCTAGGGGCCGGTGCTCATCTCCGTTTGTTAGCCGAAGAGCCAGCATTGTCTGAAAATGCTTCCATGGTCATGTGGCTGGCATGATGCATGCGGAACGCTGTTACCATCCCACCAAAGTGATGCCTATTCATCTACTTGCATTTGCATGCTTTTGAATTGCTAGGTTGGCAAGAGCTGGTGTGAGTGCGGGAGCTCACTCCATCACACGGGGCTAGGGATTCGAACCTCCAAACTTGCGATCTTCTGATCGACAAGCCTGGCGTCTTACCCGCTGAGCCATTGCAAATAAAAGTATAAAACTCCAAATAAATTTCTGTAAAATGTTAATTTATGAACATTAATGTTCACATTTTAGACAGGGAAGATAAGTAGTTTGAAAGAGGGGTCAAGGAATCCATTTATGCCAACTTGGAAAATCCTTCTTTGAATAGAGGTGGGGGCCTCAGGCACAATCTTTCCCCTATTTTCCTTCCTGCTTTGTCTTCTGTGCCGAGGAAGATTAAGACCATTTCGCAATCTCAACAACAGCAAGGTAATCTTAACGATCCTCCTTTGGATGATAAAGGGACTTAGAAATAAACATCTCAAATAACCATGACCTAGCCCCAGGTGCAAGGTCACACAGCCACCCTAGAAACATATTTAAGGATTCCCTTACAAACTTTGCTCAGACTGAAGAAGCTCCTTGGATAAGGAGCGAAACGTTTCCACTGAGAAAATAGAAATCCAGTTGACATGATTCAAGCTACAGACATGGTGTAATACTGTACCTACTAGGTCCTTAGTATGAGTATGAAGCACAACCCACATATACAGTAACTCAGGGAGAAGTGGGAGATGTTAGGAAAAACATCAATTTTGGCAAAGCACTCCCATTGCAGGCTCCACTACACACACACACACACACACACTCTCTCTCTCTCTCTCTCTCTCTCTCTCTCTCTTGTTATGTATGTATGTGTGTGTGTGTGTGTGTGTGTGTGTTAGGCCAGTTTTCTATCAACAAAAGTGCACAGAATTGGATCATTATCACTTTAGTGATTTCTTTAAAGAAATAAATCCGTTCCTGCCTACCAATTCCTTGGGGTAAGCAAAGATCAGAGTGCCTTTTTGCTGCTACTGTACTTCTTTTCCTTACCTAGGTGGTAAGGAATAGGGCTGTGAAAAACTCCAAAGGTTGCTTCCCTTTGGCAAGACTTCAAAGCAATGGTCCCCCAACTCTGGTTCCAAACTGTAAAGTGAAGCAGATGGAGTGATGTAAATTGTCTGTTCATGATGCAAACAGCACTGTGGGTAGTCTGTAGCTTGAATCATGTCAACTGGATTTCTATTTTCTCAGTGGAAACGTTTCGCTCCTTATCCAAGGAGCTTTTTCAGTCTGAGCAAAGTTGGTAAGGGAATCCTAAATATGTTTCTAGGTAGCTGTGTGACCTTACACCTGGGGCTAGGTCATGGTTATATTGAGATGTTATTTTAAGTCCTTTTATCATCTAAAGGAGGATCGTTAAGATCACCATGCTGCTGTTGAGCTTGTGAAATGGTCTTAATCTTCCTAGGCACAGAAGACAAAGCAGGGAGGAAAATGGGGGAGAGGTTGTGCCTGAGGCCCCCACCTCTATTCAAGGAAGGATTTTCCAAGTTGGCATAAATGGATTCCTTGACCCCTCTCTCAAACCACCTATCTTCTCTGTCTAAAATGTGAACATTAATGTCCTCAAATGAGTGTCCTTTTTCCTTTAGATGAAGATAAACTGCTGACTCTGGTCCTGTGGTGTTACTTCTCCTGTGTTGGGCCATCCTCCTGTACAAAAGTTGTTTGGTTTCTCCAATGTAGAGTTCAGAGCACTCCTCACTGCACTGGATTGCATACACTACATTGCTTTTCTTGTGTTTTGGAGTTTGATCTTTGGGGTGTACAAGCCTCTGTCTCAGTGTGTTGGTGGGTTTGAAATATACAGGTATGTGGTGTTTGCCAAATATCCGTTTTATCTTTTCAGACACGCCAGCCATGTAGGGAATGACCAGGTTCTTTCGTTTACTCTGAGTCTCAGCCCTATCTGTCGCTGTTTTAGGTCTGGTAGATTTAGAAATAACATCTCAATATAACCATGCCCCCAGGTGTAAGGTCACACAGCTACCTAGAAACATATTTAGGATTCCCTTACCAACTTTGCTCAGACTGAAGAAGCTCCTTGGATAAGGAGCGAAACGTTTCCACTGAGAAAACAGAAATCCAGTTGACATGATTCAAGCTACAGACAATTCCACCTGGATGACTGAGAACCTTCATAGACATAGCACTGTGGGTAGTGTTATCCTTGCTGTGAGCTACATTGCCAAGGTAAATGGCAGCTATCTCATGCAGGTCTAATTGGGACCATCTTGGGAGACCAGAGAGGGTTGCAGGGAGCAACTTCACTGCTTTATTTTCTGATAAATGACTGTTTCATAGATAGCCTTGGTCACCATGGCAGCCATTTTTTGAGAGGACTCACAAGATGTTCTCAGTGTCCATAAATATTCAAGAATCTAAAATCTAGTTCTGGTCTAAGTCTATTTTCTAAGGTAAATTCTGAAACTGGCAATTGGGATATCTGGTTTCTCTTGATGTTATCTGGTTTCAGCTTGTGTGATTTGGCTGAATAGTTATGTTAGAACTAAACTACATCTTTAGAAAGAGCTTCGTGATTATTGAATGGTTTTGCAGGGACTGATGGCAGAATAGAGTTGTTGAATGCTCTCCTGTGTTTAAAAAACTCACAATATAAACCCAGCAGATTTTTTTTTCTTAGACCTTCGAGGAAGGCCAGATCATGAAAAAGACAGCACAAGGATTCCTGAAATGCTATTTTATTGTTATAGGGTATAATAACAGAATCTTAAAAGCCTGTTAGAATTTGTCCCTGCCCTCTCTTATACTAAATAGCATCAGAGTGGTACTATTTTGAATTTCTTACACTTGGCACTTTCTCAAGACTGGGTACCTCCCTTAACAATTTCTTCCTTCCAAGGTCATCTCTACATTCCTTTACACTTAGTATGTTAGTTTTGCGTAACCATCTCAATCAATGCAGAATGCATCAATCTAGTTGCAAATGTGTGAAAGCTGTTTCAGTAGTATTATGTGCATACTGCTGGCACTATACCTTTCCAAGAACTATTCAAAGTGCTGATAATGACCCATAAAGCTCGACAGGGCTTCAGTCCAGGGCATCTTCAGGACCATCTTCTCTGAGCAGAACTTTGCATGACACTCAGATCCCTCTGAGAAGTTAGAGGAGTGGGAGCTAAGAAGCAGTTTTTCTCTGTGGCTGCTCCCTCTCTCTCAAATAGCCTACCCCCTGACGTCCACATAGCCCCCACACTGATATACTCACACACACTGATACACTCGGGGGAGTTGGGCGGTGATAAATCCAATAAATAAATAAATAAATATTTTTTAGAAAAGCCGTGAAGATTGAACTCTTTTGTCGTGCTTTTGGGGCTTAGACACTATTTCGCTGGCTGGTTTTCATTAAATTTATTATTCATTTGAATGATATTACTTTACTTTTTAACTTTTTTCAGATCATTGTGGCTTGATGTTTTTGAGCATTAAAGTGAGCTGTTTAGAGTCTATTGAATGTGGCAGAATATAAGTTTTGAAATAAAAAAAATAATCATTGCAAGTATAATTGTTTTTAACTATTCTGGAATTTGTTACCACTGAAATATCCTTATCCTGCATGACCTTGTCTATGTACAGTATATAATTGCTTTCCTCTCTAGGATTAATCTTCTCCTACTTCTCCAGTAGACTGTTTTTTTAATATATTCTTGAGCTAAAAAAACCAAAACTATCTGTAGCCATCAAGTGTAAATTCACCAAGCACAGCGGTTGACATCAATGTTGTCTTCTTCATAATTAATATTAACCTGAGTTTTTATTTTCCATTGATACTTTCAAAATTAACTCTTCTAAGTCTTCATTACTTTTGACTAAGAAACTGATATAGGCTGCAGAAGTAGATTATTAGTATTTTGGCCTCCAGTTTTGAACCAGCTGTCTTTTCCTCCAAACTTGCCATTTCTATAATATACTCATTATATAAATTAAACATATATGGAGACAGTATTAGATTCTTGTCTAACTCTCTTCTCCATGTCTAACTACTATGTATCTCCAAAATCAGTTCTTACAGTGCTTTCTTGTTCATTATAAAGGTTCCTCAAAAGAGTAAACAAGCGAATATTATTCCCTATTATTAGTTATTAACACACTTGTTAGTCTTAATATGTTCTAAATTTTGACATGATCTATATAATTAAATGCCTAGCTGAAGTCCATAAAGCAAAGATAAACCTCCTTCCTATATTTTCTTGCCCTCTTCTTTATTCATCTTAGGTTAGTCATCTGACTGAAGTCCAGCTGCAACCATGGCGGCAGAGAGAGTCAAAAAATTCAAGATGGTGATTGCAGTTGCTCAGTCAAAGGTCTGCCCTTTTTGAATGTGCCTTGATGTCACCTGCATGCACAAAAGGGTGGGGCTTCAATTATTCTACTGCAACCACCATCTTGACTTTTTTGATGCTCCCCCCCCCATCATGGATACCCATTGCTCAAGTCCCTCTAAAATCTGACCGTATATTAGACATTTCTCATTCTGTGCATGGTTCTATTACTGTCATACCTTACTGTCTTGTGAGCTTGTTTCCTCAATATATTCTCTTTCTACAAATGCTTCTCTCACTTTATAATTCCATTTGTAAAGATACTGGTGAATCTTTTACATTCCCAGGAGATTTTTTGATAATGATTTTTCATGTTCTTCTATTAGATTTCTTCCGTGATTATTTTTGAATATTCCTACCATAGCTGCATATTTTCTTGTGATTTCCTTGATCTTCTGAGATATTGTAGATATAATTTTTCCTTTTCTTGTTATATTCCTCTGTCTTGTAACATTCTTGTTAAGATATTTTCTTTAGCCCTTTCTTTACTTGACAATAAAATCCTTCTTGTTATCTAAAGTTTTCATCCTCTGTTTTTTCCTGGTTATTATGACAGCTTGCTTTGATGGTAGCTCAGATATTTTCTTTGAAATTTTGGGAATATTTTTTCTTATCTCTTCCTTTGGCTCCTAAGGTTCACTTTCATTTAAGTTAAACTATGTTCTTTACATAGATCTAGGCTGACCATACGTCCCGTTTTAAATGGGACAGTCCCGTTTTTTTAGCATTTTTTCAACTGTCCTATCGTTTTCATAAAAATCTCAATTTTGTCCCATTTTTCAAACCCGGTGGGAATGGCACGGAAGGAGGATCTGAGCCACAGCATGGACCGAGGGCGGGGTTTGCAGGCAGGAGCCAATTGTGCAGACCGGGGGGCAGGGTTTGCAGGTGGGAGCCAATCGCACAGACCGGGGTCAGGGTTTGCAGGCAGGAGCCAATCGCGCAGACCCGTGGGCGGGGTTTGCAGGCAGGAGCCAATCACATGGACCGGGGCAGAGACCCCTGTCTTTTTCATGAATACGGAATATTACATAAGACCCCATCCCATTTTGCCATCCTGAAATATGGTCAGCCTACATAGATCTTATATTCTGACTTCATTTTCTCCAATTGAAATCTTGCTGGCAGACATACTTCCTTTAGTTGTTAAATTTAATCTATGTATTTGGTGGCAATAGTCATGGTCTGCTTTACAATCAGTACCTGGAAGTGTCCTGGCCAACTCAATTGCAGTCTTTCATTCTCTGCTTCTTATTATGTTGCCCATGATAGCCATGTGTAAAGTCTGAGTTTATGTGGCTTAAGCAAGCAGTGTCAGTAAACAGTAAACAGAATTCTCTTCACAAAACTCTATTAAACTATCTCCTGTGTTATTGTGTTAACCCAGTCTGAGGCTCTGTGTAATTTCTGGTTCCTTGATTTCTCCACCTTTTGCATTCCAATCACTCAATAGTTTTAATACTTTCTAGATGTTACATTTACTCATGTTGCAATTTATCATAGGATTTCTTAATGTCTTCTACCACTGCATCCGTAGTAGCAGTATATACTTGTTCAACCAGAATGTTCTAATCGCTAATATTCTGTCATTGATTGGGTTACAGATCAGCACATATTCAGCAATGCCCTTTTTTCATATCACTGCTTCTCTATTGCTTTATAAGCTCTCATGCCCTAAATAATATATCATGGAATATTCAGAGTTAAAGTATCTCATTATGTTCCACCCAAGTTCATTTATTCTTAAGACATCCAGTTTGATATATTCAATTTCTGCTTTGATAATAGAGTTTTCTTTGGTTTATGCTTCTTACATTCCAATTGTGCATATCCTTGTAACAGGAGGAATTCCTCCTTCAATATTGGAATTATCAGTGGCCAGGTTTCTTTTGTGGCTTTCATCTGGCCACATCATCCTATTCATATATTCTTGTGGAAGTTTTATGTTTTTGCCCATGAATTAGGGGATGGCCTTCTAACCTGTGTTTGCCATTGCCTTCCTTCTGGTTTGCTTTTCAGTTCCTTCTCCTAGATGGGTTGGATTTTCTACCTGCTCTCCCTTTCATTGTGGATTACTTTTAGCTTTCCCTATTCTCTTTCAACTTTACTGGCATGGCAAGATTGACATTATCAGGAGCACTTCTACCACCTTTGCTTTTAGGATTATTGGAGATACTGAGTCCTCCCACCACATCAAGATAATAATCACATACAGTTTCCTGGCAAGAATATAGAGGGCATTTACCACTGCATTATTCTGGCATACCTTTTTTTACTTCTCAGTCTAGCATACAACTCTGACATTCCCTGGCTGTCTCTCATTGAGGCACTAACATGACCCAACCTTGTTCATCTTCTAACCCCAGAGGAGATCAACCAGGTTCTGTCACCTGCTGAAACTCCAGAATGATTGTACCACACGCTTTTCCCAAATATTAAGAATAGCCTTTGGTGCCACCAAGTGCAACCAAATTCAGACAGCACCAAAAAGCTGGGGAAAAAACAGCATTTTATTAAGTCATCTCTCTGAGGCACAGATTCTGATACAAGAAGTAGGAAAAGCTTAAGTGAAGATATATTCACTTATATTATGCCTTTAGCAGTCTTTGTGGAAAGAAAATGAATAAGTTATAAATATTTAAATGTAGATATATGACATAGTTATGTTAATTCAAGTTATAAATATTCTATGGACTGTCTGTGCTTCTTTACATTTTCCTAACTTGAACTGCCTATTTTTAGGAATCAATTACCATATCTTGAACATCATTAACATCATTTTTAACACAAACATGTTTAACTAATCAGGACATCTTTTTATTAATACTAGGCAAAAGTGTTTCATTTCTATTGAACGCTAATACTAATATACAAAAACTCAGTTAAAACAATTGTCTTATAAGATAGAACATAAAGTTAGATTTAGTTTAGGTTGGATAAAGACTGCAGTGTAAGTCAAGAGGTTGATTTAAAGAGCTGGATTTTCCCCAGAGTACTAGAACTAAATCTAAGCCTACTGACGGGATACTAAATGGTATCCCTAAACAAAATATAAATTATTACTGGTTCAAAATGAATTATTCCATATGGTTCTAGCGGGTCCAACATGAAATAGCACTAATGAATCTGATTAGGAACTACACCTAAATTTCTAAATGAAGAAATTTCCTTTGTGATTACAGCAGTACAGCCTGCTCTGAGGATCACTGGTGTTCAACAATAGTATTGCAGACGGTCTCTGGTCCTGCACCAGTTTCATTTAGATACATACATACAATATTCTCAGGTTATAAAAGCTCTTGGACTGTTTATGTTTTTGAAAAGTTGGGCCATTTTATGTATTTTTTAACACTTTTATTAGGCCTGTGTGAAAGCACCTTGTTTTGCCCCGAGAAGGCATTTTGCAATGCAAAGGCAATGTGATTCTCCATGTTGAGGCAAGGAGACAATGTCTCTGTCAAATGAGATGCTTCACGTCCCCTTGAAGACCCACCTGTGCATTCCCAGAAGCCTCTTCCAGTGCTTAATTTCTAAGCATGTACAGACCATGACCAGAAGCCTCTTCTGGCTGTTAGAACCCCTGGAAAAGGCCTCATAACAACGGCAAAGCAAAGCAACCAAATCATTTTGCTTTACTTTTTTAGTGTGGAAGGTGGGGTGCTGCTTTATGAAATAGTTTTTAAGGGGTGCTTTGCACAGACCTTTGTCAAAGTGGAGCAATCCTTGAAAGTATTGCATAATCCTAATTTTCATTCTACTTTAAGATCCTGCAGATTCCCTCCCCTGACCTATTTAGGGGGGGGGGTCCTCAGAAGCTTTTACTGCAGGATATATATCTGCATAAAGGAAAAGGTTACCTCCTGAAATAGATAAAATTAACTCAATATAAACTCAGTTCCTGGTGATTCCATCAACATGTCCTCAAATGTCCTCATAGTTTCCGTGGAAACAATATGGAACTGGTTTGCCATTTCTTTTTTTCTGGGAGAACAGTCAAAAAGTTATAGAACTGATTCAATTCAACAGTCTTAGAATAGAGGAGAAAAATTATTTACCATAATTGCCAATTTTCTACCTAAGGGGTGGGCAATCTTTACCCAGTGGAAAGGTATAATGGTAGGATTTAGTGTGGGGGAGATGGCAGGAGGGAAATGGGCCTAGTGAAGACAAGGACCAAATAATCAAATTCATTCTCTCCCCCTCATTTATAGTGACTGGAAATAATGTTTTGGGCTGTTGCTTGTCCTGGATCCCAAAGAATGAGCATTTTAATTTAGAGAAGACCATTTCTCTATTGCTAACAGAACATTCCAGCACTGCCTAACACTAAACCTAGAACTGAATCCATCTGCCAAGCTCCTCTTAAATCCTTTGTGCATTTGGAGTTCTATTTGGCTAATAGAAAACGCTTTGTAGAGTTTAGAGTGTAAATGATATTGTGTGGAAACATCCTGTGGCAACATTTGCTCTGAAACCCTTTTAGCTCCTGAGTTATTGGCCGTTCTGCTGGTTCTGGGTGTTATTGTTCTTACTGTTTTCAATCTATTAATTCCAGGCCCAATTATGTAGGTGTACAGGCATGTAGCTTTAATAATAAAGATCACTGCTGCACAGGGATATCAGTGGAGAGGAGAAAATAGCTTCTGGAGGGAAAAATAGAACTTCATACCTGTAAACTCCATTCTTCTACTGAACTTAAATAAAAAGTGAGAGAAAAATGTTGCAAAACAGATTCTACAGTTTTAAAGCACTGCTTTTCATAAGAATGGAAAAGCCATTAAGTTGAAATAAACTGCAGTCACTAAAAACAATTGTGATAAAAATAGGTGTGAAATAATGAAAATCAATGTAGAAATAGAGGTAGGAGAATGGGTTGAGCAGTGTACTGTGTGCCACATGAGTGAGTTTGATATAAAAGTCCTTCAATAAAATTCTACCCAGATTGAATAGGTGCTCCATCATTTTATTTCCCAGCCTTTCCAAATTCTGACATTACTACTTTCATCACCTGCCTAAATACCAGTTGCATTACAGTTTCAACTCATATTTCCAGATTAAAACATACCCACTCACACAGATTTGTTTTATATACAAAAGACAGGAAAAGGGATATAAAAACCTAGCACAAAAAAGTAGAAAGACAAAAATGTTGAGAGGAAAAGCAGGTGTCAGAATTGAGCCTTTAGCCACAATAGCTAAATGTGGTTAAAGGTAAGATCCTGCCATGGGGTTTACTTTTGGGTAAGATGCGTGTAGAGCAAAAAGGAATGGCAGGAGGTTGCGGGGAGGGAGGGAGACGAACACCAGCATTCCAGAGAGAACGTTAGAAGTTGTTTTGGTGATTTACAGCCAAGGTCAGGCACGTTGGAACCATCTGGGAAGCTCTGAGAATGGTACGGGGGAGAGATAGGGGAAAGTACTGAAGGAAATGACAAGGGAATGTGAATTGTTTTATTGTTTCTTCTTAAACTGCTTTGCCCGGGAAAAGTAAGTGGCTGGCATAGGGGGAAGTGGAGTGGATCTCTAACCGCTTTGTGTGGGAACAGCCATTCATGGCTTCAATCTGGATCTAGTTACTTATTCCAATAAATAAACTTTCCATATTCTAAACAACTTATGGATGAATTTACAGGTTTTGGGATTCAAGAACTATGAACCTCACAGCAGGAAAAAAATACATACTGTTTATTTAAACTCATAAACAGTAGATTAAACCTGGATCACATCGAAGAATATTCGTCAGTGTTTTTAATACATCGATAGCAAGCCAATTTATAGGTAGAGAATGAGCACATATATTAAAACCAGGATTCTAAATCTGATATTACAGATTGTTTTCATCAAAATAAAACAATATTTGGCTATACTCAATGCAGAATAAATCCAGAGTTCTACATAAATTGATAATTGTATACTTCCAATTACCATGCAAAGCACGTTGTGCATGGACTATCTACAGACAAGCTGGGACATACAGCTATGTTTGCTCCAGTCTTCAGGCAAGTACAAAACCCTACAGAATTTCAGTTCAGTATGACATTTGATTCTTATTTCTTTGCCTAACACTAAATTAAAAAAATGTATGGATATGAAGTCCAAACAACACGGCCAAGGAACAAATCCAAAACATGTATGCCAATATCTCCTCCACCATACTACATTTCCAGTGTGCTGAAGCTGAAAGGCAAACCTTGCTAAACATCCTCTGGAATTTCCAATAAATAGGAAAAATAGTATATTTTGTTCAATTAATTGCATCTTAAGATTGTAAGTCAGAAATACTACTTTTAATGCATCGCAGAGAAAGATGGCCAGAAGTGGTCTTCCCACTGGACTGGAAGTGGGTGGAGGAGGATGTTGTACATTCCTGTCCTTGAGAAATAGTCAGCAGCCTCTACTTCCAGTGCGGTAAATTGCCCCTATGGATCAGCCTCCAAAAAAGCCTGACGAAAACACTAGCCTTTTGATTTGATAAAATAGGATGTTTCAACTCTTTGTTCCTTCACATCACCAGCTTAATCCCTTTCACTTCCTTGTAACAGTAAAATATTCTGATACCATCACTGGATCACATGAAAGTAATATGCATGGATGGCTGACTGCTACGCTGATCTTCTGTCTTCTGCTTGAGGCAAAAGGAAAACCAAACCACTGATACTTTTCTGTCCTTGTTCTGTCTTTCAAATATATGCATTCTATTGAGCAGCAGAAACTTACATGGATCTTACAGTTGATACCTATTATTTCCTTTGCCTACACATTGGTGACTTTCCTAGATGTTCAGAATTCTAGATTCACCTTCAGAACTAAAAAAACACACTATTTTTTATGAATAATGTTAACATACCTTTAGTTCTTGCCTAGAAAAAGCCTTCCTCAAAGGACCTGCTACTGCTCATTCACCATCTGCCTCTATCTTTTCTGCACTTTACCCCTCTTCAATACCTTTTCTTTATTCACATCACCAGACTTTCCTTAGTCAAGTCTCTACTACTAGTTCTCTTGGAAGATACTTATTTTCTTTTGGATTCCATCCTGTCTCTTCATTAACTTTGCATAGATATTAATGAAATGGTAATGATCCCATTAATTCCTGATTATTGTGTTTCCTCTGGGCAAGAAGGAGGGGACCTTATCTACAAAAAGCCCTGTGTATACTTAAGAGCAGGTGTACTGCCGATATCCTCACAGTCTAAAAATGGCAAGGCATGTATTTCAAATGGGACTGTAGAATACGGCACTATCCTTTTTAATGGCACACAGCACTATCAAGTCATAACATTTGATCCTGCTCACCAGCATTTTTATAATATATAGAACATTTCTGAATGTTCCATTACCATGCAACTCCAACATAACTGTAATATTTCTTACTTTTTGATACCAAAAATTCCCCTGCCCACAGATTACTTTCATCTAAAAATAAATGTTTCTTGTTTACATTCAGAGATAACTTTGGTTTTGTTGTTGTTATTCAGAAGAATTCTGAACATAGCCAAAGCAATAAAAATCCTTTTAAAATGAGACTGAAAATTGGTAGTCTAGAAAATGGCATTTTGGAAATAGTAATGTCTATTCTACTCTCCCATTACTGGTCAAGATTGAGTTTGACATTTGGCAATATTGAAATATATTTAAGCGTTCTTCTGAAATCAGGCACGGAGTTAAATAAATGATGGGCTTAACATCATGTGAAGAAGAGTGGGGTTCTTGCCTCCGTTTTCCACTAGGTTGTGATTCTGAAATTAGGTAATTTATATATGGATAGCTATTCAGTGAGGCAAAGTGATAGCTTTGTGTTTATTTCCTAAATATTGGGAGGAGAGGTATTCAGTAAGATTGCATTAAATCCTCTTGTATTTTGATTTTTTAAGATTAACTTTCAGGAAATGGTAGAGAAAGGTATTTATCCCCAAATTCTTAACTGTAGTAATATTCAAAGGCATTATTACTCCTATCTTTTATTAATTTGATGGTATTTATTTCCTTCTAATTATTGCATCATTTTTATATATTCAGTCATATGGTCTATTAGAATTCATGAGACATTATATAGAAAGTGGGATGATCTTACACTGTAATCTAGCCAGTTTTGATACAGTATGTGAGACTATGATGGACAGCTGAAGCTATGCAACAGTGAAGGGCAATCTCATAGATAACTGATAATTGGTAGTCACTTAGCAAAACTAATGATATCAAAACGCCATTTAGCCAATCAGATTTATATTTAGATAAAACTGATAGCAAATGAAGCTAATTCAGGCACACTTAAAGCAATCTCAAGGGGGGGGGGGGATCAAAACTTGTTGACAGAGCCAGCAAGGTAAATCTTCTGTTTCACAACTGGGGTTACCTAAATTTTCAGTGGATCTTGTACTTTAAGAATTAATACATTTATTATTGCATAAGCTTATGTGGACTGCTTCATAGGATCAGTGGACAGCTATCCTGAGAAATGAGCATATTTAGAAACAATGTCTTGGGTAAAAAAAGTAAAGGTTCCCCCCGCACATTTGTGCAGTTGTGTCCGACTCTAGGGGCCGGTGCTCATTTCCGTTTGTTAGCCAAAGAGTCAGCGTTGTCCGAACACGTTTCCACGATCATGTGGCCGGCATGAAGCACGCGGAACGCTGTTACCTTCCCACCGAAGTGGTACCTATTCATCTACTTGCATTTGCATGCTTTCGAATTGCTAGGTTGGCAAGAGCTGGAGCTAGTGTGGGAGCTCACTCCGTCATGCGGGACTAGGGATTCGAACCTCCGAACTTGCGATCTTCCGATCGACAAGCCTGGCGTCTTACCCGCTGAGCCACCACGCCTTGGGTAAAGGAGATAGTTAATGGTTGCTGATTAATACAGAGCTCCTTAATGCTAGCAGAAGGGGATGGAATGACCTTTGTTGCAACTGAATGAGGTTTACAAGCTGCATTGTGTTTATAGGCGCAGAAGGGTTCTAGGAGAGCTGATTATAGAGAACATAGATTGAGCCCAATTATTTTATTAGTTTGTTTTTATTTGGCATTCTGTGGAATCACTTCATTAGCTATAAAACCTTATGAAATATTTCAATCCATTGCTAAGTAGCTAAGCAAGCTATCCTTGGTAAATAACTAGAACAAAACCTGACTTTGTATTCTAGAAATGTATACTGTAATTAAACTATAAATGAACTATCTCATTAAAAATATAATTAATAAACTCTACAAATGTTAAGGCACTTCAAATATTGCTTAGGTAGCTCCACAAGCAAAAATAATTGGCATATGATTTGGATCTAGAAAACAGCTGAGCTCCAGCACATGGGAGCACATTGTAAATGGAATGCACAGAGGTCTCTAACAAATAAAATGGTGAAACATGTAATTATATGCCAAGTTCATTGAAAAATGTACCTTTACTCACAGTTTCTTGGGCAGTGGTATGGCACAAGGTACAATTAGGTATAAATCATGTTGTACCCAAAATTGACTATAAGAATTGTATATTGTGTATTAATGTTTTATTATGTTCTAAGACAATATGGAAACAAACAGAAACCAGATTTTCAATCACAAGGTTTTTTAATAACCTAGTCCTTCCATCTCCCTAAATCTGTAACAATAAAGTATAAGTCAAAATTATTGGGTTGGATCCCAAAGAGCCTAGCGCTCAAGCAGGAAGGAGGGAAAACTCCATTAATGACTCTGCTCCAGCCATCTCTACTGCAATCCATAATATTCATGTTATTATTCATACTTCTCTTATTTTCAGGGTGGGCTTTTCAAGAAGTCAAAAGGCTACAATCAGGAGGAGGTTGGGGCGCAATCATCTTTTGATGATTGAGGCACCATACCTAACATTTAGGGGAGCCAAGAATCATAGGAGATAGATCAATGATACAGTGTTCATGAGGATAAATAGTACACTTGGGTGAAGCCAGGAATTTCAGTTTTGGTGAAAATGAAACAGCTTTGAGATTTTCTAAATATGCTCTTTGGGGTCTAAAATGTCAGATGTGTGGAAAAATAATGGCAGTCATACTAACAATTCATATCTTGCCATATGAGGACATGAAGAGGGCGGAGACTCGCAGTAGCTTCCTGAAGAGAGAACTTCCTGAAGAGAGAAGAAAGATTCAAAGCAGACATTTTGTTTTCTGGTGAGCACATGGTGACTTCCATTGTCTCCATTGTGAAAGGATTAACCCCTCACAGTGCAGTAGCTAGGCAGAGAAGATCTTAGATTTTTTTTATTGGAGATTTAAGTTTTTGATTTTTGAATTTTTGGACATTTTTCAAATATTTGAATTTTAAGATGGTCAATCAGAATCAAATTGAGGAGGGAAGCCTCAGGCTACCCAAACTAGGAGAGCACAATTTTACCCAATGGAAAAAGCGCCTGGAAGCTATATTTGATCTTAAAGATATCTTGGATTGTATTGAAAAGGAAAAGCCTATTGGCAATACAGAAGAAGCCCAAGCTTCAATCAAGATATGGGAAAAGCAGAATAAATTAGCAGTAGCTATAATTCTGAGTAGTATATCGGATGTGCAGATGGTTCACGTTAAGAAGGGGAATACTGCAGTCCAGATCCTTGAGAATTTGGAATTGTCATATTGATTTGCAAGTAAACGCTCTCACCGTGCCTGGGTGAGAGACTTATTTAAGTTGAAACTTGTGTCCAAAGCAGACTGTAACAGTCATGTGACAGAATTCCTAACAATTATTGAAAAATTAGAACTCTCAGAATACCCAATGCAGGAAGAACAGAAAGTTTGTTATTTCCTGGGATCACTTGGACCTAAGTTTGAGACTTTTGCAACTCTTATGGATGGCAAGACAGACTTAACTCTAAGAAAAGTAATTGCCTATCTGAAAGAAGAGTGTGTGGAAAGGAGACAAGAATCTCCTACCAGAACTGTAAAAGCCAATGATTCAAACTATGTGTCTAGATTCCAAGTGAGGGCCAAAGCCACACCTAAGAAAATTGTGTGCTACAATTGTAATAAGGAAGGGCACATGGTTAAAGCTTGCAAAGCCTGAAAGTCACAAAATTTCCCTGCATTTAAGCGGCCAAACGAAAAGAAAGAGAAAGATGAAGGAAGTTTTCTCTTACTAGGAAAGAGTTTAACTACTAACAGTTGTGACACCAAGTCAAACAAGTGGATAATAGATTCGGGAGCCTCAAGTCATTTCACTCATGAAAAAGATTTCTTTGAGGACATTGAGAGTATTGACCCATCACAAGGTGGCAGTATTCAAATTGCAGATGGCAAAGTCATAGAAGCACATGGCTCAGGGTCAGGAGTCCTAAAATGCAAGATAGGTTGTGAGAGAAAAGAGAATCCCATACAATGAGCCTTGTATATTCCAGAACTAACCTGCAATATGCTTAGTGTCTCTACTCTGGCCAGAAAAGGTTTCAGTGTATTATTTGAAAATGATTTGTGCCAGGTGTCTAAAGATGGGAAATTGTATGCTGAAGCAAATCTAATACATGGTGTGTATGAGATTAATCTTTCAGAACCCCAGTCAGCTAAAGTGGCGCGCTCAAACCAGAAGGATGAGGCGGATCCAGAACTTTGGCACAGGAGACTTGGACACAGAGACATTAATGCCATAGTGGACTTGCAGCGCAAGGAGCTTGTGAGAGGAATAAAGGTAGCACTAAACACTTCACCAACAACAAAGTGTGTAAGTTGCATCACAGAGAAAAGTGTCAAACCTTCTTTTCCACCGTGTACTGAACAGAGAAGTACCAAAGTGCTTGATATAGTGTACAGTGATGTGTGTGGTCCACTGAATGTTCCCTCAGTTGGGAAAAATAAGTACATTTTAATATTTCTTGATGATTTTTCAAGGTATTGTGTTGTGTATTTTCTCAAAGAAAAGAGTCAAACACAAGAAATGTTCAAGAAGTACCTTGCCATGGTAAGCAACAAGTTCCAGAGAAAACCATTGGCTCTCGTGACTGATAACGGTGGTGAGTACTGTTCACATGAGATGGAAACCCTCCTGGAAGAGGAAGGAATTGAGCATGTGAAAAATGTCCCATACACACCACAGCAAAACTCAATTGCAGAGAGAAAGTTCAGATCCATAATGGAGATGACAAGATGCATGTTAAAAGACGCATCTCTACCCCAGCGCATGTGGGGAGACGGAGCAGCCACTGCAGTGTATCTCCAAAACAGATTGCCAACCAAAGGAGCTACATGCACTCCTTTTGAACTTTGGCATGGGAGAACTCCCAATCTGTCACACATTTGTGTATTTGGAAGCCTTGCCTATAGTTATATTCCCAAAGAAAATAGGCACATATTAGACTCCACAGCACGAAAGGGCATCCTTGTGGGCTATGCCACTGGAGGAAAAGGCTACAGAGTTATGGATCTTGAAACGGGACAAGTCATCTCAAAACACGTAGTTTATTTTGATGAACACAGCAAAGTTGACATAAGAGAAAGTTTTGTAGATTTTTCTGAACAATCAGAAAAAGAAACACAAGATCTCATATACTTTCCACTACAAATGTGTTACTGTCCAGATCTGCCTTCCACAGCCATAACACCATTTACAGGGCATCAACAGGAAGAAGACGCAGAGGACCAGACTCCCAGCAGAACCACCAGAGATGAAGAGGAACAGTCTGATGCGAAGATGCCTGAATTGGAGGATGATGAGGAAGCTGATGTGCAACTAGAACCACAGGTCAGATGCTCATCGAGATCCAAAAGAGGTTTCTCACCACTACGACTGTCCTACCTTGCAGGGTCGGCGCAACCTCTAGAGCCTTCCAAGTGGGAAGCGATAGAGGAGATGCCAGCCACTGAAGCCCGTCTCTGGAAGGATGCTGCGCAGGAGGAAATGAATGAATTGCATCAGAACAAGACCTGGACACTTACCCAGCTGCCTCCAGGGAAGAAGGCTATTGGAAGTAAGTGGGTCTTTAAGACGAAACAAGATGCAGAAGGGAAAGTACAGCGCTACAAAGCGAGACTTGTAGCACAGGGACTCAGTCAACAGTATGGAGAAGTTCCATGCAAGAAGAAAGCACATTGGGGTGAAGTACCAATTCGTGCATGATGCCATACCAAAGAGATGACTGCGGACATTCTCACAAAGCCTCTACCAAGAGACAGTTTCAAGAACCTTCGAGTCAAAATGGGACTCTGGGTGGTTTAAATAAAAGTTTGAATGAACTTGTTTTGTATGCCTGAGAAGGGGTTTGTGGAAAAATAATGGCAGTCATACTAACAATTCATATCTTGCCATATGAGGACGTGAAGAGGGCGGAGACTCGCAGTAGCTTCCTGAAGAGAGAACTCTGTGAGGTCACTTCCTTCTTCTTCCTCAGAGACTCTCCGACTATGCTTCCGAACTGAAAGGACATTTTGTCTGAGCTCTCCAAGCCCAGACAGAATGCTAAAGCCTATATATTCTATTCCTGTAACTTAGTATGTTTTAAACCTGCCTTGACTCTACTACTGCAACTGTTATTTTTGAGAACCAGGTTATGTGAGTAAAGATTACTTTTATTACTCCACAAAACTGTGTGGTTGTTCTTTTTAGAGGGATAAAAAGGGGTAATGCCAGGATAATCCAGTCTGCCTAACAGCATCCTGGATTATTTTTCTAGAAGGTTAAACCAACTTTGTCTCAGCTTCCAACTTTTTATGCTGCCGGGGATGATACTCTGCTGATCTCACTCACGTGAGAAAGGAAGGATAATATCCAAACAATATATCCTCTCCTAGTACCTAACCTCATCCCCAACAAGATGGAACATTATCTTTTCTTCTGCACCCATTTGTTGCCCTTGGAGAAGAGGAATCTTGTTGAATACTGTATTTGTTACCTCTTCTGTCACCCACCACCAGTAAGCTGAAATGAATGGTCCCTGACCACTTACAACTGCCCAAGGCAGAGTGTTGCTGCCTTTCCTTTCCCCCAGTTACTTGAGTACAGATAAAAGTTGGGATGGCTCATAGAAGGATGCTTGGGATAGGATTCAGTAATTGAGAATTATGCAATAGATTGACATAATGATCACCTTCCATACTAATGGATGGGTAGCCCTTAGTTATTCATTACATTCACACTTCACAAATAATCTTGATTTCTTTGTCAGATGCAAGAGATGGACTACACTCCCTCTATCTCTATCACATAAATGTTATGGGTTAATAGAGGATACATATATCAATCCCTGTCTCCTTCTCAAGATATCTTAGCCTCAGTGCTAGCAAGAAGGTCATGGTTTTCCTCCATGCCCAGGACAAAAGTTTGGCAAGGGCAATATTCTTGTTTTGCCAGGAAAGTAATTACAAAATCTGCTAATATTATTTATAATATAATATAATATAATATAATATAATATAATATAATATAATATAATAATAATATTTATTATATTATATTTTTTCTCAAATCCTTCTTCTATATAAGTAGTTAATGATAAGACCTGGTCTGTGCAACTTCGTTTAGGGCGAAAACCAGCTTGCTCCATGGGAACCCTCTCAAATATCTTGGTGCTAATTCTGTTATCTCCAGCAAAGGAGATCGTTACCTTGTCATGGTGCAGGAGCTTCAGCACCTCAATGAAACCATGAGCTAAACTGTGAAGGTACACCCAAGATGGGAAGGTCATGGGAGAGAGGTCAGACTAAATATGATCCCTGGGAAGGTAATGGCAACCCACCCCAGTATTCTTGCCATGAAAACTAAATGGATCAGTACAACCAGAGATATGTCGGTATACCATCGGAAGATGGGACTCCCAGGTCGGAAGATGGTCAAAATGCTACTGGGGAGGAACAGAGAATACATTCAACTAGCCCCAGACGTGATGACGCAGCTAGCTCAAAGCCGAAAGGACGGCTAGCGGCCGACGGTGCTGGTGGTGAACGACGAATCCGATGTTCTAAAGATCAACACAACATAGGAACCTGGAATGTAAGATCTATGAGCCAGGGCAAATTGGATGTGGTTATTGGTGAGATGTCAAGATTAAATATAGACATTTTAGGTGGCAGAGAACTGAAATGGACTGGAATGGGCCACTTCACATCAGATGACCACCAGATCTACTACTGTGGACAAGAGGACCTCAGAAGAAATGGAGTAGCCTTCATAATTAATAATAAAGTGGCTAAAGCAGTGCTTGGATACAATCCAAAAAACGATAGAATGATCTCAATTCGAATCCAGGGTAAGCCATTTAACATCACAGTGATCCAAATATATGCCCCAACCACAGATGCTGAAGAAGCAGAAGTAGATCAGGTCTATGAGGATCTGCAGCACCTACTGGATAATACACCAAAAAGAGATGTTATTTTCATTACAGGAGACTGGAATGCTAAGGTGGGTAGTCAAACGACACCTGGAATTACAGGCAAGCATGGTCTGGGAGAACAAAATGAAGCAGGACATAGGCTGATAGAATTTTGCCAAGACAACTCACTGTGCATAACAAACACTCTCTTCCAACAACCTAAAAGACGACTTTATACATGGACTTCACCAGATGGTCGACACCAAAATCAGATTGACTACATCCTTTGCAGCCAAAGGTGGCGGACATCTATACAGTTGGTAAAAACAAGACCTGGAGCTGATTGTAGTTCAGATCACTAACTTCTTATTGCAAAATTTAGAATCAGACTAAAAATAATAGGGAAGACCCACAGATCAGTTAGATATGAGCTCACTAATATTCCTAAGGAATATGCAGTGGAGGTGAAAAATAGATTTAAGGGACTAGATTTAGTAGATACGGTCCGAGAAGAACTATAGACAGAAGTTCGCAAAATTGTTCAGGAGGCGGCAACAAAAAACATCCCAAAGAAAAAGAAAACCAAGAAGGCAAGATGGCTGTCTGCTGAGACACTGGAAGTAGCCCAAGAAAGAAGGAAAGCAAAAGGCAACAGTGATAGGGGGAGATATGCCCAATTAAATGCAAAATTCCAGAGGTTAGCCAGAAGAGATAAGGAATTATTTTTAAACAAGCAATGCACGGAAGTGGAAGAAGACAATAGAATAGGAAGGACAAGAGACCTCTTCCAGAAAATTAGAAACATCGCAGGTAAATTCCAGGCAAAAATGGGTATGATCAAAAACAAAGATGGTAAGGACCTAACAGAAGCAGAAGAGATCAAGAAAAGGTGGCAAGAATATACGGAAGATCTGTATAGGAAGGATAATAATATTGGAGATAGCTTTGACGGTGTGGTCAGTGAGTTTGAGCCAGACATCCTGAAGAGCGAGGTTGAATGGGCCTTAAGAAGCATTGCTAATAACAAGGCAGCAGGAGACGACGGTATCCCAGCTGAACTGTTTAACATCTTGCAAGATGATGCTGTCAAGGTGTTGCATGCCATATGCCAGCAACTTTGGAAAACACAAGAATGGTCATCAGATTGGAAAAAATCAACTTATATCCCCATACCAAAAAAGGGAAGCACTAAAGAATGTTCAAACTATCGAACAGTAGCACTTATTTCACATGCCAGTAAGGTAATGCTCAAGATCTTACAAGGTAGACTCCAGCAATTCATGGAGCGAGAATTGCCAGATGTACAAGCTGTGTTTAGAAAAGGCAGAGGAACTAGAGACCAAATTGCCAATATCCGCTGGATAATGGAGAAAGCCAGGGAGTTTCAGAAAAGCATCTATTTTCTGTTTTATTGACTATTCTAAAGCCTTTGACTGTGTGGATCATAACAAATTGTGGCAAGTTCTTGGTGGTATGGGGATACCAAGTCATCTTGTCTGCCTCCTAAGGAATCTGTATAACGACCAAGTAGCAACGGTAAGAACAGAGCATGGAACAACGGACTGGTTTAAGATTGGGAAAGGAGTACGGCAGGGCTGTATACTCTCACCCTACCTATTCAACCTGTACGCAGAACACATCATGCGACGTGCTGGGCTTGAGGAATCCAAGTCTGGAGTTAAAATCGCTGGAAGAAACATTAACAATCTCAGATATGCAGATGATACCACTTTGATGGCTGAAAGCGAGGAGGAGTTGAGGAGCCTTATGACGAAGGTGAAAGAAGAAAGTGCAAAACCTGGGTTGCAGTTAAACCTCAAAAAAACCAAGATTATGGCAACCAGTTTGATTGATAACTGGCAAATAGAGGGAGAAAAAGTGGAGGCAGTGACAGACTTCGTATTTCTAGGCGCAAAGATTACTGCAGACGCTGACTGCAGCCAGGAAATCAGAAGACGTCTACTTCTTGGGAGGAGAGCAATGACAAATCTTGATAAAATAGTTAAGAGCAGATCCATCACACTGACAACAAAGGTCCGCATAGTGAAAGCAATGGTATTCTCTGTAGTAACTTATGGCTGTGAGAGTTGGACCATAAGGAAGGCTGAGCGAAGGAAGATAGATGCTTTTGAACTGTGGTGTTGGAGGAAAATTCTGAGAGTGCCTTGGACTGCAAGAAGATCAAACCAGTCCATACTCCAGGAAATAAAGCCAGACTGCTCACTTGAGGGAATGATATTAAAGGCAAAACTGAAGTACTTTGGCCACATAATGAGAAGACAGGATATCCTGGAGAAGAAGCTGATGCTAGGGAAAGTGGAAGGCCGACCAAGGGCAAGATGGATGGATGATATTCTGGAGGTGTCGGACTCAACCATGGGGGAGCTGGGGATGGTGACAGCTGACAGGAAGCTCTGGCGTGGGCTGGTCCATGAAGTCATGAAGAGTTGGAAGCGACTGAACGAATAAACAACAAAAATTCTGTTATAGAGAAGCCTTTCTAGGAGCTTGTAAATTTTGCTCAAAAGTGCAATTTGCTGGTAACTTTTTGGTTGGTTACCCGGTTTTCCCAGCTTAAGAATTGCAATAATTTTAGAATGCTTCATCTTATGTGGAATCATGCCTGTCATCATGATATCCGAACAGTCACTCATGCCCTTGTCATCTCCCATATAGATTATTGCAACGTGCTCTACTTGGGGCTACCCTTGAAGAGTATCTGGGAGCTTCAGCTGGTCCAGAATGCAGCTGCATGGGTAGTCATGGGTGCTATGAGATCGGCACATGTAACACCACTGCTCCGTGAGCTGCATTGGGTACTAGTTTGCTTCCGGGTCCAATTCAAGGTGTTGGTTATCACCTTTAAAGCCCTACATGGCATGGGACCAGGGTACCTGAGGGATTGTCTCATCCTGACCACATCTACCCGCCCCACCTGGTCATGCAGGGAAGGCATGCTTCGGACCCCATCAATAAAATAATTCCATCTAGCGGGGTCCAGGAGGCATGCGTTCTCTGCGATAGCACCCGCCCTGTGGAATATCTTGCCCCCAGAGGTGAGACGGGCTCCCTCGGACCTGGCCTTCAGGAAATCTTTAAAGACCTGGTTCTGCCACCTTGCTTGGAACGAAGGAAATAATAGTTCCTCCTGGGGGTGGTTGGCTTAGTAATATCCCCCTTTTAAGATCTCACCATCTTCTGGGTTTTTCTAGTTATTATTATATTGTATTTTAGATGTATAGGTTTTAATTTTTATAATATTATTGTAAACCGCCCAGAGTCTACTGCTGTAGAGATGGGCGGTGATAAATCTGAATAATAAATAAATATTCGTTAAGAAGTCTGCCAGCCACTTCTTGGTGTACTTGCCACAATTAAGAAGGAATTCTGAATGAATTCCATCAGACATCAGTTGCTTTTATAGAACTGTCTGCAGCATATCACATGGTTTGGAGACATGGACAACATGTACAAGTTACAATGTGTAAGAAAACTACCCGACTTATTAATAATATGATTGCAAACAGGACTTTCCAGGTGATGGGTGGACACAGCGTGAGCACTCAAAATGTCCTTAATGATAGCTTGCCACAAGGTTCTGTTTTAGCCCCCCTTTTATTCAATCTATATATTTCTGATATGCCTGATACCATCTCCAGAAACTTTGGATATGTGGATGATTGAGCCATAGGTATAAGACATCAAACCTTCAAGGCAATGGAAGCCATCTTAACATCCGACTTAGTTGCCCTGGGAACATACTTGTACAAATGGAGACTACAACCAAACCCTGCAAAGACTGAAATAGTGTGCTTCCACCTATGTAACAGATTGGAGAATAGACAACTTAATGTTCAGTTTGAAGGTACTAGACTTCAACATAATACACACCCAAAATATCTCGGGGTAACCCTAGATAGGACACTTTCTTATAAGATGCACTTAGAAAATACTGCAGCTAAACTGAGAAGTAGAATTAACTCATATGTAGAATCTATTTTCTATATACCTTTTTATATTTCCAACATTAAATAAAATATATTTATAATATGTATGATGTGCTGCCATACGATAGATAGACAGACAGACAGACAGACAGAGAGAGAGAGAGAGATAAATATTATATTCACCATTTCAATTTCTTCTATGATTTTTGCTTTATATAATATTTTTTACTTGTGAATAAATGTATTCAGTGCAATGAATAAAGATACTGTTCCTTATGGAGGCATTTTCCCACTTGGTCTTCCAGATGTGTTGGGATTACAATTCATAGAATTGCCAGCCATGTTATACTATGATTTCTAAAACAATAGCCTTCCTAGAAGCAGTATAATCTAGCTGTGGCACTGTTTTTATACTTTGTTATATGCAGATGGGGATGGTGGATTTTGATGTAATTTATACATATCTAGCCATGTATAAATTTGGATTCAATCTTGGGTATGGCTGAATATCTAGGCTTCAAAAATTCGGGCAATTATTACATGACAGTGAAGAGATACTTTCCTCCCATCACTGGTCAACCGTACTTTTGCAACCCATATCTGCTTGCCCTAGTCCTGGCTTTTATACCTTATCAACAGCTGATTTAATTTCTGGTGCTATATGATCTGTTCTCATCAAAAATAAAAGTACAGCAGTTGCAAGACTCATAGTGGCTATTGCTATTCATCTCTCAGGGTCATTTATAATGAAACCCTGGAATAACCAAGAGAAATTATCGAAGATATGAACCAGTATAATTAAATGGAAAAACATAGTCCAAAGAACCATAGGTTTGCCTTTTTTAAAAAACCACTCTTCAGTATTCTATTCAAGAAACTGGGGGGTAGGGGCCAAGGTGCAAGGAGGACACACAAAATACTGCACTAAATGTGAGCACTTACATCCTGTACATGGTGATGTATCTTGATCAGTAGTCTATAATAGAAAATGACATACTTTAAAACATGCATTTGCACGTGTGCACAATGTCAGACAAAGTAATTTACAACTTACGTTTTTTTTTATAAACAGATGCTTTCTGACAGCTTTCTGACTAAGGTTATTTCATATGCCAAGTACTACTGAATATTCCAAATAAATGATTGATGGATTGATTAATTATGGGCCATCAAGTCAGTGTTGACTCTTAGCAACCACACAGATAAATTTTCTCCAGGAAGATCTGTCCTGAAACTGATCCTTCAGGTCTTCCAATGGTGCACCCATTCTGGCTACAATTAAATCCATCTACCTTATTCTTCATTATCCTCTTATTATCTTTCCTACCATCTTTCCTAGCATTATTTTTCAGAGAGCTCTTCTCATAAAGCATCCAAAATATGATAATTTAAACCTGGTGATTTGTGCCTCAAGTGAGAACTGTGAGGTGGTTTGTTTGATGAGCCATTTGTTTGTTTTCTTGGCTATTCATTGTAGTCTCAGGAGTCTTCTTCAACACCAATGTTCAAACGCATCAATACTCTTCCTCTCCTGCTTCTTCAAAGTCCAACTTTCACTTCCATAGTGTGTCACAGGGAATACATGGCTTGCATTATTCTGATCTTTGTAGGTATAGACACATCATAGCATCTGAATATCTTTATCAAGGCCTTCATATCTACTCTACCAAGTGCTAGTCTGTTGCATAGTTCTTGACTGCTAGTTCCTTTACTGTTGATGGTTGACCCTAAAAGGCAGAAACTATTCAACACTTAAATATCTTCATTGTCATTTCTAAGTCTGGTTGCTGTACCTTTTGTCATTAGTTTGGTTTTTTCTCTATTTAGTCTTAGTCCCATTTTTTTTTGCTATGGTCCTTGACTTTCATCACTAGAGCTTGCAGATCATTTGCATTTTCAGCTACCACTATCATAACCATAGTGCAGGTTATTGATGTTTCTTTTCCAGTTTTAAAACCACACTCATCTTCTTCCAATCCAACTTCCCTCAATATACAGTATATTGCACATATAGGTTTAATAAATTAGGGGAGAGTTATCAGTTATCCAGCATGAATCAGCTATAATGTCTTGTGTTCCAGGGTCTTTTCTAAAGCCAGTTAAAATATCTGGCATCTCTTTTTCAACATAGAGTTCTAATCTGCCTTGGATGATCCTAAGCATTATTTTGTTAGCATGTGAAATTAAGGATATTATATAGTTTGCACACTCTGTTAAGTCTTTGGTATTGGCATATAAATTGACCTTATCCAACCTTTTGGCACTATGTCATTCTCCAGATTTGCTAGCATAGCTTGGTTAAAACCTTTATTGATTCTTCTTGTGTTGCTTGCCATATCTCAGTAGATATTCCATCAATTCCTGTAGCCTTACAACTTGGTAGTGTCCAGGGTGCAGATCTAACTTCATCTACACATGCACAGTTCATGATCTGTTCCTCAGTCAGCCTCTGGCCATTTTTTTGCTGAGCTCTTCCATCTCCTTGTATCAATACAATTACAAATACTCAAGGAGATTGTATAGTCAATTTGATTTCTGGTGATATTTCCTTAATATTTCCAACTTTGGCATTCCAATCTCCAACCACAAGCAGCACGTCTTGCTTGCAAGTTCTATTGATTTCAAATTGTAAAAAGGTAAAGGTAAAGGTTCCCCCCGCACATTTGTGCAGTCGTGTCCGACTCTAGGGGCCGGTGCTCATCTCCGTTTGTTAGCCGAAGAGCCAGCGTTGACCAAAGACGCTTCCATGGTCATGTGGCCGCATGATGCATGCGGAACGCTGTTACCTACCCACCAAAGTGGTACCTATTAATCTACTTGCATTTGCATGCTTTCGAATTGCTAGGTTGGCAAGAGCTGGAGCTAGTGCGGGAGCTCACTCCGCACGCAGGGCTAGGGATTAGAACCTCCAAACTTGCGATCTTCCGATCGACAAGCCTGGCATCTTACCCGCTGAGCCACCACGCCCCCTTCAAATTGTACTTAATTTCAAATTTCAAATTGTACTTAATCATAAAACTTATCAACCTCCTCTTCTGCTTCAGTAGTTGGAGCATAAACCCGAATAAACTTCATATTAAAGGGTTGTCCATGAAGTCTAATTGATATTATTCATTCATTGATTGCATTGTAGCCCAGGTTTATTTTCTTGATATACCCTTCCTAACTATGAAAGTAGCATTGTTTGTTCTTTATTTTTCATGTCTTGAGTAGTAAATATTGTAATCTTCTGACTGAAAGTGTCCAATTCCAGTCCATATCAATTCATTGATGCCTAAAATGTTGATGTGTAGTTGATTCATTTCATTTTTTACCATATTGAGGTTTCCCATGTTTATGTTTCTTACGTTCCCACTAATTCTGTTTTGGCAGCTACAGATTTTCCTTTCCCATATGGCTACATCAGCAACTAGATGCCCCAAAGGCTTTAATTTAGACACCTCATAAGCACCATTAGTACTCTGAAAGATTCTCAGCTCTTCCTCAGTAGTATGTTGAGGGCCATCTGACTTGAGGGACTCATCCATCCATCCATCCATCCATCCATCCATCCATCCATCCATCCAATCATTTTATATTTTTTATCCTTGTGGTTTTCTTGGTAAAATACATATGTGGTTTACCATTGCCTTCTGCCCTTGCTATTGTCACTAAAGTGATCGTCCACCTTCAGCATTTTCTCAATGTCAGTGCCTGCTTGCTTTACCAGAGCAGCTGGGATGACCCTCATGCCTGGGGCGATCCTGCTGGGATGATATACTCTGGCGTACCACTACCGATGTTCCTCATTCTTCACTCCCAGGAACCCCCCTCCCCCACCATGATGAGGCAGCACAGCAGGAGTTGGGAGGTGGAAACAGTTGGTAGATGGCAAATGATAGGATAGAAATCTCAAAATGAAGGAAAGTCTTGCAGCTCAATTTTCAGTCTATGCTGACACAGCAAATCCTCATGACAACTTAAAATATTTTAAAGGGAATAGAAATGTTAAGCAATAAAACTACTTTTCAACCATTTTTATAATACTTTAATCTATCTCCAAATGAGGAATTCTGATACATGAGAAAACATTCTGGGAGATATAAGAAAAATACTTTTGGGAATAATCATCTTCAAAAATATCATGTATTGTGACTTTCACTTCCGGGTGTTGATCTGAAAGGAGCGAAGAACCAAGGCGCTCTCAGCCTCGATTCCACAGCTTGCTGTTTGCGGCGATTGAAAAGAGAAAATCGCTGGAAAATCACCCTCGAAGAGAGGGTGAGCAGAAGATTAATCACAAGGGTCGCTGGAGTAGCCGCTCTCTCCCGACCCCCGTATTTCCACCACGGGGGAAAGGAGATTGAAGGGGCAAAAGGCGACTGGAATTTACAAGAAGCTCTGCAGAAGCCGTGAATCTGGAAAAGATAAGTAGCTCCTCAGTCAAACTTTTAGATACACATTTTTACTTTTAAATATTACTTTTTCTATTAAGCTCTAATATTTATCTCTGGACTTGGTATTTTAATTGCTGGTGTTTTACTTCTTTCCTGTCAAAGGAAGATTAAATGGTGGGAAAGGAAAGTTAATTGACTTTGCCAGAAGTGAAAGTGATTTTTTATTATTCTTACCTTGGTTTAAGTTTCCTATCTGTTGACAATTGTAAGCATTTTATTTTTTTCCTTTTGGAACTATAGTACTAGAGTATTGATTTATATGGATTGATTAATGCCTTGCTCTTTATGAAAAAAAAATTTTTTCTTGGGATTACTGCCAGAAAGAAAGAACCTTTTTACTTTTCTCTTTATATAAGTTCCCCTTTTTTCTTTTGAATTTTGGGTTCTGTTTGGATTTTTCTTCTTAGAAGAAACTAGATGGTTTAATGTCTATTTTGGATGAAAAAACCATTTGGAATATTATTTGATTATTTGGATTATTGTAGCTTTTTCTATATGTTCTATATAATTTTTTCTTCTTCAGTGATTTGTGGCCAGATTGAAGAACTACTAGTGGGTGTGTGAAACCTTGGGAATATTTGTCATCCTTATCATTATTTTGACTTCAGTAGAACAAAAAGTTTCCACTTGCTTCTTTATCTTGGGTGTTTGAAAGAACATGGATTCATACATATAATGGATTATAAATGAACTGAGAAGACAATTATTTTTAAAGGAGCCTCTCTTTTTTTTACTATAATTTTTTGGCTACCTGCTCCATTTTTCACCTTTTTTTTCCCTAAAACAATTATTGTCTTTCTTTGCCCTCTTTTCTATTTTTTTCCTTTCCTTCTCTTTTCTCTTCTCTTTTGCAGGAAATTTGCTTGTACCATGGCATCTTTGGGAACGAGGAGGGCGGAGAAGGAGAAGAAGGAGACTGGAGGGTCATCTATGGAATCTGCTACACCTGCCTCAACATCGGAAACAACATTATCATAAATGAGAAAAATACTTGAAGCAATTGCAGCATTAAATAAGAAAGTGGAAGATTCTACGAAGCAGACTGAAGAACAAATTGCATCTTTAGATAAAAAGATGGATAAGAGGATGGAAGATATGAAGAAAGAAATAACTCAAGAATTCAAACATGAATTTAAAAAGGAAATACAGACAGTTAAGGAAGTTGTGAATTCTCTGTCAGGAGAACTTAAAGATATGCAAGGCCAGATACAAAAACTAGAGATTAAATCAGAACATGCTATTAAAGAAATTGAACATAATTTAGACACTACAGCTTTAGCAGAAATGAGAGAGAAAGAACATATTTTGAGATTTAGAGCAGTTCCAGAACAAGTAGATGAAGATGTGAGAGAAAGGATGATTTCTGAACTGGCTAAATTATTAGAGATAAGAGAACAAGATTTAGATTTGGAGATAGATAAGATATTTAGAGTGAATTCACGTTATGCTAGAGAAAATAAAGTTCCTAGAGACATATTGATATATTTTGTGAGAAAAGTGATGAAAGAGCAAATTTTGAGGAAACATTACAGTACCAGATTAAATATAGATGGGAAAGAGATAATTGTGTTAAAAGAAATCCCTTTGAGAATACTAAGGAAAAGAAAAGACTATTTCTTCCTCATAGATAAACTAAAGCAACATAGTATTACATTTAGATGGGAGAAGTTAGAAGGCGTATCGTTTATGTTCAAAGGGCAGAGATTCAGAATAACTTCCATTTTAAAAGCAAAAGCATTTTTAGAGAAATATAAGAAAGAAATGGGCATACCAATTGGAGATTTGGCAGAAGGAGGAGAGACATCGACTGACAAAGAGAAGACTGAAGACTTATCTGAGAAGGGAGCTGCAGGTGTGGACTTGAAAAAGGGGCTTTAAATTAAAACAATTATGGAATATAAATATCTGACATGGAATATTAATGGGAATAATTCCCCACAGAAAAGAAGAAAGACTAATCATTGTTTGAAAAAATTGAAATTGGACATAATTTCCCTACAAGAGACTCATATTTGTAAAAAAGATACTAAATATTTGATTCAAAAACAACTTGGAGAAGAATTTATTTCGGCTGGACACAAAAAGACTAAGGGGGTAGTTTTATATATACAACCAAAGCTAAATCCAAAATTGATATTAATTGATGATGAAGGTCGTTTTGTTGCAGTAGAAATTAACATACAAGGAACTAAAACATTGGTTGTTGGACTTTATGCACCGAATATGGACAAAGGAGTATTCTATAAAAACTTGATGGACAAACTCTTGGATTTAACATATGATAACTGGTGTTTCATGGGTGATTGGAATGGGGTAATTCACCCCAGGATGGATAGACAGTCACAAAAAGAAGTGAAGCAAACACAAGGAAAATTGCCACAAATATTTTTTGACTTAAAAGAGATGTTGGATTTACAAGATATTTGGAGAATTATGAATGGGACCTCTAGAGAATATACGTATTATTCAGAGAGATTTAAATCACATTCCAGAATAGATATGATTTTGATATCTAAAAGTCTTATGATGGATGTTAGTAAAGTTGAAATATTACCCAAGACTCTTTCAGATCATAACCCAGTAATGTTGACTGTTAAAGGAAAATGGAATGTATTTAGATGGAGATTAAATGAGTCAATATTTTGGGGAAATGATATAGTTGATGCATGTAAAAAAAGTTAAGGGAATATTTTCAACTGAATTCAAACAAAGGCACTAATACTCAGATTGTATGGGATGCTAGTAAAGCATATATGAGAGGTTATTTTATACAATATAATGCTCAGATGAAGAGAAAGAAACAAGAGAGAATTCAACTGATTTTAGATGAAATAAAAAGGAAAGAGATATTATTGAGATAAGCCAATGGATGATACTTTGCTTACTCAAATTAATTTTTTACAAAAACAGATATTAATGATATTGACACAAGAGATAGAGACTCAAATGAAATTTACAAAGCAAAAATATTTTGAATATGCTAATAAACCAGGTAGATGGTTGGCTTATAAATTACAGAAACAAAGACAAAAAAAACCTGATTTCTAATATACAACATGATGGAAAAGTTATGGTGAACAATATAGATATACAAGATTTCCATGACTATTATTGAAAATTATATAAAGAACAAGAAGTAAATTTAATTGACATTGAGGACTATCTGAGTAAACAGAAACTAACTGTTATCGATGACCAACAAAGATTAATACTTAATAACCCTATAACAACAGAAGAAATGGTAAAGGCTTTTAAGAAAATTAGCAGTGGAAAAGCACCAGGACCGGATGGCTTGTCAGCAGCCTACTATAAATGTTTTGAGGATGAATTATGTTTACCTTTACAGAAGACTATGAATTCGATTTTGGAAACAGGTATAATGCCAGAGATTTGGAAAGAAGCACATATAACATTGATTCCTAAAGAACAACAAGATTTGACTTTAACTAAGAATTATAGACCAATATCTTTACTGAATAATGACTATAAGATTTTTACAACTATATTGTCAGAAAGAATGAAAAATATTCTTAAAAACTTTATTCATCAAGATCAAGCTGGATTTCTACCTAAGAGACAAATCCGAGACAATGTCCAAAATATATTAGATGTATTGGAATATTTGGAACAACATTATGAATAACAAGCGGCTTTGATATTTAAAGATGCTGAAAAAGCTTTTGACAATTTAAATTGGTCATTCATGTTTATGGTATTGGAAAATATGAATTTTGGAGGAAATTTTATTAAGTGGATTAAATCAATATATACTCCCCAATTTGCAAAAAAAATAATTGTTAATGGAGAATTTAGTAAACCATGTGAAATTCAAAAAGGTACAAGACAAGGTTGTCCATTATCTCCACTTTTGTTTATATTGGTACTAGAGGTGATACTTAGAGACATTAGACAAGATGATGGTATTTATGGTATTAGAGTCAAAAAAGAAGTTTATAAACTAAGAGCCTTTGCTGACGACTTAGTCATTACTTTGGAGAATCCACTAGATGGAATTGAATTATTGATTCAGAAATTAAAAGACTTTGGGTCGTTAGCAGGGTTCAAAGTGAATTTACAGAAAACTAAAGTCTTGACTAAAAATATGGATCACCATCTACAAGAGAAATTGAAAGAAATAACGGGATATTCAATGGAAGAAAAAGTAAAATATTTGGGAGTATATTTGACATCTAAAAATGTTAAGTTGTTTAAGAATAATTATATTTCACTCTGGACAGATATTAAAAAAGATTTGGACCAATGGAAAAAACTACAATTATCATTGTTAGGTAGAATTTCAGTAATTAAAATGAACATTTTACCATGAATTTTATATCTCTTTCAAACATTACCTATATTAGCATCAGAAGAACCTTTTAAACAATGGCAACGGGACATTTCCAAATTTATTTGGCAAGGAAAGAAAGCAAGAATAAAATATAAAGTCTTGCAAGACTCAAAAGAAAGAGGCGGACTAGGTTTACCGGACTTGAAGCTATATTACACCGCTTGTTGCTTGGTATGGATTAAAGAATGGATAGTTCTGAAAAATGAAAAATTATTGAATCTGGAGGGTCATGAATTAAGATATGGATGGCATGGATACATGTGGTATGATAAAGTAAAAGTTAACGTGGATTTTAAAAATCATTATATTAGAAGATCTTTGTTAAGAATTTGGAACAAATATAAACTAACTTTATGTTACAAAAGACCTTTATGGATCTCCACGCAAGAAGCATTTCATAGAACAGAAGTAAGAGTTAAAGATAAATGGCTGACTTACAAAGATTTTTTTAAAAAAGAACAAGGACAATATGAAACTAAATCAAAAGAAGAACTGGCCTCAGAAGGATATACTTTTCAATGGCTTTCATATATGCAACTTGTAGAAAAATTTAAATCAGACAAAAAAGAATTTGAATTTGAACAAACCAAATCGGAATTTGAGATACAATTATGTGAGACAGATGATCATTTAATTGCTAAAATGTATAAATTACTGTTAAAAGGTGAAATGGTAGAGGAACAAGTTAAAGATTGCATGATTAAATGGGCAAAAAATATTGGTCATAATATTCAAATGCAACAATGGGAAGATATGTGGATCAAAGGACTAAAATTTACTTTGTGTTATAATTTGAAGGAAAACTTTTATAAGATGATGTATAGATGGTATATGACCCCAGAAAAGTTAGCTAAAATGTATGGGAATGTTTCCAACTTATGTTGGAAATGTAAAAAAAAAGAGGGGTCATTTTACCATATGTGGTGGACATGTGAGATAGCAAAGAAATTTTGGACTCAGATACATTCATTGATGCAAAATATTTTACAAATTCGAATTTCATTTAAACCAGAATTATTTTTATTGGGAATAACAGAAGAACAAACAGGAAAAAAATATATAAGAATTATGCAATATATGATTACAGCAGCAAGAATTGTATATGCACAAAATTGGAAAAGTCAGATTACACCTACGATACAAGACTGGATGTTAAAAGTGATGGACATGGCAGAAAACGATAAATTGACATGTTTATTAAAAGAAAATTCAAATTATTACTTTCCTAAAGAATGGAAACCATTAACGGACTATTTGCAAAATGCAGGCGGGGCAAAGCTTATATGGGGATTTGAAGATTAAAATATATATAAATTGATATATTAGACAGGAAATGTTATTCAATATTATATATAGACCTAGCATGTAAGATAAATTTTTTAATTAACTTGACCAGAGATAAATCGGAAGTTGACTAATTTCTATGTTTCATCTTTCTCTTTTTTTCTTTTAATTTACTACACTTTTTTCTTCTTTCTTTGATTTGTATTTCTATTTCTTTTTCCTTTTCAAACTTTTATCTATGTATATTTAAAACTCAATAAAATATATATATATATATATATATATATATATATATATATATATAAAACATCATGCATTGTAAGAATTTATATGCTGTTGGGATTTCCTGAATATTTCCTATGTGTCTGTATGACTTCTTTCAAGTCACATTCTGCCAGTGACCAGAGGGAGCTCATCCACACACACAAAAACTCAATTTATAGCATTTATTTATTTATTGTATTTATATCCTGCCTTTTCATTCAGGAGCCTACTGAGCCTAAGCCTATTTTAGCATATCCCCTCCTACCTATCTATCTACCTATCTACCTATCTACCTATCTACCTATCTACCTATCTACCTATCTACCTATCTACCTATCTACCTATCTACCTATCCACCTATCTACCTATCTACTTATCTACCTATCTACCTATCTATCTATTTTCCTGCAGCAAAATTATGGTCAGGTATGTTGGGCTCAGAGAAAGTGACTGGCCCTGTGTCACCCAGTGACTGAGGCTCAACTGGAATCTGCATCTCCACCGTGCCAAGCCTATACCTTAATCACTACCCTACATGTACTCTTTTTCAAGCCTGTCAGTTCTTTCCACTGAAATGCATTGGGGGCACGTGCATATAGAAATGTAAGGGAGTTCGGGAGTAGGATAATGATGAGTATTTTTCCCAAGCAGATGAGGCTGAATATGGAGCTAAATATTTCATTTGCCCCTTTGTCATATTCGGTTATTTTGGCTTTTAAATTTTTTTATGACTCTGTTCTCCTTTCTTCTTCTCTCTTGCTTCCCTCACTCTCTTGTTCTTCCATTCCAAATGTTTTCCCAAAGCTACCTGTTCCATATTTTTTCCTAATTTTTATTCCATATTTCTGAATGGTCCTGAAAATATAATTCATATAAAAACTTCTCTGTTTGTTAATAGAGATAACTGAATCAAGATAGTTAATAGAGATAACTGAATGAAGATAGGTGTTGCCTATTGTGTGAATTTGGGGGGGGGCCTTCTGGAACGATCTTATCTCATTTATTTCTAGCAAAGCTCTCCTTTTCTTTCCATCTCCTCATTCCTTTTGTTCTGATCCCATAGAGTTTGCAAGCCTGAAGGCAGGCGAACTTCATTTTTAGTGCTGTTCAGTACTTTGTATATTTTTAGGCATTCCAATTAAATGATGAAGAAAAATGTGGAGTTGTGAAGCATTTATAATTTTGTTATTAGTCATAGCAAAGAAAGGTCGAACAAGCACATGGGAAAGCATATTTCAAAGGGCTTGATCAATTAAACTAAAATATTGCTGCTTGTGCCAGAGAACAAGGAATAAAACTGCAGATGGTTATATAATTACCCAAGATCCTTCTTTTGTTCAGTGAAATTCACTTTTGTTCTAGGGCTCTTCTTAAACTTTACAGTGTCAGAAAGCTAGTTAAGATTATTCCAAAACCATTTCCTTCAACAACTTGTAGTACAAAGTAAAAAATTATTCATTAGGTAGTCAGGATAGGAGATGGATGGATGGATGGATCCCCAAAAATTATATCATGTGGTCAGTCTTATTAAACTATTTAAGAATTGTATAAAACCTGAATCTATTTTAGGGCCATACTACACATGACATCTCATACATTGTAAATTGGATTTATTTTTCTTTTCAACGTAAATAATAGCTGTATGGGCCCCTTCAGGTTTGGGATCCTTTCCTCCCTATTCCACATTGTCAAAACTCACCTTCTAAATTCCTATAAGGCTGCCATTTGTATTTACAAGAAGATTCCATTGTTCCATTACTGGTGTATAGTTTTGCATCTCTTTGCTTCAGGGCAGACTGGTTGCATACTCAGTTGCAAATCGTAAGCATATTGTTTGCATGTTTGTCTGTATTACAAATATATATGCTGCCCTCTCACAAATGGCTTTTAGTGGCTCACAAAAATTTATAAACCTGAAAATCACACAGTGGTATTAGAAAGACCTTTCTAAAACTCTATAAACCCTGGGTTTAAAATAGATTTTGAGCCTTCTCCTAAAATATAACTTGGAAGGAACAAGCCACAACTATAAAAGCAGTTCGCTCCAACGTACAGGCCCTACCACAGAAAAATCAGAATTGATTATCCGTATTGGAAAGATCCATGGCAATACCTGTAAAAACAAAGCTTTGTTGCGTTTTAGAACTCTATTTGACCCTGAGGTAGATGTATCTTTTTATTGGATAGAGCTAGTAGCTCTCCTAATGTAAAACATCAATCTATATGATCTGCACTAGGCTCACTAAAAAAGAAGTTCCTTTTAAATCAGAGTGGATAATCCTTTTGAAATCTATCAGATGTAAAACGAACAGCTTCCATGCTGGCTTAGGGACAAGGAATATGGTACAGTGACAATCCATATGGTGGTTGATCTTCACAGGCTATGTTTGATGCAGTACATGTCTCCAAGCTGGTATGTTTTAGGAGAGGCATATCTCAGGGCATTAGTATGGAATACAGCAAAACTTGTGTTCCCTGATAAAATGTGCAGCCGTATTTCCTTTGACTGAAGTTAAAGATAATGTCCTGGAGCAAAGGAGGCAATGATCTTGTCAATATGTATGAAACAAAATATTTAAAACTTCCTGGGTCATCGCTGGTAATTTGGATTCCCCCAGACACTGACAATGAAACATGGGAATAAGATCAGAATGTCAGGGGAAAAAAATAACGGTAATCCATGCTGAGCTAACATAATAAAACTAGAGAGGAATCAAAATAAATGAATATACAAGTAAAATAATGAGCAAACTAAGAGACTGAATTATTGCTTTTCAAATAATGAGTTTAGTTACTTTTCTCGCATTCTATATGACACGAACACATATTTGTCAATTAAGTTACACCTTTCCAGATGTCTCATTGAATTATTTCAATGTATGAGTCCATTAGCACCAATTCATGTCACGGTTACCCTCCAGTTATAAAATGATCTTAAAAGAATATCAGATAAAGGATGGACCTGTTGCAGCACTGGATTTACTATTAGGGATTTAAGAGGCCTCCACTGTATTCACATTACTTTATTGCCATTTAGCGCATTTTAATGAAAATAAAAAGACTATTTCTTGCTTTCCCCCTTTTATGCATTTCTAAAGTGATTTAGCTTTAAAGGGAAAGAGCAAATGACAGATCACAGAAAAATGTTAATCTATAAATTATCTACTTCTCTGGACATACTGACTATTTATGAGGCTGGGGGTGAATTCTACTTAGTTTTCCAGGCATCTGGATGCATTAATTCACCTAGAGATTCTACTATTTTGCTGTTCTTTTGGGGGGAAAGTGTCTGCTCAGCTGAAGTAGGTTGCAGCTTGACAATAGAGGGGCTGGGGGTCATTTCAGCCATGCATTCAAGTTCAACTTAGCATGGCAAACCCCAAAACAAGGCCAGGTTACTAACACTGGGTAAGAAGTGACAGCAGGTGTTTTGTTAGCAATCACTGCTTTTTATTTTTTGCTGCACCAACATTATCCCATTAGCACCTCCATTACTCGATGCTTAAAATTTGAACTGAAGGTTTTAAAATTCCAGTTTTGGCTGCAGTTCTAGCAGGCTCCTTCTAGTCAATGTTTTTTGTTTGTTTGTTTTATGGATTGAATTGGGGATGCATTGATTGTTGTTTTCCTGATCTTTCTGATACCAAATATCTGTAATATTTCTCAGGTTTTTGTTTAAATCTTAAAGATGGTAGCAAGGGATGTCCAGATAAGTCCCCTCAACACACACACATTGAAGGAACCCTGTAACCACTGAATAAATGAGTGACAGGATTTTGGGCCATATAGAATAGCCATAGTCATATGGCATATGACTATATGACAAGGACTATGGCTGTCGTAGAATACAGCAAGTGTTTCAGTTAGGGTCTTCCTTTTCTAGATTTTTAGTTAGGACTCAGAATGCAATAAATACCTGATTATTCACCCACCCACTCACATGACACATTTTAGGCTTGGTTAGATGACGATAAAAGATTCTGGAGGGCCTCATCTAAACATTTTGGAAGTGACACAATTTTCTGCTTTGACCATGAATATAAGATAAATTGGGGGCAGGAAAATTCAGGTTCAGTGCTTATACTTTCACTGGGAGAAAGAGAGGGGAAGGAACCTTACAGTAATAATATATTGAGTTTTAAATCCTTGTTAATAATAACTACAGTTGTTGCAAATTTAGTGAATATCACCTAGATCTATATAAAATACAACAGTGATAGGAAACCCAAGGCCCATAGACTACATGTTGCTCAAAAATGCTTTTCTTTTGGGCCTCAGAAATTGCAATTCTGTGACCACCCCCCCCCGCTCAGTAGAAACAAAGAAAACAAGTGTTTTAAGTCTTCAGTTGTGTTTAGTCTATGTAAGCCCTGCTGTTTCCAGAGAATAGCAAGGAGATTCCAGAGAACAGCAAGGAGAGATAAGAAGGCCTTCTTAAATGAACAATGCAAAGAAATCCGAGGAAAACAATAGAATGGGGAAGACTAGAGATCTCTTCAAGAAAATCGGAGATATCAAGGAAACGTTTTGTGCGAAGATGGGCATGATAAAGGACAAAAAAGGCAGGGACCTAACAGAAGCAGAAGAGATTAAGAAGAGGTGGCAAGAATACACAGAAGAACTATACAAGAAAGATCTTAATATCCCTGATAAATACGATGGTGTGGTCACTGACCTTGAGCCGGACATCCTAGAGAGTGAAGTCAAGTGGGCCTTAGGAAGCATTACTAACAACAAAGCTAGCGGAGAAGACAGTATCCCAGCTGAGCTATTTAAAATCCTAAAAGATGATGCTGTTAAAGTGCTGCACTCAATATGCCAACAAATTTGGAAAACTCAACAGTGGTGACAGGATTGGAAAAGGTCAGTTTACGTTCCAATTCCAAAGAAGGGCAATGCCAAAGAATGTTCAAACTACCGTACAATTGCACTCATTTCACATGCTAGCAAGGTTATGCTCAAAATACTAAAAGCTAGGCTTCAGCAGTATGTGAACCGAGAACTACCAGAAGTGCAAGCTGGGTTTCGAAGAGGCAGAGGAACTAGAGATCAGATTGCCAACATTCGCTGGATCATGGAAAAAGCAAGAGAGTTCCAGAAAAACATTTACTTCTGCTTCATTGACTACGCTAAAGCCTTTGATTGTGTGGATCACAACAAACTGTGGCAAAGTCTTAAAGAGATGGGAGTACCAGACCACCTTACCTGTCTCCTGAGAAACCTGTATGCGGGTCAAGAAGCAACAGTTAGAACCGGACATGGAACAACCGACTGGTTCAAAATTGGGAAAGGAGTACGACAAGGCTGTATATTATCACCCTGCATATTTAACTTATATGCAGAGTACATCATGAGAAATGCCGGGCTGGATGAATCACAAGCCGGAGTTAAGATTGCCGGGAGAAATATCAACAACCTCAGATATGCAGACAATACCACCATAATGGCAGAAAGTGAAGAGGAACTAAAGAGCCTCTTGATGAGGGTGAAAGAGGAGAGTGCAAAAGCTGGCTTGTAACTCAACATTAAAAAAACCCAGATGATGGCATCTGGTCCCATCACTTCCTGGCAAATAGAAGGGGAAGAAATGGAAGCAGTGACAGATTTTATTTTCTTGGGCTCCAAGATCACCGCAGACGGTGACTGCAGCCATGAAATTAAAAGACGCTTGCTCCTTGGGAGGAAAGCTATGGCAAACCTAGACAGCATATTAAAAAGCAGAGACATCACCTTGCCGATAAAGGTCCATATAGTTAAAGCTATGGTTTTCCCAGTAGTAATGTATGGCTGTGAGAGTTGGACCATAAGGAAGGCTGAGCGCCGAAGAATTTATGCTTTTGAACCGTGGTGCTGGAGAAGACTCTTGAGAGTCCCTTGGACTGCAAGGAGGTCAAACCAGTCAATCCTAAAGGAAATCAACCCTGACTGCTCATTGGAAGGACAGATGCTGAAGCTGAAGCTCAAATCCTTTGGCCACCTAATGCGAAGAGAGGACTCACTGGAAAAGACCCTGATGCTGGGAAAGACTGAAGGCAAAAGGAGAAGGGGACGGCAGAGGATGAGATGGTTAGATAGCATCACCGATGTAATGAACATGAATTTGAGTAAACTCCAGGAGACAGTGGAGGACAGGAAGGCCTGGCGTGCTATGGTCCATGAGGTCACGAAGAGTCGGACACGACTAAACGACTGAACAACAACAACAACAAGCCCTGCTACAATAAGTCCCAGTAGTACTCTTTTTGGAGACATTATCATATTGGTTCCTTAAAATTGCAGGTCATGCTCAAAATAATAGGAGAAAAAAGGTAGCTTTTGGCCATAAAATCATTTCCTACACTTTCAATCCCAAATGCAGTTGTTTGTCAATGACATCTATTCTACTGCTTTAGGAAAAAAGTTTGCTTCTCTTCTGACAGATGAAAACTACAATCTTATGGTCATCCCATATCAGATGGGGTAGTAGAAACAAGTGAGCATGTGCTACTTTCTTGTCAAGGTTATAGCCATTTATTTATTTATCAAATTTATATATGAAGGACCTATATTACAGCACCAAGTCATCCCAGAATTTTCTACACATCTTTCCTATTGTCTGACAAGTGCTCCACCATAATGTATAATGAAGCAAAAATTTGTGTGGTGGCATGTAAGATCAGGAAGATGTTGGCTCCTTCAAAATGTTACCAATAACTTTTTTCCCCCCTCCTAAGCTCCTTTATAATCACTTTTTTTTTTGGAACAGTTAATCATTTTTACATATATGTTGTCTGTTTTTGGCCAGGGTTTTTAGACTCACTTCTTTTATACACTGATATTTTCCTGTTTTATGCATTGTCTAGTATATTTTATATAGGGTAATTTTATAATGCTTCTAATTTTATCTTGATTTTATCCATTGTATCTCTATTCAGGAATAGTTTGCCTATTATTTTTTTATAGCTTTGACTTTTTATTATTCTGGTTTTCAGTTCCTACTGTGGCAGTTATGACTACATCCCGCTTGGTTTTGTACATTTCCCTATCTTCATTATATGATTTTTTAAAGAACTTTTTATATTGTATTGTTAAATGCTGGCTTTGAGTATAAGTTTCAAGACTCAAAGAATTTACTTTTGAATAAATTTTCATGGCATGATTGAAGGCATACTGGGTAATCTTAGAGATGACTGGAAAGACTGCCATCAGTGTCAGCCGTATTAAAATAGATGAAGGAAGGGTAAAAACTAAGTCAGCTCCTGGGTTGTTGCCCTTTTTGTAAGTGAATACAGCTGCTATATGCACAAAAGGGGCTGGGCTTTGATTGTGATGTGACCCACTGTCTTGCACCCCGTCTCCCCATGGTCATGCTAGGAACGATGATGATGATGATGATGATGATGATGATGATTTGGTTTCTTTTTTTAATAATAATTTTATTAAAAAATACAATTAAAAAGATAAAAACTAATACAAACTAAAAATAGAAAAGAATAAATGATAAAAAATAGAAAGTACAGAAAAGAAGAAAAAATAGAAAGAAAAATAGAAAAGAAAGAAAAAATAAGAATATAGTAAAAAAAAAGAAATATATAAAGAAATGACTTCCTCCATCACAACAATTATAAAATTTTTTAGTAATTTATCGCCTTCTCTTAAAATACAACAAATGATCTCTTCTTCCCATATCCCATCTCTGATCTATAAACAAATCCTTAAAGCCTCATCGTTTCAGTCCTGATCAGCCAAAGTCCAAAGGATTACCAGAGATAACAACATATCTATTTTAACCTTGATCAAATAAACCAACTTTATATTCCTTCCTTTTACTCCTCACAATCTTGATCTTTAGATCCTTCAAATAATGTCCTAAAGCTTGATTTCTTTTCATTTTTTCTTTCTCCCTTCTCACAAAATTCTTCAAAGCTTTAACCAGCCTCTTTTGTAAATTCAATATAGGAAAATTATCCAGTTTTGTTACTTTTAGATACCTATTAATTATTAAGACATCAGCCAGCTTCTTTTGTATTTCCAGTGTAGCATCTTTTTTCTGTATCATTCTTGTAGCCTGTCATTTATAAATCCACTTTCAGATCAGTCTCAATCTTGTCAGATATAACTTGTTCCTCTTTTACAACATCTTTTAAATACAGTCTCTCTATAGAGGACTTGGGCCAGTCACTCTCTCTCAGCCCTAGGAAGAAGGCAATGGCAAACCACTTCTGAAAAACCTTGCCAAGAAAACTGCAGGGACTTTTCCAGACAGTCTCCAATAGTCAGACAAGATGGAAAGGATTGAAAAAAAATCTATAGAGGCAGACACTCTTAAAATTAACTTCTGAGTCCATTGCTGAAAAATATCCTTCAATGTTAAAATATTTTGCTTCATTCTGTATTAGTAAGTCAAATTTAAGTGTTCTTCTCCTTTAATTGTAATATTCAGTTCCTTCTCATTCCCCCTAGAGTCCAACCTTCAAACTCTCATCCTATCATGTTTTTTAAGAGAATTCAAAACAAAAGCATTTTCCCATGGAAAGGATTCCAAAATCTTATGTCAAATCCTTCTGGTCCCTTAGTTCATTTGTAACTTTCCAAAATCAAAGTTCTAATCACTCTTTCACTGTTTATTCCAAAAGAAAAGAAAAGGTCCTTAAACTTGTAGTTAAAACTTCTTTCGCTAAGGATTGAAGGAAACTCACGCAGTGCTGTAAAACTTGTTCATCCAAAGGTTCCTAATAGCTGAAAAGCAGTTAACAAGCAATATCCAGAAGTGATTAGAAAAGGAAGTATGCAAAGCCAGTGTCCTTTTTGATGGCACCAACCGCAGTTTGAACAAGATGGTTATTTCCTCATCTCCCAGAGTTCTAAACCTGCTAGAGATCACTTTCTTGCGGTGTCCTCGTGAGGAGCATCTGTCTGGAGCACTTGTGGGCAATCTCAAGTCCTCTCCTTGTCTGGAGATGAATTATGAAGAGCCGGTCTACTCACCAGTTCTTTATTCCGCCATGATCATTGGCTCCACTTTTAGTGCAGCCATCTTCAATTCGTCATTCTTCCTCGGAAGTCTCACAATGAATTGTTTCAATAGTGTATTCTTAAAATCAACTATCACCTAATTAACCTTTCTATAACTTTGCTACCTCTTTGGAGCTAGAAATAATAAGTTAAAAAACAGTTCTTAAATGATATATATGAAGAGTAGATTGGTCTGGACAAATGTTATATCCTCCCTGTAAATTGGGCTGTTTTAAAGGTATTTTTCAGTATATTTGTAGCAATGTGGATCATTATAGAAGCTCCTGCCCATTTCAGAAAACATTTAAGTTTGTTTTCCACTATCCCTCTTGTAGTAGCTGATTTTTCAATATTCATACAAAAATGAAAAGGTGTATAGACATTCATATTCCTGCAACAATTTGCCTAGATTTTCTCCAGGAAAGCTGAGTAAATCCTGCTTAGAATTTCAAAACTGTCTTATGACTTCTTTTTAGCAGTGGCTGCCTAACCACTTGGAATTACATGTCATCTCTGTAGTGCACACAAATTTCCACTGAGCACTGTTTAATTCCAGTTCAGTCTAAAACCACTTTTTCCCCCACTCAGCCTCACTTTTATTGTTAGGATAGTCTTTTCCTAACAGGAATCAGGAGGAAAAAAAGTGGTTGATTTTCTTTGCTAGGGGCTTAAAGGTTGTTGTTTTTTTTTTAAAAAAAAACATTATATGGCATATTGTTTTGTTTCTGTCTTTGTGGATCCAGCTGTCTTTACAAGTTCCAATTGTTGCTTTGTTAGATTAAGACAAACTGAACCAAACAAAATTCTCAGCTGCACACTTCCTTTGTGAGTACTCTTTGCTTTGAATAAAGCTGCACCTAGAAATAGCTATCATGAACTGGGCCAAAGAGCTGGATACAACGTGGGCTAAATTATTACCAGGACCTTCCTTTTTATTATAAAAAGAGGCACATTTACGTAAGTCATTTGTTTTCTCTTCAGAAACCTTTTGCCATAGTCTTCAGTGGTTCCAAGTCAGGAATTGTGATGTGTTTAATAATGAATAGCAAAGTGTTAAATTGTACATATGTAAAGCCATTTTTCTAATCATTGAAATTCCAGATAAAACTCCTCAGCAGCTGCACATTAAATTTGGCAGGTTACATTGCCAAAAAAAGAATAATTCCTAACCCTTATAGAGAGATGTTCGTGAATCAGTTCAAATGTATTTACTTGGGTGGAATGAAGCAACTACCATGTGAATGAGAAACAGGGGAAATACTAATTTATTAAACTTCACAATTGGAGAAAAGTCTAAAGGAATATATTATTTATCTTAATAAAAACTTGACCAAGGCTCCAGTTTATTATTTATGGAGAAATCATCATCTGAAGATCTAAATTTCTTACTTCCTTTCTTCTCCAGTCTTATACTTAGATTGTTACAAACACCATTTGAAACAGCTGCGGTCTGCATGTAATGTTTTTGGAGTGTGTCTATAAGGGCAACAGCAGCTAGCAAGATGACGCAAAGCAGGTAATGCAATATCTTATAGGCAAGGCCATTTGCTGTACATAACTAAAGGTAAAAATAAAGGTTCCCCCGCACAGTCGTGTCCGACTCTCGGGGCCGGTACTCATCTCCGTTTGTTAGCTGAAGAGCCAACGTTGTCCGAATATGCTTCTGCGGTCATGTGGCTGGCATGACACATGTGGAACGCTGTTACCATCCCACTGAAGTGGTACCTATTTATCTACTTGTATTTGAATGCTTTCAAACTGCTAGGTTGGCAAGAGCTGGGGCAAGTGCGGGAGCTCACTCCGTCTCACAGCGCTCAGGTCTCTAACCTCCGAACTTGTGACCTTCCAATCAACAAGCCTGGCTTCTTAACCGCTGAGCCATCGTGCCCTCTATAAGTTCAATGTTCAAAGATAATTTTGCTCCAGGACGTATTAAAAAGGAAGCCTCTCCTGAATATGACTTGATTGTAGATGTTTTAAAACAGATTGCCCACAGTAAGTACATCATTCTCCTACAAAGTCACAGTTCGGTTAATTCAACATGCTCAACAGGATCATTTGTGGGGTTATTGTGTTGTGTGAGCACCAAAGCCTAAACAATTGGGTTTTTGTTTTGTTGTTTATTCATTCAGTCGCTTCCGACTCTTCGTGACTTCATGGACCAGCCCACGCCAAAGCTTCCTGTCAGCCGTCACCATCCTCAGCTCCCCCATGGTCGAGTCCGTCACCTCCAGAATATCATCCATCCATCTTGCCCTTGGTCGGCCCCTCTTCCTTTTGCCTTCCACTTTCCCTAACATCAGCTTCTTTTCCAGGGTATCCTGTCTTCTCATTATGTGGCCAAAGTACTTCAGTTTTGCTTTTAATATCATTCCTTCAAGTGAGCAGTCTGGCTTTATTTCCTGGAGTATGGACTGGTTTGATATTCTTGCAGTCCAAGGCACTCTCAGAATTTTCCTCCAACACCACAGTTCAAAAGCATCTATCTTCCTTCGCTCAGCCTTCCTTATGGTCCAGCTCTCACAGCCATAGGTTACTACGGGGAATACCATTGCTTTGACTATGCGGATCTTTGTTGTCAGTGTGATGTCTCTGCTCTTAACTATTTTATCAAGATTTGTCATTGCTCTCCTCCCAAGAAGTAGACGTCTTCTGATTTCCTGGCTGCAGTCAGCGTCTGCAGTAATCTTTGCGCCTAGAAATACAAAGTCTGTCACTGCCTCCCCTTTTTCTCCCTCTATTTGCCAGTCATCAATCAAGCTCGTTGCCATAATCTTGGTTTTTCTGAGGTTTAACTGCAACCCAGCTTTTGCACTTTCTTCTTTCACCTTCATCATAAGGCTCCTCAGCTCCTCCTCGCTTTCAGCCATCAAAGTGGTATCATCTGCATATCTGAGATTGTTAATGTTTCTTCCAGCGAGTTTAACTCCAGCCTTGGATTCTTGTGTTCTGCGTACAGGTTGAATAGGTAGGGTGAGAGTATTCAGCCCTGTCGTACTCCTTTCCCAATCTTAAACCAGTCCATTGTTCTGTGCTCTGTTCTTACCGTTGCTACTTGGTCGTTATACAGATTCCTCAGGAGGCAGACAAGATGACTTGGTATCCCCATACCACCAAGAACTTGCCACAATTTGTTATGATCCACACAGTCAAAGGCTTTAGAATAGTCAATAAAACAAAAATAGACATTTTTCTGAAACTCCCTGGCTTTCTCCATTATCCAGTGGATATTGGCAATTTGGTCTCTAGTTCCTCTGCCTTTTCTAAACCCAGCTTGTACTTCTGGCAATTCTCGCTCCATGAATTGCTGGAGTCTACCTTGCAAGATCTTGAGCATTACCTTACTGGCATGTGAAATAAGTGCCACTGTTCGATAGTTTGAACATTCTTTAGTGCTTCCCTTTTTTGGTATGGGGATATAAGTTGACTTTTTCCAGTCTGATGGCCATTCTTGTGTTTTCCAAATTTGCTGGCATATGGCATGCATCACCTTGACAGCATCATCTTGCAAGATGTCAAACAGTTCAGCTGGGATACCGTCGTCTCCTGCTGCCTTGTTATTAGCAATGCTTCTTAAGGCCCATTCAACCTCACTCTTCAGGATATCTGGCTCTAACTCACTGACCACACCGTCAAAGCTATCCCTGATATTATTATCCTTCCTGTACAGATCTTCTGTATATTCTTGCCACCTTTTCTTGATCTCTTCTGCTTCTGTTAGGTCCTTACCATCTTTGTTTTTGATCATACCCATTTTTGCCTGGAATTTACCTCCGATGTTTAGTGGAGTGTCTACCTCCACTTCCGCACATTGCTTGTTTAAAAATAATTCCTTATCTCTTCTGGATAACCTCTGGAATTTTGCATTTAATTGGGCATATCTCCCCCTATCACTGTTGCCTTTAGCTTTCCTTCTTTCTTGGGCTACTTCCAGTGTCTCAGCAGACAGCCATCTTGCCTTCTTGGTTTTCTTTTTCTTTGGGACGTTTTTTGTTGCCGCCTCCTGAAAAATGTTGCGAAATTCTGTCCATAGCTCTTCCGGGACCCTATCTACTAAATCTAGTCGCTTAAATCTATTCTTCACTTCCACTGCATATTCATTAGGAGTGTTATTGAGCTCATATCTAACTGATCTGTGGGTCTTCCCTATTCTCTTTAGTCTGATTCTAAATTGTGCAATAAGAAGTTCATGATCTGAACTACAGTCAGCTCCAGGTCTTGTTTTTACCGACTGTATAGATGTCTGCCACCTTTGGCTGCAAAGGATGTAGTCAATCTGATTTCGGTGTCGACCATCTGGTGAAGTCCATGTATAAAGTTGTCTTTTAGGTTGCTGGAAGAGAGTGTTTGTTATGCACAGTGAATTGGCAAAATTCTATCAGCCTATGTCCCGCTTCATTTTGTTCTCCCAGACCATGCTTGCCTGTAATTCCAGGTGTCGTTTGACTACCCACCTTAGCATTCCAGTCTCCTGTAATGAAAATAACATCTCTTTTTGGTGTATTACCCAGTAGGTGCTGCAGATCCTCATAGAACTGATCTACTTCTGCTTCTTCAGCATCTGTGGTTGGGGCGTATATTTGGATCACTGTGATGTTAAATGGCTTACCCTGAATTCGAATTGAGATCATTCTATCATTTTTTGGGTTGTATCCAAGCACTGCTTTAGCCACTTTATTATTAATTATGAAGGCTACTCCATTCCTTCTGTGGTCCTCTTGTCCACAGTAGTAGATCTGGTGGTCATCTGATGTGAAGTGGCCCATTCCAGTCCATTTCAGTTCACTGACACCCAAAATGTCTATATTTAATCTTGACATCTCACCAATAACCACATCCAATTTGCCCTGGCTCATAGATCTTACATTCCAGGTTCCTATGGTGTGTTGATCTTTAGAACATCAGATTCGTCGTTCACCACCAGCACCGTCGGCCGCTAGCCGTCCTTTCGGCTTTGAGCTAGCTGCGTCATCACATCTGGGGCTAGTTGAACGTATCCTCTGTTCCTCCCCAGTAGCATTTTGACCATTTTGATGGTATACTGACATATCTCTGGTTGTACTGATCCATTTAGTTTTCACGGCAAGAATACTGGGGTGGGTTGCCATTACCTTCCCCAGGGATCTTATTTAGTCTGACCTCTCTTCCATGACCTTCCCATCTTGGGTGTCCCTTCACGGTTTAGCTCATGGTGCTCATTGATGTGCTCAAGCTCCAGCACCATGACAAGGTAACGATCTCCTTTGCTGGAGAAACAATTGGGTTATAAGTGATTAATTTCAGTCCAAAATAGCCTCTGGATTGATTGGGGCTAAACTGCTCCGTTCAGCCATGCTATTGAACAGGGAAAAGGGGGTTAGAGACAAAGTTCTAGAACTACCCTGCAAAAAAGTTTCTCTTTCTCTTTTATTTTTCGTACACTCTTCTCCCAGCAACATGGAGGTAGAAGACTCCCCCCAAGTCTTCCCATTTTATATCCTATATAAGAACCCTGTAACCTTGTAGTTCTTGCTTTTGGGTCACTCTTTGGTGTGCGAGAGACCACTGACTTACTATAAACAACTAGCTTTGAAATAATAAAAAGATTGTTGAATCCTCTCCAGTTACTGACATTTCCTGGGTGAGTTTCCCACCACACAACAAAGTCACTGCATATCATTGAAAAGTAGCATTTTAATATAAACGGTCAAAGATTAATTAATCATGTTTTTTGCTCTGTGTATACAACACCCAAAAAACTGCAGGAAATGGGTCCCTAATCAAATCCTATTAAAATCAGTGGAAAAGAGAAAAGAAACATACTGAAGACAAAATGCTAACATCTTTTTAAGACAGCTGAAACTAACAGAAACTGAAGGTGCTTGACACTTCTGCATCTGTCACTAAAAGCCTTGTTTGGGCATATTTTAAGGCCTGGTATGTACTTACTACACTCCAAGAAGCACTTTATGAGCCAATGAGCCAAATCACAAAAAACTCCATCTGCTTTAAATAATTAAAATAATAAGAAAGCATCTGAGAGTGTTTTTTTAAGATGCCATCTTCTGTTATATTGCTAAGGCAGCTGAGGGTTTTTACCCCCTTGCAGGAACATTATGCTTTTAAGATCCAAAGCATAAGCAAAAATGTAGCAGTTGAGGATCTTTATGACAATTAAGAGGGAGTTGTTTCACTCCACACTTTCCAATGCATTCAGAAATTTCATAGCAATCTTTGACATGTTCAGCTTATTTTTGAAAATACAGGAACATTTAATAATTACTTTTATAACTATGATAATATTTCTAAAATGGGTGCTGAAAGATGGGGAAGGGCAATCTATAGAAGAAAGTATGCAAAGAAAAAGGTTAGAATTATATTTTGAGTCTTCCCAAGACTTTCTAATTACCTCCAGCAAAACTTCAAATGCATCATGGCTCTGCTCTAAAGGAGATGGGTGCAGTTCTATTAACCAAGTACAGCTTTCTGACACAAGGAAGCAAGGTTTTTTTTATGTATCCTGACTATTTTGTGCTCCCTGCACACTTACAAATTTATATAAGATGGGAAGGTAGGCCTACAGTGTCTTAGAAGTAGTTTTATCAGCTAAAGACCTCTCAGAAAAAAGAGACCCTAAAATCAAGCTTCTGAAAAGGATAGCTGCAATACATTCCAGCAGCTTATCATAGCCATAGTCTATCAAAGGTCATGTAAATATAGGTTATTTTTTTAAAATCAAGCAATAGAGAGATTCATTAACAGTGGACAGCATTATTCACAAATGTACTTTAATTTTTTTCCAAAAAAAGAGAGGGAATGTTGTACTGATCACATACAATTGCATATTTTAAAAGTTAATGGCTAATTGTTGGGATTCTGGCTTAAAAGCGATTTTCTGCATTGCCAGCATCAAAGAGCCATGGTTTTCTTTAATTTTGGAGGGATTCAAAAGAATTGGGACAGGTCTTGACCCAATTGACTTCATTACTTCAACTTTGCTGTTCATTTGTTTGTTTTGGAGATAGATAGATGATGGATGGATGGATGGATGGATGGATGGATGATAGATAGATAGATAGATAGATAGATAGATAGATAGATAGATAGATAGATAGATGGCAGAACCCAACTGATCTTGGCTGATCTTGGCAAAATTAGCTAGGTTGGACCTGATCAGTACCTGCATGGGACGTACCCAGGAAATACCATATACTTTCTTCTAATATTTAAATGGCACTATAATCCTTACGTTAAAGTGCAGTACTAAGTACATTAAGCAATCCAAACTGTTATTGATCTGAAGGAAAATAGGGAGGAACACTGATCCAAGTATTACTTACTATATTCATTTTGAATTGTGTTCAATGGGCTATTCTAGAAGCAGTCTTCTATAAAACTTTTACATTGTTTATTATAGAAACTACTCCCAGATACACAATTGTATTGAGACAATATAAAAAAGCCCTGTTCTGAGGTTATTAGAATGAAGGGCTATCACTGTAGCATCATGACTCTAGATACTGTCCAATTGTTAATGTGGCTTGTCCTAGATTCTCTATGTATACATTTGTCCATAGACCTGCACATGTGGCTTTTCCAAATTCTGGAATCCCACTCCAGGAGCTGGAGAAGCCTCAGGACATAGATTCCACAACAGTATGTTAGACAACTATGCATGTCTATGGCTGACATAGTCTGTGGAGTCACATGATGGTAAACTAACAGTTTCTTTTGGCTAAAGGTTAAGAAGAATAGAGGAACCATAATACCATTGGTAGGAAGATTGGGATACATCAATGCCCATTTCTCTTTGCATTCTGGAGAGTTAGTGTGTATTCCATTTTGACTTTCTAGTAGAGAGATATTTCAGGAACATCCAGGACACAGTTGTATTTCTATATCTGATTTGCAAGGTACCTGACCAGATCCTGCTTAGGTACTCAGCCAATATTTAAAACATTTTGATTTGGTTATATGTACTGTAAAAGCTGAAATGAAGCACAACAGACACTTTTAAAATGAAAATTGGCACCAGAAACAATGTGATGTGTTATAGATAAATGAGAACAAGGACTAAGCACAGCTACCCTTTTAATATTATACTTTTGTCAACCCATTAACATTTACATGCGGGCAGAGGAAATAACAATTTGAATCAAGTTCCACCTTGATAGTAAAATGGATAGAAATATAGGGAATATTTCAGAAATCTAGTCCAGCCTCAGCCTCAGCAGCTCACTGGGTGATTTTGGGTCAGTTGTTTCCTCTCAGCCCAACTTACCTCACACAGTTGTGGGTGAAAATGGGAGCAGGGTCACTGTGTATGCCACCTGAGCAAAAATGGGATTAAAAAAATAATGATTAATCAATCAAACTGCCTGGCACACCATTTTCCCATTCAATCAAATGATATAAACTTACCAGTCACTCACAGCCAGAGAGGATTGATTCAATAACATACAGGATTTCTACAGAAAAAAAACATTCATCTACCTCAGCAAAAGCCCATCTTTGGAAAACTGTCTGAAATCAGCGAATTATGGGAACTGAATGAATCAGTCAAATGGGGTTACAAGAATCTCATGCAATGAAACCTTAACCATGTAAGGGAACCATGTTTTATTTTCTTTTGTCTTGTTTCCCCATTTCAAACCATTAATTAATTTTATTTTAAAGATTTCAAACCCTACCATTCTGGCTTTTACTGTAAACTCGAGCAAATCTATGTGAATTTTTTATTTTGGAAATATAAATTCTAGTTCAGAGCTTTCCAAACTTTTCATGTTGGTAACACACTTTTTAGACATGCATCATTTCGCGACACACTCTTACAGCAGGACACAAGGCAGGCACTAGGACCTGTGCAGAATCACAGCAGGTTTGGAAGCAGCAAGGCACAAGGCAGGCTCTAGGACCTGCGTGGAATCCTGGCCGGGCTTTGAGGCAGCAGCAGCCGCAACACACCCAGACACTGCAGCCGTCACACTAACGTGTCGCGACACACAGTTTGGAAAGCTCTGATATAGAATTTCAGTATATTTCCTGGCAGAATCAGGAATCCTGGCAGGGCAGGTTTGGAGGCAGCAAGGCACAAGGCAGGCACTAGGAACTGCGCGGAATCCTGGCCGGGCTTTGAGGCAGCAGCAGCCGCAACACACCCAGACACTGCAGCCATCACACTAACGTGTCGCAACACACAGTTTGGAAAGCTCTGATATAGAATTTCAGTATATTTCCTGGCAGAATCAGAAATCCTGGCAGGGCAGGTTTGGAGGCAGCAAGGCACAAGGCAGGCACTAGGACCTGCGCGGAATCCTGGCAGGGCTCGGAGTTAGCAGCAGCTGCGACACACCCAGACACTGCAGCTGACACACTAACATGTCACAACACACAGTTTGGAAAACTCTGTTCTAGTTGATAAAAACAAAACTCTTTCTCTCCTGTCGAGATACAAGAAAAAGCTATAGGAAAACACGCTTAAAATCAGCTAGGCAGCCTTTATATGAACAAAACTGGATATAATCTGAGCTGTTATTCTAGGTAACAAAGGCAATCAAAGCCAAATAGGATAGGATTACCTAATGGTGGGAGGAAATGTCCCTCAAGTAATAATCCAAGCAAACTGATATAATGTCCTGCTCCTATATAGCACTGCACTCTACCTGTCGCCTATTCCATTTATATTCCTATTATTGTATTCCTATGACACAGGGGAAGGTTTTTCTTTCCACATTCATAAAGTTTGATTACACTGAATCACAATATTTCCCATCTTTATTTTTTTTTCCTGTCTGTCCTGCTGATATATTAATATTTAGCCCTCACTCCCACCCTGGTGACAGCAGATCCCTTCAATCATCCCTCCCTCCTCCTTTTGTGCCATCCTCAACCACAGCAAACATGTATTTCGAAGGCTTATTGCATCCCCAACAGTCAGGCTTCACATCTGAGCTTGATGGTAAATTGTAGGTCTCCAGACATTCAACCCTTAATTCTGCTCTCAGCTAGACTTGTCAGGGGATTTCCAGATCAGTTAGGTTAGGATTTTTATCATAGAAAAGAAGGAAGCCTCGACACAACACTTCATTCCCTTGCAATGCAATAAAATGAGAGACTTAAGTACCCATGCTCCAGGTTTAAAATCTAGACTTCTTCCTCCCACCCTTTCAAGTTACTGGATGTTTGGCAGGTCACTTGATACCTTTGGAAGGCAGCTGAAACATACTTACACAACAGCCCTCTCTGGCCTGGGAACTGCTGGTACCTGCCTCACCAGCCCCAGCCCTTACATTAAGCATCTTACGCAAGCACCCAGCTCTACCTGAGCATTTGAACACTATGGGCGATCAGTTTATTTTAACATAGAGAGCATGACCTCAAGATCATGGTGATTTGCCAAGCAGCCCAACCCACAAATCACATGGAATTATAGAACACAGATCTCTTGAGACTCATGGTTTCCATGTGAAGCATGTTCCACTATCCATTCTGGTCAAAAGATAGAAGTTGGCATTATGGGTAGCTTTTTGAAATACCAATTTTTGCTAAGAGCAGGTGCGTGAGTGGTCAATTGGTTGATTGGCTGCTAAGATAGCTGGTGTTCTATAGTTTTCCAAAACATGGACAAGTAGAACATGGAAGGGTTTGATTTTTTAATTCTGTTCATTAATGTACTCTAGATATGTGTTTTAATGTACTTCATTAATATACTCTCGGTATGTGCCAAAAGTGAATTTAATTGGTTTGTTTGTGTGGAAAACTTTCATTCAGACTATGAAGATTTCTTGGAACAGGTGGCAGAACATGGTTACCATGAAAAATGTGTGTCTTATTGTATCCATCTCATCTAGTTACACATGACTAGTGAATTTGGTTGGCTTGATTTATTTGGAAGTTGGTATTCTAGCCATTCCACTTTTGGGTGGCTTCCAAGTGTTAAAGCAACTAATAAAAATATACAATTACCATCTTTAAATCATTATTTTTAACATGAATTCTGTTCCAGCTTTTATATTATTCATATAAATTGAACCCATCAGGCAATCCCAAAATAATAGATTCTAGTATAATTATATCAAGCATTACAAAATACATTTGACATCCATTCTCATATGGGCCAATAGCAAGCATCCACCCAATACCCACTGAGATCTCAATAGGAATGAATTGAGAGTCAGGTGGCAAGCAAATTTAATATATTGTTATTATTGTTGGTCAAACAGTCAGCCAGATGTTTAGCTTGGATTTGGCATTTTCCTCTACCTATCAAGTCCTTCCCATAGGCAGAGGTTGTTATTTAATAATATTAAAGGTATCATTGCAGGATGTAAGCTGTTCCAAGTAAAGCTGCCTTTTGCAATTGACTGATGGTGATTTTGTCAATGCTGATGGTGTTCAAGTGGTGCTCCAGATGTTTTGGAATTGCATGCCTATTACGATTGGTACTATCTTTGCTTTCTTTTGCCACAGTCATTCTACTTCTATTTGCAGGTCTTTATATTTTGCGCTTTTCTCCAGTTTTCTCCAGTTCTTTCTCTTCTCTTCTGCTGTCTCCAGGTATTGCAATGTCCACTATCCAGTTCCTGGAGACAGCAGAATAGAAGAGAAAGAACTGGAGAAAATCACAAAATATAAAGACCTGCAAATAAAATTATTTTATTATTATTATTATTATTATTATTATTATTATTATTATTATGCTCAGTGCAGAAATTCAAAATTAAATTAAATTGACAAACTTAACAAAGGACATAACTGATTAGCACCAACACATTTGATAATGATTTTACTCTCATGTTGAGCAGTTGCACTTAGCCAATGTTAGCTGAACTCAGACAGCTGAGTAGAATCAGACCCTAAAAACGTCAGAGCTCTAAATTGTAAACAGTCATCAGAAGCTGTGCTCTACCAAAATGAGACTTTATCTTCAGCAAGTATGGTAAACTGAGAGAAGGTTGCACAAAGTCCTACGGAACATACTTTTTGAAGTGGCTTTTCAAGAACTCCCTGGGACCTCTAAGTTGTGACTGTGAGTGATTTGTAATGCTGTGCCTCTTAAACATTCAAGTATACTGAAGTCTGATGTTTGGTGAAAATAATCAACTTGCTCCATTGAGTTCCATTTTGAGATTCCTTTGCATCACTGGTCGACAGTAGTGCTAATGATGCAAACTCATAGCTCCTCCTAAACATGCTTTGACCCTCCTGTGAAAAACGTCCAAAATGTGTTTAGTGAACCTGAAATATCTTCATAGTCTCAATATTGCTAGCACAAAAGAAATTGCTGCATAAACAGTGTAATGACTGAGTTGCCAGAAAAACTGTTTGCAGAGCAAGCAATTGTTCCGGGTTTACAAACAAAATAAAAAGTTGGGTATTACCTCATTTCCTTCTATGAGCATAGCTATTTCCACATGTTTTTCACATTGGTTTCAAAGGATGCAGCTCTAACCTTTGGTCAGCTGGCTTTTCCCTGCCATGTGGTTAGGATAGTATGCAGGGGACCTCAACATCAATTATTAGAAATGTGGTGCTCCCTACATACTTTTTCCACTTGTACGTAACTTCCTCTCCTCTCATAAATCCCACTAGCTTTTCCCTCCCTCAGCTGAGTTAGCCAACCTAAAAGCACCTGTTGTGCATTTAGTGCATAAACCAAATGGTTTAAAATTCCTAAATATATATTGGATTATGTATTGTAAATTTTGGAAAGCATATATCTGATATTTGTTTAACTCAAGTTTCAGGGCCTTTTTTAATTTTCTGAAACTAGTTTTCTTGACTATCTCATTAAAATCAGTCTAGAAAACATTTCCAGTGCTGGTAAATTGCAATTTAGTTTTATGTTGTTGAAGTACAGTTCTTCTGCACCATTTTTTAAAATTGGTTTTGTCTGTTGGGTCCTGTAAAAACAAACAAACAAATAAACAAATTCTGCATCCATGACACAGCTGCTGGAAGTTTTTCTTAAATAAAATAACAATTGGTTCAGTTAAACAGTAGGAAGTTTCCCTAATGTGCACCTCAGCTTCTGGTACAGTCAAAGCAAATAAAGCAGTGTTTTCAAATGGTTCTTTGATTAATGATCATGAACACTTCATCATTTCCTATTTGGAATCAACAGTGTTGGTGAAAAATGCAGTATGCAAGATCCCCAAAGCAGTCAGCTGTCATTGATTAAGAATGATATAGGAGAGTATTAAATTAATTAATCATGACTTATCAAGTGGCATATCCCTAGTGACTGGCTCATGGAAGGTACTGAATCTGTACCTGATTTTTCAATCATTAAAAATATTTTTAGTATATAAGAGGGTGTAATGCATGCAGAAAAGTTACAGCATTTGCCTCCATGATTTATATTAGGAAAGCAAACACTATTGGAGATAGAAATGGATCATATATAAAAGCAAAGTCCCAGCAAAGAGAGAAACAGTTCTGATTTCTTTTGTAAATCCACTTTAAGAATCTTTTGAATATTCACACATACTTGATCCCAGAATTTTTTAGCCTTTTCACAAGTCCACTAAAGATGATAAAAAGTTCCTTTACCAAGAGAACATTTCCAACGAATGATTACAGCAGCAAGCCTTTTATATGCACAAAGATGGAAAGACCCATGAATCCTTACAGTGGAAGAATGGATGATTAAACTAATGGAACTGGCCTAAATGACCAAGTTAACAGCATTGATAAGAGAAAATACTGTGTCTGGATTCGTTTCTACTTGGCAACCACTTTTAGACTATTTGCTTGTGTCGGGAAACAATGAAGTTTTGATTTTGGGTTTTGATGATTAAATGGTCTGATTTTATAGAAATCATGTAACTAAGGTTTAACTAATGGTAAGAGATTATATCTGTATTGGAGAAGGTCAGAAGTCACTTTCTTTTCTTGCTTTCTAGCTAACTTCACTGTTATAGTTTTTCTTTTTTCTTTAGTTCTGTACTCTGTCTTATCTCTACTCTATATTTTGTATTTTAACTATACTTTGAAAATCAATAAAGTTCTTTTTTTAAAAAAAAGAAGATAGAAATGGATCTTTTTCCATTTAAAAATATAGCAATGTTAATTGGATAATGAAACAGCCCCAAAGTAGGAATTGGAAGGAATACTATAGAGCAGGGGAAGAATAATTTGCATCCCCTGGACAATATACCACCCACCCCTATGGAGTTTAGGAATGAAAAAATGGACCAGAATCTTTAAGTGCTCTAATCTAAGAGAATACCAGATTCCTATACTAAATAATGTAATTATTCCACATTTACAGTTAGCTGTGATTCGGGGGTAGTTTCAGGTAAACATGCAATAAATTCAGTTGATCTGATTGGACAGGTGTCATCTAAATTAAGACTAACTCTAAAAAGGAGATATTTTCCGTTCTGAGAGAGAAGACGGTGTTGACATTTCAAAACTGAATCCAGCCTCCTAAATGCATGCAAACTAATGAGGCTGAGTATATCAACCAAATTATGCTGGAAAGTTACTTGGAAAGAGTTCATAATTCTTTCAATATATAAAACAGCAGTGTAACTAGAAATTTTCATGAGTTTTCTACTTCCATATATATTTTTTCAAAGTACAAATAGAAAATACAATGGTCTTTGTGAGGTTTGGTATTATGGCTTTTTAAAAGCTTTATATAAAATTAGGGGAAGTTAATGAAGTGTTAATAAAATTTCATAGTTAATATTAAAAGAAAGGATACAAGCTTCTTTCCTTGCAGACTGAATTTCATTGTACATAATTCAAATGGATCATGCCAATGTAATGTCTTTCTAGCCATAGACAATCATTATATGGGGAACAAAGCATAGCTGCCCCTTATTATAATCTACCAAGTATAACTTCAGGCCAGGGGTGGGCAACGTCAGGCCTGCAGGCCGTATAAGGCCCACAGGGCTCCCGCCCGCAAAACCCACCCCTTCCACGTGATTGGCTCCTGCCCGCAAACCCCACCCCCCAGTGCTTGTGATTGGCTCCCACCTGCAAACTCCGGCCCCCGGTCCACGGAAATCCCAGAAACCCCGCCCCCCACCCCCAGTTATAAATATCCAAATGGCCCTTGGCAGAAGAAAGGTTCCCCACCCCTGCTTTAGGCAATCCTAAGATAATGGATGTAAAGCTATGGCTGCTGTGGGTCTTCCGGGCTGTGTGGCCGTGTTCTGGAAGTTGTAGTTCCTAACATTTCGCCAGCATCTGTGGCCAGCATCTTCAGAGGGCAGGAGCACAGATAGAAGCAAAATCTCTGTCTATCTCTATGTAAAGTTACACAAAATCTCTATGTAAAGCTACACAAAAAGTTATAGCGTTTTTGTTTTATTTAATGATAGAATCATTGTGTTATAAAGAAGGAAAGAGTCTACTAAATCCAATTTTTCTGCTCAGTGCAGGAACTCCAAATTAAAACATCCCTGAGAGATGCTCTGTAGCATCTGCTTCACCACATCCAGCAAAGGAGAGTCCATCACTTCTCTAGGGAATTGATTCCATTGCTTATTGCTTTTCCTTTAGGATTTTTTCCCCTAACATTCAACTGGAATCTGTATTCCTATAACAAGACATTATTCTATTCCTTGAAACCTTGGTCAACAGAGAAAAAGTCCTTCAGTTTTGTGACACTTTACTCAGTCTCAGGATAGAAGCTTGAAAGACTATCAGCAAGTTCTCTTAGTATCCTACAAGGTCATAAAATCTGAGAGATCTGCACTTAATTCAAGATCAGTACGTATTCTCAAGCTGTGTTTCTCTTGAGTTCAAGCTGCAGTCTGGCCCCTTGAGTCTGTTTCTCATGACTGCCTGGTTGGAATGCATATCCTTTTCTTTGAGAGGACTGAGCCAAAAGAAAGTGTTGACTACTTCTGCCTTTTCTTTGTTGTCTGTTGGCTTTTTGCCATGGTCACTGAGCAGCTGGAATACTATTTTAATTTGATGTACTTGAAAAATCCCTTTTTCTTGTTCTTAGCATTCTTTGCTAACTTCAGCTCCTTCCAAACTTTAGATTTCCTGATGCTTTTTCTAGATCAAGAGTGTAAGTAGATCTCTTTAGGCCCCAAGGCAAAACGTTCAGATGTAAATGCCTCCCAAGTTGAGAAATCTTAAGTACTGATCCTCTCCCAGGCTGCAGCAATTCAGGGAGAGTAGGTGAAAAGGAAAACCCTGGAGAAGATGCTGATGCTAGGGAAAGTGGAAGGCAAAAGGAAGAGGGGCCAGCCAAGGGCAAGATGGATGGACGATATTCTGGAGGTGACAGACTCAACCTTGGAGGAGCTGGGGGTGGCGACGGCCAACAGGAAGCTCTGGCGTGGGCTGGTCCATGAAGTCACGAAGAGTCAGAAGCGACTGAATGAATAAACAACAAAGTTGAAAAGGGGAAAAGAGAATCAGGTGGTTGCTCCTTCTTCTCCACTGCCACAGCAATTGGCTCAGGAGAGGGAAATGGAAGCTTCTAGGCCTGTGACGGTCCTGCTTCCATTGCATGGTGTGGCCCTTCCTTTTCCCATTTGCAAATGCTCTGTAGCAGCAGAAGCAGTGATGGCAGCTCTTCTTTCACTCAACCTCAATCTATGCAGGTGCTCAGAGCTAGTACACATATGCTACTTGTGAAACGTGGGGAGAGATGTAGCAGAAGTAGCTCATGACAAACATAAGGCATTCCTTCTGAGGTGGGGCAGTGCAATCAATTTACATGGATCATCGGAGTTTTTATCCGATGCTTCACCCACCACCCATGATGCAAATTATATTTCCTCATCCATGTTTGTGTCTTCACCTGTCCTATAGCTGAGCACTACTAGGTAGATTTGTTTTTAATAGATTAAAGAGCCACCTGGGAACTCTGTCCCTGTGTGCCCCAAAGGGACACACCCTCCCTGACTTTGCTGTATTTATGCTTCTATTTCCAGAGTGCATATAGTCTTTTAGGAGAAGAATTTATGGTAGGAAAATCCTCATTTCATCTGATCAGGACAGCCTCCCCACTATACTGGCTATCAGAGCTGCTCTGGATTCAATTCCAAAATATGTGGGAATGCAAATATAGCACCTATCAGCAGCCCTAAAGAATCTGTGTCTTTTCTAGGGATCATGTGGAAACAGCAAAAGGCAGCCATGTATTCAATATGCTGGTGATAACGTAGTCTGTGCACACTCCGAGGAAGATCTTCAAACTATCCTAAACATCTTTGCAGAAGCATATGAAAAGCTCAGCCTCTCACTTAACATTAAAAAAACCAAAGTGCTTTACCAGCAAGTTTGAACCAATCCCTCTGCAGCACCATCAATCCATCTTAAAGGTGTGTTACTAGAAAATGTTGACCACTTTTCTTATCTTGGCAGCCATCTAGCTACAAAAGCTGACATGGATGCTGAAATTCAGCATCGTCTGAGCTCTGCGAGTGTAGCTTTCTCCCAAATGAAGCGTAGAATGTTTGAAGATTGGGACATTCGCAGGGAGACCAAAATGCTTGTTTACAAAGCCATTGTTGTTGTTGTTTCGTGTCAGAAGCTTTTGCTTCTGTAGTGAAAGGATTTGCTGGTGATATCACCATTGCCCGGTAAGCCATTGTACTACCGACCCTATTGTACGCCTGTGACACATGGACCCTCTACCAACACCACCTCCAAGTTCTTGAAAGATTCAATCAACGCTGCCTCTGAAAAATTCTGCAAATTATTTGGGAAGATAGGTAGACTAATGTTAGGGTTTTGGAAGAAGCGAAGACCACCAGCATTGAAACAATGATCATCCAACATCAACTTCGCTGGACCAGCCATGTTGTTCAAATGCCTGACCATTGTCTTCCAAAGCACCTCCTTTACTCCCAACTTTAGAATGGAAAACGGAATATTGGTGGACAGCAAAAGAGATTCAAAGATACTCTCAAAGCTAGTTTTAAAGAATTTAATATCAGCATTGAGAACTGGGAAGCCCTAACTCATGAGCATTTCAATTGGAGGTCAGCCTTTATTAAAGGCGATATGGACTTTGAAGAAGCATGAGTACAGGGCAAAAGGGAGAAATGAGCTAAGAGGAAGGCACGTCAAGCAAACCCTCATCGTGATCGTCTTCCACCTGGAAACCTATGCCCTCATTGTGGGAGGTTGTGTGGATCCAGAATTTGCCTTTACAGCCACTTACAAATCCACTGTTAAGATTTTACCCCTGGAAGACAATCTTACTTGGCTACGAGTGATTTCCAAGAAGAAGAAGAAGAGAAGTTCAGAATGTCTTTGAACTCTCTTGTTTCTAATTCCACACACATTTTTATCCAATGAGCCTTGTCCTTCCTTTGGTTCCCTTTCTTTTTTAGCTCCTATTGTAGTACCTTCTTCATTTTGAATCCAATCAATCTGATCCAACCCCTGACATCTTTTTTGAAGCCAAGCAATACATCTATGTTTACTGCAGATGTATGTTTTGTTGGGCCACATGCTAAAGAAACAAACTTGCATTTAGTTTAGAAATTATAAATAAACATAGGAAACTGTCTAATACTGAGACAAGCAACAACCCAGACGTGCAAATTATTAAGGCAAAAAATCTGCTTTAATAGTGAGGTACAGTCCCTCTCTCTTATGCATAAATCATCCAGATACTTATGACAGTGATGATGATAATTCTGAATGATTATCAGAATCTACATGTAAATTGAAAGATTTTGGTTTTGAATTAGTTTCAGTAATAATAACAGATAACTATACACCTGAATTTTAAAATTACCACATCACATTATATAGATACTAAAAGCCTTTTCTATTTCATCAATTAGAATGATGTGTAAATGACTATGAAATTATCTTGCATGGTGGAACAAAAAGAAGCTTCATTTTATCAACAACTTTGCAGAAGAAATAGATTTAGATACACACAGTTAAGAAAACTGCAAAGAGGGGAAGGGAAAATAATACATTAAAAAAATTCTGAAGAAAAAAAACACCTTCTCCTCAAGGATTAGTGTCTTCTTTTTAAAGCAAATGAGACTTCAGGGAGTAAAATTTAAATTGGAGCAATTTCACAGAAAGGACAAAAATGTCAGAAGCAGTGAAACACACATTTCAAGAGGAAAATTATCTATCTATCCATCTATCTATACACATGCACACACTATGCAATATCTGGAGGCTAAAAAGAAATGGAAAGGGGGAAAAAGAATAATTACTCTCTACTCAGATCATACAGTGGTGCAATGTACAAGTATATCAGTGAATGGGTGAAATTCTATCCTTCATTCATAAATAGGGGACATTCATTTGAAGTTCAGATCATTTTCATTACTTTTTTTTTCTGAGAATCTGGGCGTTTCATAAGCTCCAAAAATGACTAGCAATAATGTTATAAAATTATAATTACCTTTATAAGATTCAGTGTAGTAATTATATTTTTTCTTAAAAGGTGTTCACTCTGATTTTAGACAAAAGAGAAATGCTGAGAAAGTTTAGCCACAGAAATCCCACCCCTATTATGAGTTTGACTAAAACCTTAACAGTGTTTGGCCCAAAAAGTAAAGGACTTCCCACTAGACTGCCTTCCTACAAGGCTGCCCTTCTTCCTTAAATGTGTCTGTGTGTCTGTGTGTCTCTGTGTGTGTGTCTGTGTGTGTGTGTGTGTGTGAGAGAGAGAGAGAGAGATGGGTAACCAATGTTCAGTTGTAATCTCCAGGACCTCCTATCCCAGTACATTGAACTAGGAGTGATTCAGAGCTATAGTTTCTACGTACTTTCATAGTAAAGAAACAGAAGATCCAGGCCATTAGGATGAGGCACAGAAAGTTCTCGTGTTATTAGTTAACCCTATTTACTATCAGGTCTATTGACACAAAATAAACATTTCATTTATTTATTTATTCAATTGATTTATATGGCCACCCATCTTGTAGCTGCAACTCTGAGCAGCTAACAGCACCTTAAAAACAATACAAAAAAAATCAACACAACATTAAAAGTCTACAATGGTCACTTAGAACAAACCCAACAAGCACTCAATAATAGAGTAAAATCTCAACTCATGGGCCACCTATCCTCCTGACCCACATGCTCAAGACGTGTTTGGCTGGAAGTGAGATCACTTAAATTTGGTTGTTCAAAACATTCACTGGAAGCCCTCAGAAAGACTTCATGTTTTCTCCAGGATTTTTTGAGAAGACTCTGAAAAACAAGCAATATTTTGCTTATTATTTTTATGTGAAGTAGAGTCTCATTTCTATTCTGATCTTACTCAAAATCATATACAAAAGACAATATTTTAGTACTGTACAGATCAGATTTTACAAGAACACCACAATGCTGTGTGGGAAGAATCTTTGTTGGGTTCTGGAGCCTCTACAATTTTCTGTGTTTCTTTGCCTGAAAAAGCCCCATGATGTTTTCCACTGAACTGCAGACTGAAGTGCAAGCATCAAGAAAATCTGAAAGTGGGCAGAGTAAAAATGGTATAATAAAGACAGGACGTTTACATACATTCCTCAGTATCCTTGTAATTCAGAGGTGAGACCACAGGGCTACATGCCTCCTCAAAAGACTTTCTCAAACTGTAATTTCAAATGTGACAGGAGAGAGAAATATGACTGGAGAGTGTTCATATTAACTTCCTTTCTTTTAATTAAGTTTAAATGTTGTCATTTTTATGCTGACCTTTTGCGAATATGGCTTTGACGCATATCTCAAAGACTGAGTGTGCAGCCATAGTCCAGAATATGTTGTGAACCTTATTGTATCGGATACAGGCATAGGAACCCTGAACTCCACCCAAAAATATTTGGATTAATATTTTAACTCCATGAGTTAATCGTTTTAAATAGAGGCCAATCTATGAACTGAACAATGCTACCAGTGGATCTGTTTTAAGTCAACATCTTCAGATGATCCAGTTCTATGTGAATCCTATTTCATGGCAGCAGAGATATTTCCACTTCTCTGAAGAACCAGGTACCTGCTAGCAACTCCAGACTCAAGTTCAATTAATCATAGACAGATGATTCAGAATGAGAGCTAATATGAGTTTCTTATACATTTCTGACAGCACAGACTCTGGAGTTATTGAATCTGGGTTATTGCATTGGTTGCATGGTACTTAAAAGTAGGTCAGATGAAAAACATTGGAGCTATTTCACCTCTGAGACAAACTGACATGTTTCAGTGTGGCTCCAAATTACAGCAATGAAAAGTGATTCTACATTTATAACTTTTAGGTTAAATTTACAATGCTATAAAAGGTTTTTTTAATAATATAAATAAAACTAAACATCTCAGCCTGCTGTTGCTGGCCATGAGGTATCCAGTCCAATTCATTCCAGAGGATATAGTCCTCAGGAAAGACACTTTGGGTAATAATATCCATGGGCTGTAGAGTCAACAATGTCCATAAGTTGGCAAACAGGTCCATGTATGTTGCTAGTTAATCCATGTTGGGACTATAAAACTGAAATAATATGCAAAACAATGCTGTAGCACTCTCATTCTAACAGCTCCAGCATCAAAGCCAGCATTGATCCCATTACTGGCAGTTTCCAGGCATAGGCAGCAGTTCTATTCTCCTTATGCTCCCCATAATTATTATTTTAGAGCCTTGCATACAATGAAAAATGAGACAATCCAGCAGCCACATAGCTCTGGGCTAGGAGAATTGCAAAGAACATCCATAGCTTCCTAGGTAAAAAGTGACCATTTTCTTTGCCATCATTTGGACTTTGTGAATCTTTGTAAACTACAAGTATGCAACATTGGGGTAGAAATATGTCAGTTTGCACATAAGTCAAAATTTGGGGTGTTGTCCCCCTTTAATGTGATGTGTGAATCAGGCCAGTATGGCTTCTTTGGTAAATCCCAGTTTTAACAATCCTCACTTCAAATAATGTGCAAATGCCACCATATGATGGGTCTTTGTATCTGAATATGGATTTGTCTTGGGGAATTTATATGTTGATGGTGTTCTGGGACTGGGGTTTAAAATATGTGATAGTTGTGGTGATATTGGTAACCATATATTTATTTATTTATTATTTAAATTTATATGACCGCCCATCTCCCCCAAGGTATCTTTTTCATCCTTCCATTACAGTCAATGATTGTGTTCACCTGGTATTTATTTTATTTATTTTATTTATTTATTATTTCAATTTATTCCCCGCCCATCTCCCCTGCAAGGGACTCTGGGCGGGTATGTTCTCTGCGGTTAACTTACTTGTGATTTACTTGAATGAACCAGCTTTCTCAGTTTTCATAACTCACTGTAAGCATGAGCAAAACATTTCAATCTTGAAATGCTCCAGAGGGTATCTGGGGGAGGAGAAGGAGCTTCAGCCCCCAAATACTTGACTACCATCAGAGAGGAGCAAAAGTGGAATTTATCTTTGTCTAAACCTGTATAGGCTTTTGCAACATGCTATGGATTTCTAAAAGGCTATAATATTCTAGATTAAAGGGAAAAATATAAGTTTCTAAAATACCTTTATTATATTCCAACACCTCATTTAAAACATTATGAAAATAGATTAGGATTTAGACCGCCTGTTATTTTTAACAGCATCTGTAATTTCAGTAACTCTATAATTATCACTATAGAATATAGCAAAACATCCAAGTAAATATTTCATGTACACTTCAAACTGGCTGATGGATTTGCAGTTTTACAGGATTTTTTCTAATGATCTAGTTTTATCCAGCCATTTCTACCTTTGTAAATTTGGAGGGTTTATCTGTTCAATTTTATGTTTTTTTCCCCCATAACAGAAAATAAATAAGAGATCTGAAGACAAGTCAGCAGCATGTAACATTCTAAGAATAAATTGTCTAATCAATTGTTTTTATTCATAAATAGCTCACCACTAGCAAGAGTCCTTTAAAAATACTTTCTCTTACTTCCAATATTTTAACATTTACTAGGAAAAAAATACTGTAATTCAGTACACTGAAAGGGATCTTACAGAATTATTTGAACATTTATTTCTTTAACACAATTCCCTTATTCATAGGCTAACATGTCACCCAATCCAGACTGAGCCAATAAAAATATCTGCTATACTGTAAATGGACTTATCTAGACTGTGGCCACCATCCTGTATTTATAACACTTTGCTAACCAAATGTGTTGGCCTCCTAGATTGGGTGCCAATATTTTCCAGTCAGTGATTGGTATCAACGTCTCGTCAGTCACAATGTCTGGTCTATCCCATCATGGGAAATGAGACATTTCAGCTCTTAAAGCAAATTTAAAGCTCTTAAAGCTGTCATCCCTGCCATCAATATTTGAGAAACCCATCTTGTACAAATTTTTTTAAATTGAAAAACATCAATAATGTGACCCACATGTTCCTATGGAATACCAAACAACTTCCCTTCGAGTGATCTGCCAATTGACTTAAATAGTTCATCAACCTTTCTCATGTGGAATTTGTTGGTTGCTGTCACAGGCCATCCACTTTGTTCTTGACCACACAATTCAACGGTTCCTGGTTTTCCATCTTTACATCTTTTGGCCCATCAAAGCACAACACTCATGTCAACACAGCCACCACCATAAACAACCTGTATTTGGTGGTTAATATAGTACATTGCTTGAAGCACGTTAAAGTACTCTCTGCAGGGCTCCATTTCTCACACAATAGCAACACAACCTTTTGTCCCAACAACTTCTGCCAACCGAAGTGAAAGAACAGATCCTAAAGAACACATCAGAGCTTCTAGTGCATCAGGACTGCCATCTGTTGGTGACCTATAACACTGGAGATATGACTTTTCATCCAACCCTCACATTTTGAGAAAGTTTCATTAAAAAGTATTGATTGATTGATTATGTGCCATCAAGCTGTTTTGACTCCTAGCAACCACATAGATAGATTTTCTCCATGACAATCAATCCCTAACCTGGTCTTCCATGTCTTCCAACAGTGCATTCATTGCCACTGTAACTGAGTCCATCCACCTTGCTGCTGGTCGTCCTCTTTTTCTCTTTCCTTCCACCTTTCCCAGCATTACAGCCATCTCCAGAGAGCTAGGTTTTGGCATAATGTGTCCGAAATAGGATAATTTGAGCCTGGTCATTTGTGCCTTAAGTGAGTTGATTTGTTCGATGATCCATCGTTTTGTTTTCTTGGCTGTTTAAAAAACTGTACATAAAATATAATAACTGAGACTAGTATTTGAATTCATGCTGTACTGACATGACTTGATTTAGAAAGATATGCACATCTATATTTGTGAAAATACAGTAAATGATTCTTTTAAATCTGGGATGAATGAATAGGAAGGTTTGGGAAGCCATAGGAACATCTGGGATCACAGCTTCCTGGAATATGAACAAATTTATGATGTAATAATTCAAACAGCTTCAGAACAATTACAAGCATAAGAAGCAGAATATTAATTGTGACTCTAAATGTGCATATGTAGCATGTCCTGCCACATTTCATTTATTAGGCTCTTTAGAAACAATAATTTAACAAATCTAAACTGACCTTGCACATTAAACTATTGTTTAATAGTGATGAATTATTTATTTTGTGAAATATTTTCAGCTCTACAACATATTGTTTGTGTCTTTTTGCTACAAACCCCTGCAGGATCATGAAATATGAGAATTTACTTAAAATAAGGAAGATACTTTTTTTATTCTTTTTGAGTGATTCTTATTTTCAATCCACACACAAACAACCTGAAAGAGCAACTTCCCCCCCCCCCCATGAAACAAAGTTAATTTAATTTGCCAGTAACTTGATTTCCATGGGAGGGTTCCAAACCATCTGCTATTTTATTCTTTCTGTAATTTAAACTGTATCTTCTGATTCATGTACTATTGTTTGCTTTGCTAGTCTTAACAGTTCACCTACCCAGTCATGCACCAAAGGGCAACAGCTTCCACCCCTTAAAAATCGAGAAATAATTAACTTCTAAAGTGCGCCTATGAGCTTGTTAGAGGAGATTCATTGAACAAATGCAGAGACAAAGGAATGCTATAATTAAACTTCAGTGATGGACATTTCTGATATTTGCTGAGCTTGTCTGAGCACTTTTTGTGTCAGACTTTGTTCTATATTTGACTGTGTTTTCTAGTTTTGATAGAGCTGGATGTAAAAACCACATTAAGTTTCAAACTAATCCATGGCTACAGTATAAGTAAGGCTTGGCAACCACAAAGCCTGGATCCATGCCATCAACATTTTGTCTTCTATACTATACAGCTGCCATTGTGAGTATAAGTTCACGCCTAGGCTTTTTGTTCCAGGGCAACATGGAGAGAACATTTGCAAGCAAGGTTAGTCACATCCATTTATAAGGGTAAATGTTGCACCTTCAAAACAGGGATTGTGGACTCTCAGATAAACTCTCAATTTATTGTGCTGACAAACTATTCTATTGGATTTCCTTTTCATTTGTAACTCCTCAGATCTGCTACAGTATATTTCGTCATTCCTCCAAACAGAGGATCCCAAGTGGCACTTGTAACACAAGTAACATCTAACCTGGAATGTTCCACATTATAGCCATTATTGCCATTATTGTTATTAGCTGGTTCAGAGAAGTGAAGTGGAAGAAAAATATTTCAATATGCTCATGCTGATCATAGCCATTCCCTGAAACAGCTATTTCACAGAGCTGAAGAAACAGACTTTTGAAAGAAATTGAATTGGGGATGATTATCTTAAGCCTCTATTGTGTGGTGTGGTTGTAATTATTAAATGGAGGCAAAATCTGTTTGAGTATCAAATTTGTACGTACCCAATTTAGGTATGGAATGTATATCTTTGGCTGGTTTTGGAGGATTTCCAAAGGAGATATTTTAATAAAATTAATTCTTATATTCCCATTTTCAAGACCAGAAGAATGGGGAGTCGAAGGAGAGAATGGGTAAGCCCTGTGTGAGTGAAACTATAAGGAACTGCAGCATTATAAAACACATTTCAGGGAATTAAGGTTATGTTTGGGAAAGAATAGGGTTCCTCTTAATGAAAGGGTCATGTATATTGGTTGGAAAGAGGTTTGTGTAATTTATTCACATTGAAAAAAAATGGACACATTCATAATTAGTTAAGCCTTCAGTTCACAGTGCTCTCTTTCCTGCACCTCTTCCCACCCATATGGTAACCCAGGGGAAGTGAGCTGAGTAGGAATGAAATAAACCAGAGTTAATTAGCACAGATCAGCTGGAACTCTCTGACTTGGTTTTCCTTTTCAGTTTCAGAGACAGCAACTGTCTTCAGACAGAGGTTCTCTGTTCATAGAAACTATGAGAATATGTGAGATTTCCCACATTTGCAAGACCCTGGTTGATCACTCATACCAAAAATGAAACTATACCTTCATTTGGAAGTCACCTGAATTACAACAAGGGGAGGGGGAAGGAAGTATGGTTCTTGTAATTTGGAAGAGAGATAGTTCTACATGGAGAAGAATGGAGAAATGAAGGGCTAAGGGTCTCTATGCTCTGATTTGGTGGGCCAATTATCAATAGAGGAAAATGCAGAAAGTTTGGTAATTAAATTTAAGGGTCTGATATATTGTCTAGTGGGATTTGGCCACTGGAAAATATTTTTCTTACAATCTCTATATTGAACAAATAAAATAAAGTAATAAAATAAACCTCTCTGTGTTGGAAGTGCAGATCCAATGGTATTGACTCTAATGATATACTGACTACAATGGTGAGGGTGTAGGCAGTGTTAAGGATTTACTCAGTGCCCCCTGTTAGCCTGTCACTCTACTAGCCTGTTTCTAAGAAATCGCTAATCTGAGGTCACTTCCTTATGCCTTCCTCTGAAGGCGTACACACACATAGGGCATGTGCTCTTGGACTCAACTCCTGGTAGGATGTAGTTAGCTAATGCTAGGTTTTGCTACTTCTTTAATGTATTTCCTATAGATAAATCTCCTTTGTGTTATAATTATAATCTGCTTCACTGATCATTGCTGAGGTCAGGTTTCTGCTCTCAGCAACACTCACATACATACACAGAATGCTTCAATCTCCAATGCTTTGGATATTAATAAAGGTCTTGAGAATCTTATGATTCAAAACCTCAGAGAGTCTTTCATAAAAAAATAAGTGACCACAGTCAGAAATACTTCAGGCTTTACTAGGATGATGTGCCCTTGAATATTAAATCAGAATATCCTTAGAATCCTTAATTGGCAATCAAAAGAGATTATCTCCAACTGGGATCATTTTTTTTCCTTTCTGAAGTACAAAATGAGTTCATTGTACATGATGAGTTTATTATAGCTGGGTGAATTCCATCATTGCCTATTGACCCAGGCTGTTCTCTTTCTCTTCTCCTTTGCCACTTTTTGGACCTGCCAAAAACTCCAGAGGACATGGGGAGGGCTACTTTTAGCTCTGAAAATTGAGGTGAAACATCTGGTATTTTCCTTTAATAGAAGTGTACCAAACCAATGCTAAATAGAACGACTGAGTCTTGTTTTATATTTACATAATGAAAAGAAGAAATATAAGAATATAACAAAAGCAATAGATAAGGCTATATTACATAATCTAAAATTAGCAAAACATGTTCAATGCCATTGTTTTGGCCAGGATTGGGGTCTCCAGTGTGGTGTTCTTGGTTGCCAGCATGCCTGCAGACATCGTGTAATGCCCACTGAGCTCTCTGTTCTATCTGAGATGCTCCCTGTTTTAATTTTTTGAGTAGGTCCTTTTAGTAAAAAAAAATAAAAAATAAAAAATTGGGGAATAAACAATGGGGTGCCTCTGACCCCATTGGAGCTTTGTTTAACATGTTCCTGGAACAAAAGGCAAAGGGAAGTTAGGGTTGTAGAAAGCATCTTAGGGGGCAGGAAAGAGAACAGTGAGCAGGCTTACATGTTTGCCTTTTGATATTCAGATATTTTGTGGCCAGCCAGCCATTTGGAAGTAATGGAACTCTTATTCGGCTAGCCAGTTTTTGATAGTGCCTATGGCATGTTCTCAAAATCTGTGACCCTGTCATACAAAAGTTTTGATGCCCTTGGAGTAAGAGCATGACAGTTCTTTAGGTTTCTTTGATAAGGAAAGCCTGCTAATATAGTTATTTTTTCCACTCAGCTGTATTTAACAAAAGCTGAGAGAAAACCTATGAGAATTGGAGGCACACTTCCAAAATTGTAGGGCTTGCAGGACAATTTCTTTGAGAGAATGCATAACAGAGAGATGTCTAAAATTTCTCTAACTGCTTTCATAAACCCATTGATATATGAGTAAACCCCTTTCCAACTGGCTCAGGTGTGATATTCCCAGGGGCAAGCAGCTGAAACCCTCCCTTGGTCATTTCCTTCAGTTGAAAACAGATTAGGGTGTGTTGCATGGTCTGACTGCACCTGCAAAATAGCTTGTTGATGTCAGCTGTGTTGCATTGTTTATTAGCAAGTAAATTTTTACTGCCAGTCTTGTTCATTTTTGTAAATGGGTTGGATGGATTTTTAAAAAATCTGTTCAATCATGTCTGATTCTCGGAGACTGCCTGACAAGTCCTTGCCATTTTCTTGGCAAGTTTTTCAGAAGTGGTTTGCCCTTGCTGAGAGAAAGTGACCGGCCCAAGGTCACCCAACTGGCTTTGTGCCTAAGGCAGGACTAGAGATATTCCATTTCTAGAGACAGTTTTCTCACACACAAACACACACACACACAGAGAAATGTGTACAAACATAATGGGTGTATGTTCTTCTGAATAAGCATGTACAAAATTATAGTTCATCCCTGTCACTGAAAATGAGTTTGAAAGGCCCTGATTGCTTTTTGCCTTGTCTTATGAGGACGCTCTTTACAAAGTTTGAAAAGCAATAAATTTGCAAAAAGAGCAACAATTATGTAGCATTACTGTTTTTATGGAATGAACATATAAGCTCTTTAATAATATTAGTGCGTTTTTAAAGAAAGTAAATTGGGCACTTAGATTCCTGGCAACTTTCCTTAAGAAAAATTTCTAGACGTAAAACCAAAAATATGAACCTAAGCATTTGCATCACCGCCAAGAAAACAAGCCATTTCACTTAATGCTAACAATTCATTCTTTAGTTTCCTGGTGTGCCTGGATATTGCAGCACATTAGTTAAAGTCACATAATTTATAGAGAGTAAAGAAAGGCCCGTTCTTAAACTGCAGCGCATTATTGGTTCTTTTAAACGGCAAGAAAGATGTGGCTTGATTCTTACATAGGTTTTTTGCACAGCTTTGCTAGTATAAAACCCTTGAACGTGCATCTGGTAGCAATAATTTTGATCTGCGCAAGGGGCAATCAATGAACTGAGTGCCAGAACGCTGTTTACATATTGAGTGCTAGATTATACTCTTTACTCACCAGGTAGTAGATTTATTGTTTTCTATAAAATCTGATGGGCCTTGTAGCTTCACACTTTACTACACTGACAAAGGGGTGATGGGAAAACTATTTCTTTTAACTCTTACTAAGATGGGGTATAAATGGTAATGATTTTAAGACACTCAGAGACTTGTACACAGTGTTTTTCTGACTGCTTATATATGCCTTGCTGTAAGCATACACATTGGCATAGCTACAGTATATAAATGTAGGGAAGCCTTCTAAAGGTATAGTATGACAATTCACCTATATTTGCCTACATTCTATGCAAATGTGGAATTTAGAATGCTGCGTTTCTCCCAGGCTTTGTTTTTAAATATATAAATACTTGATACAATTCGTTATGAATTGTTTAATATTAAAAGGCTCAGAAGGCCCTTATTTATTTATTTATTAAATTGTTATGACCGCCCATCTCCCCCTGAAGGAGGGACTCTGGGTGGTTCACAACCACAACAACACCATTAAAATACAATAAAAACAACAATAAAAATATAAATACAATAAAATCCAAGAGGCAGATGGTTCTTCCAGTGAAGCTAAACATATTTAAAATATTTGAGGCGGCTCTAAGAAATCAGCCATCCCCAAGCTTGACCACTTTCCTTCTTGCCCCAGGTGAGATCACAGAGCCATGTTTTTAATTTTTTCCTGAAGTCCAGGAGTGAAGGGGCCTGTCTTATCTCTGGGGGGAGGATGTTCCATAGGGCAGGTGCCACTGCAGAGAAGGCTCGCCTTCGAGACCCTGCTAGATGGAATTCTTTCATAGAGGGGGTCCGCAGCATGCCCTCTCTACAAGATTGGGTGGGATGGGATGATGTAATGGGGATGAGGCGATCCCTCAGATAACCTGGGCCTGTGCCATGTAGGGCATTAAAGGTGATAACCAACACCTTGACTTGGACCCGGAAGCAAACTGGCACCCAATGAAGCTCATGTGTGTCAATCTTCATGCACCTAAAACTGCCCATGTGGCTGCATTCTGTACCAGCTGTAGCTTCTGGATATTCTTCATGGGTAGCCCCATGTAGAGTGTGTTACAGTAATCTATATGGGAGACAACCAGCGCATGACTGACCGTTCGAAGGGCCTCTCGGTCAAGGAAAGGGCGTAACTGGCACACAACATGAAGTTGAGCAAAGGCCCTCCTGGCCACGACTGCCACCTGCTCTTCAAGCAGGAGTCGTGAGTCCAAGAGGACCCCCAAATTACACACCGGGTCTGTCTGGGGTAGTGCAACCCCATCCAGAACTAAAGATGACAAATTCCCAGAAACCGAAGGGCCATTAATCCACAGCCACTCCATCTTACCAGGGTTCAGCTGAAGCCTTTTTTTCCCCATCCAGACCCCTACAGCCCCCAGGGACTTGGACAGGGTGGTCATTGCATCACTTACTTCACCCGGGATGGAGATGTATAACTGGGTATCATCCGCATATTGATGATACCTCAGCCCATGGTGACAGATGATCTCGCCCAGCGGTTTCATGTAGATGTTAAAAAGGAGCGGCGAGAGTACCAAGCCCTGTGGCACCCTGGAAAGAAGGGCGTGTGGGCTGGATCTCTCATTCCCTATCAATACCGACTGGGACCGGCCCTGGAGGAAGGAGGTGAACCAGCGCAGAACCACGCTGCCCACCCCCAACTCCCTGAGCCGTCCCAGAAGGATACCATGGTTGACGGTATTGAACGCCGCTGAGAGGTCAAGAAGAGCGAGAATGGATGCACTGCCTCCATCTCGCTCCCGCCAAAGGCCCTTATACTTGAAACCTAAGAATTCTTTGGTTTAGCTATGGAACGGAACACATTTCTCAATTTCAGCCTAATGATTAAAAAAAAAAGCTGAGAACAAATGTAGATGAGAGATGGCAGAAAAACTTCCAGTTTATATAGGGCCCACTTTCTCAGTGGTCTGATTTGCACCAAGTCTCAAGCTGTTAGGGAGAATGAGACCCATGAGTTTATAATCAGCATTTAAATTTGCACACATAAATACACACACATAAGAGATAATAAAATATAGGGAAAGCAATATTTCTCCTTAATGTATAAGTTTATCTGATATAAAATAACAGTTTTTTAACACAGAAAAAAATTTGGTATGGCATTTCATACTCATAGTCTGGAGTCTATTCTTTCCCCCTGCTTTTCATTATTTTTAAAAATCTTACCAAAGTGGAGAAGGATTTTAAAAGCACCAAATATTTGTGTCTATGTATGTGACTGTGCCAAATGAGAAATTGTACCATCTTACAGATGGCTTTCCAGTATTATTTTAGTTTCATGAAACTTTACTTTTCACATATCCTTTATTCACAATAATTTATATATATATATATATATATATATATATATATATATATATATATATATAATTTTTATTAAAGAGTTTTTTTAAAAAGGAAAATGAAAACTAATACAAACTAATATAAAGTAAGAAAAAGTTAGAAAAAGAAACAAAAAAGAAAGAAATCAAAGAGAAAGCTAAAGGTGCAAGAAAGGGGGAAAAAGTAAAAGAAAAATAGAAAGAAAAAAGATATAAGAAGTAGCTTCTGAACTTCTTTACAGCAGTTATAAGTACAATTATAATTTTACCTCTTACTCTATGGTTACAGCATAACACTCTTCTTTCTATAATCTATCCTGTCCAATCATAATTCATAAATTCATTTTTTCTGTCTCACGCAAAAAGTCTATAAGGGTCAGCAATAAACCTAGATATTGTCATTTCTCTGATCAAAGAAGTCAATCTGGCCATCTCAGCAAGTTTCATCACCTTCACCAACCATTCCTCCATTGTGGATAATGCCCAAGCTTTCCATCTTTCTCCTTATTCACAATAACTGAGATCCAGCTGTTGCTGGAATTTTTCCATTGGAGATGAGCCAGATGTTTGCAGTCGGCAATATGCACTTTTGTGAAGGTTTGGAAGAGACTCCTTAAGAGGAGTTGGAGATTCTAATTTATAATTTTATATGATTCATTGTTATGCTAATGAAGTCACACTGAAACTACACCAGATGTAGTTTTACACTCATTTACAAGATTCCTGTTTCAAGAATATCCCATTGTGCTGAGTGGCTAATTGACTTACAATATGAATGATGAGTGCAGCCTGTTTTAGGCCCAATCCCATAGTTTCAGCTGTTATTTTGCCATATTTATAGGTATTTTGAAATATGTGGAACAGAAATCTCTCAATAGTTAGATGTCTACTGTCTATCACCATCTAGCGGTCGTAAAAAACACATGAATTTTGGAACATGGAATATACGGACACTGCAAGACAATATGGATAGTGAACGACCTGAACGTAGGACTGCCATTATTGCAAGGGAGCTGAGACGTTTTAATATCGATATAGCAGCACTCCAAGAAACTCGAAGAGCAGGAGAAGGACAGTTGAAGGAAGAAAAAGGAGGTTATACCTTCTTTTGGAAAGGACTGCCTGAACAAGAACGACGAATACATGGGGTAGGCTTTGCTATCAAAAACGACCTTGTGAAGCTCTTGTCAGAAGTTCCCACTGGGATTAACGAACGACTCTCAACTCTGCGAATAAAACTCGCCAAAAACCAACAGGCAACTATCCTAAGTGCTTACGCACCAACACTAGATGCAGATGAGGATATCAAGGAAAAATTTTATACCCAGCTGGACACCATCTTATCAGAGATACCAAAGGAGGATAAAATTATCCTCCTGGGCGATTTCAATGCAAGAGTTGGGCGTGATTTTGATTTGTGGCCAGGGATCATTGGGAAAGAAGGAGTTGACAACAGCAACATGAATGGAATCTTACTTCTGACTAAATGTGCAGAGCATAACCTTGTCATTACTAATACACTCTTTCGCCAGAAAAATAAATTTAAAACATCATGGAAGCACCCACGGTCGAAGCACTGGCATCTTTTAGATTATGTAATTGTCCGTGCTAGAGATCGCCGTGATGTACTTCTCACCAGAGCCATGACGAGCGCCGATGACTGCTGGACAGACCATCGATTAATTCGATCCACGATGGCCATAAAGATTGTCCCTCATCGTAGGCTCCAAGGAAGAAAACCAAGGCGTAAAATGAATACACTGACCCTTCAAGATCCTATTAAACGAGCTTGCTTTCAATCAACTCTCAAGGAACATCTGCCTATGGAACTTCCTGAAAATGTTGAGGAACACTGGACTAAATTGAAGACTTCTATTATTTCAGCCTGTGAACAAACTATCGGATACCAGACTAAGAGACATCAGGACTGGTTTGATGAGAACGATAGTGAGATTGAACATATTATTGACAAGAAAAGGAAAGCCTTCCAGATATGGCAAAAAGATATTAACTGTGCCGTTAAGAAAAAAATCTACGCCAGTGCAAAGGCAGAAGTCCAAAGAAGAACTAGAGAACTTAAGAACATATGGTGGATAAAAAAAGCCCAAGAAACCCAACATTTTGCAGATGCTCATGATGCACGGGGCTTTTTTAATGCCATAAAGGCCATCTATGGACCAACAAACCATGGTACAAATCCCTTACGCTCAGTAGATGGTGCTAAACTTCTAAAGGACAAAGAGTCTATTGCACTGCGCTGGAAAGAGCATTACTACAATCTCCTTAATCGTCACTCCACTGTGGCTGATGAAGTCTTCTTGCAAATCCCACAAAAACAAATAAGAAATGAGCTTGCAGTACCCCCTAGTTTGGAGGAAGTCAGCAAAGCCACTAAACAAATGAAAAATAACAAAGCTAGTGGACCTGATGGGATTCCTGCTGAAGTCTTTAAAGAAGGCGGGCCTGAACTTACACAACAACTTCATAAGCTCATCGAAAAAATCTGGATGAGGGAGGAGATTCCAGCAGACTTTAGGGATGCCATAATTATCACTCTCTTTAAAAAGGGTGATAGAACAGACTGTGGAAACTATCGAGGCATCTCCCTTCTAGCCACAGCAGGCAAAATCCTGGCAAAGATCATTGCAAACCGTCTCCTATCTGTATCAGAAGACATCCTCCCTGAAACGCAAAATGGCTTCCGCCCTTCCAGGGGAACAGTGGATATGATCTTCACTGCACGACAGCTTCAAGAAAAATGCAAGGAGCAAAACCGCCCTCTGTACATGGCGTTTATTGATCTGACTAAAGCTTTTGATACTGTAAATCGTACTGCTCTCTGGACCATCCTTCTGAAAATCGGATGCCCTGATAAATTTGTGAACATCTTGCGGTTACTCCATGACGACATGATGGCAACAATCCTGAATAACAATGGCTCTCAAAGCGATCCATTTAAAGTGGAATCCGGCGTTAAACAGGGATGTGTTATTGCTCCAACCTTATTCGCTATCTTCATCGCTATGATTATGCACCTTGTTGAAGAGAAACTTCCTACTGGTGTAGAAATTATATATCGAACAGATGGAAAGCTTTTTAATCTTAGTAGGCTGAAAGCAAAAAATAAGGTAATTGCAACTTCTGTTATAGAACTTCAATATGCTGATGATAACGTAGTCTGTGCACACTCCGAGGAAGATCTTCAAACTATCCTAAACATCTTTGCAGAAGCATATGAAAAACTCGGCCTCTCGATTAACATTAAAAAAACCAAAGTGCTTTACCAGCAAGTTCGAACCAATCCCTCCGCAGCGCCATCAATCCAGCTTAAAGGTGTGTCACTAGAAAATGTCGATCACTTTTCTTATCTCGGCAGCCATCTATCTACAAAAGCCGAGATCGACGCTGAAATTCAGCATCGCCTGAGCTCTGCGAGTGTAGCTTTCTCCCGAATGAAGCGTAGAGTGTTTGAGGATCGGGACATTCGCAGGGAGACCAAAATGCTTGTTTACAAAGCCATTGTACTACCAACCCTTCTGTACGCCTGTGAAACATGGACCCTCTACAAACGCCACCTCCAACTTCTTGAAAGATTCCATCAACGCTGCCTCCGAAAAATTCTGCAAATTACTTGGGAAGATAGGCGGACTAATGTTAGCGTATTGGAAGAAGCGAAAACCACCAGCATTGAAACAATGATCATCCAACATCAACTTCGCTGGACCGGTCATGTTGTTCGAATGCCTGACCATCGTCTTCCAAAGCAGCTACTTTACTCCCAACTTAAGAATGGAAAACGGAATATTGGTGGACAGCAAAAGAGATTCAAAGATACTCTCAAAGCTAATTTAAAAAAATGTAATATCAGCATTGAGAACTGGGAAGCCCTAACTCATGAGCGTTTCAATTGGAGGTCAGCCTTTATTAATGGCGCTATGGACTTTGAAGAAGCACGAGTACAGGGCGAAAGGGAGAAAAGAGCTAAAAGGAAGGCACGTCAGGCAAACCCTCATCATGACCGTCTCCCACCCGGAAACCTATGCCCCCACTGTGGGAGGTTGTGCGGATCCAGAATTGGCCTTTACAGCCACTTACGGATCCACCGTTAAAATTTTACCTTTGGAAGACAATCTTACTCGGCTACGAGTGATCGCCAATGATGATGAATGATGATTCTCAAATCACATAGCAGAACCAAGATCCAGTGCTGGTATCCCTCTGGCCCTGGACAAAATCCCATCGCATCTACTTAAAAGAATCCTCATGACAGATTATCACATCACTTCCTCCTATTTGCCTATTCTTCCTCCAATATTGGGGAAAAGAGATAAAGCACTTTGCAACAGCTGAGATAGCTTGGTAATGGCACTGCATGTTTTCCAGCTAGAAAGTATGGAAATAACAATAATAAAATCGACAACTAATCCAGTGCCTAACTGCAATGCCATGTATCAACTGCTCCTCTTCTTCCAAGTCACAGGGAAGGAAATGAGAGAAAGCAGAGGATGGAAGGAAAGGAGCAAAAATAAAGTGGTCTTTTTCTCATCGATTCTTTTGTATTTCCCCAGTACTTTTTTACAGCCTTATGATTACAGACTGATGAAACTTGCCTGTAATCAATCATCAACTTTAAAATATTTATACTCTGCCTTTGGCCATCATAATCAAAATGGCTATCATAATAATTTAAACATCCAGCTAAAATGCAACGGATGAATGCTTCCATAGAGGTAAATTTTAAACTACCAAAAAATAAAATGACAGCGAAAAATTAAAATGTAGGAACACACACACACACACAGAGTACATAAAATGGGACAAACGAATGGAAGGAATTGAAGCAGAGGGCTTCCATCCTTTCATGTGTATGCCTGCCCTTTTTTTCTTTGTATCTTCCAGAGCTGATCAGGCAGGCAGGCAGGATCTTTTCTTCTGTTATAGCTAAAGCAGGCTGGGGAATATAAGAGACAGAATCATAAAAAAGTGCCAGCAAGAAAACTCCTAAGGGGGAAAAAAGCATCCTTGGAGTAATACAGAACAATTTCTACTTTCTGCTGATGGCACTTTTTGTAACACTTGGTGGACAGATTGTGGACACAATATTTCTTAATTTCTACCATACATAGGCTGCTTCTGATAATTCCCAGCCCATTACAGAAAGTGTTGCCAACTGTACTGGAAAATGACCGTGCATTTGTTTGGTGAGATGACTTCTGCCATATCTGAACCCACTATTTTAGAGTATTTTCTCATGGCCATGGGAATGTATGTTCCCTCCAGTCCCCAAGGTGGCATAGAAATATGCTGGCGTATTTTGCTGTGACCTCATTGCCAAGCCCTTTAAAAGAAGGCCAGTGACTGGTACTGTCTGTACAGTATTAATGTAGGACAATTTTCTCCCACAGTTTGGTATTAATGTGATTGATAGATTTTCCAGGCTTTATTTCCCCTTCCACTAAACATCAACAGCCAGTGGAAAAAAATACCAGTAATCACTCTCTTTATTGTGTGGCAGGATAGGCACAGACAAGTGTGGGCAAATGTTTGGGACAAAAGCTTTAGCCACGTTTTAAGCAGCCCAAGTGACTGGTCACCAGCATGGAGTACCCTGTACTGATGACCTCCCACTTAGATTATTTCTGAACATGAGTGCACTGGTCTTCTAGAGAAAGCTCCCTCTTCCTTCATCCTGTGCCCCTCCTACACCCCACTGACCTATCAGCCAACTTTTTTTGACATGAGAATACTGATCTTCCAAAAAATTAGTATTACCAGACAGAGTGCATCACCCTCCACACAATTCAAGGCTGCTGAGCCTGATTTACAAAGGGCTGGTATATTCTGCCCAGGATCACCTTCTTCAATGGACAGAAGATACCCACCCTCACTCCATGGATCAGAAGATACCTACCTCTGGCTTCATCCTGCTTCCTTCCTATAACCTGTCCTCCACTACCTTGTCATCTGGGGAAGATTAATATTCCGGTGTCAAAAAATAACCCAGCTGACAGGTCAGTGGGGTTGAGAAGTGTCCATGGTGAAGCAGTGACAGGCTGATAGGTGCTGGTGGTAGGGAGCTCATGTTTTCCTTGCCAGGTCTCTGAGTGCATGGATCAGTTCAATGTAATCAGAGCCATGTTGGCAAAATACAACCATCCAGTAGTTGTCAAGAGAATCAGGGAGTGGAGTGGTTCTTTAGCCACCAGTTCTCCAGTCCCATGGAAGAGCTTCATTACTAGCATCATTGTGGAGGCATCATAGGTCATTTGTACTGCAAGACTTGTGCTAGGAGAAGAGACAAAATTGCTAAACTGGAACAGCTAGATTTGAAAATATGTTGCCTCTGTTGTGGGGTGGAGATGACATCATGAGAACATACTCTATAAAAACAACTAGGGAGGCATCTTCCTGTCACTTTTAGTAGGACATGTGGTTAAATCCTTTTCTGTCTCTCCCATTTTGTGATCCACTATAAGCAGAATAATGAGAGTCAGGTGCCACATGGGTGTCCACCTTCATTTACCATTATAAGTCTGCTTATGGAAGTGTTATCCATTCACCACAATGAGTGGGTTTAGAAAATCTAGGATACAAGTGAAGCAAGTGTTGAGTTACATGAATTGAAATCACATACCACTGTCATGGCAGTGTACAATTTCTCATGGCAGAGGCAGGATCTTAAAGTATAACAAGCAATTATTCTTATAATAACTGTTGAAAGCTGCCTAGACTCATTATATGAGATAGGCAGCCATATACAGTAAGTCATATAAATAAATAAATATAATAAACAAGAGTTGTGAGTTTGCATAATACAAGAAAATCAAAATGTTCCTATATTGAATAATTTGCCAGAAAAGATTTAATACTAGGGCCCTTTAGAAGTTCAGAGAAGCTTCTCATGCAGACCAAAAATGGATAAAGAAAAAAACCCATGATGTCTTATATTAGTAAATTTGGATGATAATGATTGACATCTGTACAGCAGTTATTCCATAAGTTTGACACAGTTGAGGAATAAAAATCAACACAGAATTCACCTTAAATGGTTAGAACTGACAAAACTCTAGCTTGTCTTTTCCTGTCAAATCATTCTCTTGCACATCTCAAGGAGGTGCCAGATGGGACAGGCCTGAAAAGGAGGCAAATCCTGGGTGCTTCATTCCAGCCTGAAAATGGCTTTAAATGTCAAGCTCAGGCTTTCTGACAAAAACATTGCTGTTTGAAGAATATTTATATATTTGGTCTCCTATGTGCATTATGAAGGGGCAGAAACCTTGACCTTGTCAGGGATTGCTGATTCTTTTTCTATTCATTCCAGCACTCAATTGACCTCTTAAGATGGAAACCCATCAGAGGTATTCAGAAACTGTGGCTTTCTCAGGATGAATGATTCTGCTACTACTTGGCCTGCTGCAGGAAACTTGACCTTGAATTCCAACACCTTCCAAGCTATGAGCAAGAACAAAAAAGGGAACTTTCTGTTTGTAGGGAGGTAGGAGAAGGATGTCAGGAGCATTCCTTAGATACTACCTTCATACATTCATGGTGGCCTATGCTCCTCCTACATCAGGGTTATTCAGACTGTGTCAGAATCACTGATCTTTCTACCCAAATGATGTGCAAAACCTTTGAGAAATAATTGCCTTTGCTGTTGACAAATAAGGACTTTGGTATCTGGCTCCTGAAAACCAAACCCTATTGATATGCTATTCATAGAAGTTCAATTATGTCGTTGATGAAAACAATTATAGCTGGAATTTAAGAGTACAGATTAAAAGGTTTGGATACTTGGTAAAAGTGATTTCACAAAATATAAAAAGCAAATGACTTTTTAATTCTATGAATTCATCAATTTGTAAGTTAATGGAATTAATGAAGCAAGAAATGAAATGGAAATTCTAAAAGTTTTCTTTCTATGTGCAATCCTGGAATAGGGCCTTACCACTATTTAGAGCTAAAGGTAATGAATAGCTTCATTTGAACACTAATTCAATTATATAATACTCTTCTCCCTCTATCTCCCCCCCCAAAAAAAAAATCTGTAGCAAGTCCTTGACAGATTTCTTTTTTCACCAGAAGAAATATGAGGACATTTTGGCTCCAGTCTAGCTAAAATGAAATAAAAAGTTGTATTAAAAGCAAAGAACACAAGGCAAAACAGGGTTATGCTACTGATTTAAACAGAGCTTATTTAACAGCTAACTGCAATGGTTGGTACCTCTGTAAATATATCAGTTGAAGCTCCAGTGTTTCTCTTCCTGCCCCGTGCCCATCCTATCCTTTGAATAAAATGATTAGTTCATTTTTGTGTTTGTCCTCCACATTGCAGTGAACATACTAAATGCTGAAACACTGTTCATTATGGATTGCGAACAATACCATGTCCAGAGAAAAGATTTCTAGCAGTTTTTATTAGGAGGAGGAGGAAGAAGCAGAAGGGAATTGTGAAGAGAGGACCAAAGACATTTACTATGATTTCTGATTCTTTTCACTATTATTTATTTAATTTTGATCTGCCACAAAATTTAATAATTTTTCATTGTGTGCGATTTTTTTTTTTTTTTTGGATGCCTTCGAGCCAGTGTTGACTCCTGGTGACTGCCTGGCAAAGTCTCTGCAGTTTTCTTGGCAAGATTTCAGAAATGGTTTGCCATTGTCTCCTTCCTAGGGCTGAGAGAAAGTGACTGGCCCAAAGTTACCCAGCTGGCTAGTCAATCCTTGAGATTACCAGTTTATGCATCACCATTGTAACCCCATTGTTTTCCAATTGTCAGAGATAGGAACAGAACCATTGTAAAGCCATGCCCCCTATTTCCAGATTTCTGAGGCATTCCAGAAGGAAACCATGGTCAGTGGTAACCGAAGCAGGCTTCATAAGAAGTATAATAATTGCCCCCTTTAATTGCAGAAGCATCCTGCTTTCCCTCAAAGAGGCTTTTATGGTTTTACCCAAGACATATCTAATCCTCTTCCAGTTAGAAGTTACAAGCCAAATTCAGAAAGGATTGAGGGACAAGTGGTGGGACATATCACTTCAAATAATTGTCCACATCCCCAGTTATCACAAATAAAAATGCACCAGAAAAGTTACCTGGCAGCTCCATAGTTGATTCAACATCAAAGGTAGAATCCAGCCCATCCCAAATATCAGATATTTTATCACCTAAAAAAATGAAAGCTTTGCAACAGAGGCTTATTAGTTCTTACAAGATTCTGTAATATAACTCACCAGCCTTAGGCATGAAAGCCGGCTGGGTGACCTTGGGCCAGTCACTCTCTCTCAGTCCAACTCACCTCACAGGATTGTTGTTGTGGGGAAAATAGGAGGAGGAAGGAGTATGAGGTATGTTCCCCGCCTTGAGTTACTTATAAAAAATAATTAAGGCGGGATAAAAATAAAATGAATTAAATAAAAATAAAATAAATAACTCTTGGAGGAGGAAGTACGAGTACATGTAGCCCCCTTACAACCCAAAACAAGTAATCCAGGCATGAGTTTGCAGATAAAAAAACTTTTTTTTCTTTAAATGGGCTTTATACTATGCATTATCAGATTTGAGTTGGGTCCTCTTCCGCCTGTGCTTTGCCACTTCAGCTCCAGCAGTTCAATTGCATACCACAGGCCAGCCTTTAAGGCAGGTCAGGGAAGATGCCAGGCAAGCTCTCTGTCTGATCAGTAGATTGGCAGTTCGAATCTCCGCGTGGCAAGGTGGGCTCTCGCCACTTGCCCCAGCTCCTGTCAACCCAATAGTTCGAAAGCTAATGCAAGTAGATACATGGGTACCACCTTACGTGGGAAAAATGTGCTGGCATCCTGTCGGAAATCGTTCCACCAGAGGAAAAAGAGCGGAGGAAGATTGAATCGTGCTGGTGAGGACAGACCCGGATGTGACATCAACAGGACGTCAGCAGCCGGCTCAAGGCATCCTGGGAATTGTAGTCCAAAGCCTTAGAAGAGCCGGTTCCCTTACCCCCTCTCCTGGTGCGCGGGTGAATTACACACTTGGTGATATTGTATAATGTATAATGATAAAAATGTATATATAGATATATATGTAAGCCGCCTAGAGTCCTCCGTTAGGGAGGGGATAGGCAGGGTATAAATAACACTATAAATAAATAAATAAATAAATAAATAAATAAATAAACCTTTATCTATGCATGTAAATAGAAAAAAAAGTACTTGCCCTGAAATATAGAACAGATTGTTAGAAATTAGCAGGAATAACTATTTTTCACCACTGAAAGAATTGTAGGTTCTACATTACTTTTTAAGTACTGCTGAATCCATCACAGTGCTCCAGCAGCAAAGCTGAAATCTCAGCTGTGAATCTGGAGCTTTCAATTACTCTCTGTGACAAACATGGGCTCAGGCTTTAAATCCAAGCTGGCTGTCATAAGCTGCAGGTGGGATTTATGAATAAGCTTTCTCTAAGGTATGCTAATCAATGAAATCATGGGATTTTTTTTTTCAATCTAAGGGAAAGCATGATGACTTCTCACTGGAAGGAGAACTGGCTGAGCTGTTGAATGATGATTTTTTTTCCCAGAAATAAATCAAGCCATTTTACTTCCTTAGTTTCCTTCGATTCATAGTTAACAGCATGATAAATCCTCCCCCCAAAACACTGCACGGTGCAGAACATGTAAAGAGCTCCATAACATCTTTCCCTTTAGTGAATGATGCTGAAGAATTTGAATGTCAACCTAGCTGTCTGAGTTCAGCCAACCTCCATATTCATAAACTGCCAGGGAAAACACAACTTCTGTCCCAATGTTGCTAATCCTTCAAATATCCAAAATGCATGACCCACCACCAAAAAAAAATGGTTCATTGGTCTCATCAGTCTCAATTTTCTCAAAATGTTGGAGTGTAAAAGTTCAGTGGCAACTCTTTAAAATGTATGACATTTCCTAGCCTTTGAAGCATTTTGTGTGATGAAAGCTATTTCTTCTTTCTCTCCACATAAAATATGGCCTGAAAATGAGAGAGCCCGTTGAAGTAAAATTTAATTCTATAAGATGAAAGTTATAATAATCTTTGCCATCAAGGAAGGAAGCCACAGTGATTAAATATGTAATCATTATAACAGCATGATTTTAAACACTGAATAAAATACCAGCTGGACCCACCTCAGGTGCCTAATTCTTGTGGAGAATGAGAGCCCAGTGAACAATTTAATTTCAAAATTAATAGGTGGTTAGCAAGGAACTAGGGGCAAAAATGTATAAAACATTATAGACTGAAAGAAAGAAGGTGAACATATTTTAAGTGCACTTTCATAATCTATGTAATTGAAAATAAATGTACAGTTCTGATAGAAATAATTACCATATAATACAGAAAGGAAAACAAAGGTTTGGGGAGTAAAATATAGATTTTAATAGGATAATATTAAACCAACATAGAATATGTCCCATTTTTTAAGTGAAAATAGGTGCAGTTAGGTTTCATGTTTATTATTTCCAATTCTATAAAACAATTGTATAGGCTTTTCTTTTTCAAAGAGAGAAAAGAGGTGTTTAGGGGAGATAGCTTAAGAAAGTAATTGGAAATAGCATCTAATTAATTAATGAAATATCTTATTCAAATAGCATTTAATTAATGGAAATAGCATTTAATTAATGGCAATATCTTATACAAATCATTTGATGTACAGTATCTGTAAGTCGAATTAAAGATGATGTTAGAAATCCATCTTTTCTTTAATGGGTTGGCTCTTCTTATATCAAACAAGATAGAGGGCTGGCAACAATAATTACAACTGTAACAGGAAACAAGGACGATTTAGCCCTAATCTCTTCTCCTTTGGTTCTTATTTCTCAGAAGATCTGCATTCAAAGGAAATCCTACCCTTCTCCATTGGTGCTATTGTTCAGCTAGATGGCAGGCACCTATGTGGAAAAGCTTGGCAGGAAAATATTTAGTTAATACTTGGATGGTTCTATGATTTCACCATGAAATCCTAAGGTTGCAGGCTTCAATGGGAAGTCAATAAAAAAAATATCAAAAAAAGTCAAGGGCAAATCACCTTGGTACTGTTGCCAAGGAAAATATATTGTCATGTCCAAGAAGTCACCATGAATGGAGAAGGGCCAACAAAAGAGTGATATGGATAAAGTTTAGAACATCCTGCCAATGCATATCTATTCTTATATAGTTGCATATCTATATTCTTATATAGCATGCCAACCTTATATAGCATGCCAACCTTATTTGCTATCTTCATCGCTATATTTATACACCTTGTTGAAGAGAAACTTCCTACTGGTGTAGAAATTATATATCGAACAGATGGAAAGCTTTTTAATCTTAGTAGGCTGAAAGCAAAAAATAAGGTAACTACAACTTCTGTTATAGAACTTCAATATGCTGATGATAACGTAGTCTGTGCACACTCCGAAGATCTTCAAACTATCCTAAACATCTTTTCAGAAGCATATGAAAAGCTCGGCCTCTCGATTAACATTAAAAAAACCAAAGTGCTTTACCAGCAAGTTCGAACCAATCCCTCCGCAGCACCATTAATCCAGCTTAAAGGTGTGTCACTAGAAAATGTCGACCACTTTTCTTATCTCGGCAGCCATCTATCTACAAAAGCCAACATCGACGCTGAAATTCAGCATCGCCTGAGCTCTGTGAGTGTAGCTTTCTCTCGAATGAAGTGTAGAGTGTTTGAGGATCGGGACATTCGCAGGGAGACCAAAATGCTTGTTTACAAAGCCATTGTACTACCAACCCTTCTGTACACCTGTGAAACATGGACCCTCTACAAACGCCACCTCCAACTTCTTGAAAGATTCCATCAACGCTGCCTCCGAAAAATTCTGCAAATTACTTGGGAAGATAGGCGGACTAATGTTAGCATATTAGAAGAAGTGAAAACCACCAGCATTGAAGCACGAGTACAGGGCAAAAGGGAGAAAAGAGCTAAAAGGAAGGCACGTCAGGCAAACCCTCATCATGACCGTCTCCCACCCGGAAACCTATGCCCACACTGTGGGAGGTTGTGCGGATCCAGAATTGGCCTTTATAGCCACTTACGGATCCACTGTTAAAATTTTACCTTTGGAAGACAATCTTACTCGGCTACGAGTGATCGCCAATGAATGATGATAGCATGCCAAGACCTAAATCAGATAATCACAGATCTGAAAATTCCTCTTATCCACATTCTCTAAAATCATGCACTCTATAAATTGAAGGGGTGCATGGTTGTAAAGGTGCTGGAGATGTGAATGTTTTGCTTCCTATCAAAAATCACCACCAGGTGGAATTATGACTGCCCTAATGCTCCACTGAAATGTCTAACTGGCTTTTCAATAAGTTTGCAGCTGCACTAGAATCTGTCTCTGGGGAAGGACAAGGCATAGAACTCTGTGGTTGCTTTGCCTCCCTGGAAGAACAAGTTTTCCTCTGTCTCTTGCTGGATCTCCAGATTCAGGTGTTGGGGTGGAAGAGCAACACAGCTGCAAATGTCACATCCTGACAAGAGAGCTGAGAAGAGGTTGCCTAGGAGACCAGCCTTGAAAGGTGGTGTTTGCCATTGAAAAGCAATTGATAAACATATACAGTAGATGCACCCGAATCTTTACTAGAAGCATATTTCTTAGCCTTGCACCCAGAAATATAAACCAGAATGTAATAAAAATATGGATAAGTTTCAAGATTAGATTGTCTCAAGTGGCTTTATTTGGATATATGTTTAAGAACAGCAACAGATGCATTACTTTTTGCAAAAGTAAGCTAAAACAAAGAGAAAAGTTATCCAGAGACAATATTTAGCTTTCATTTCAGAGTGAGAGGTATGTGGAAATGGTCCAAATGACTATGCCAACTTAGAGTGGCAATTAAAAACTACCTACATTTTCGGCAGGAGGGCTTATCGCTAGCAGAAACTTTTGTTTTTCCTTGCTATTCGTCTTCTTTTTTTTAAGTTTGTCTACTTCAACTAGTGAACCATTGCTCCCAGGTGGCATTTTAAGAAAACCACAAGAGCTGCCAATTGGAACTCTTCTGCTCCTGCAAAAAGTCAGTTTCTTCCACTGCTATGTTAGCAAGAGAGTCTTTTTGAATCCAGCATTTTTTTTCTTCCAGAGGATTTTTGAAATTCACACCAATGTGCACACTGAAATCTTTGAACTAGAAAGAGATCAAGGTGGGATTGCACATATTTTTTTAAAAAATGTGCAAGTTGGCTTTGAAGAATTGAGTGGTGCTGCCCAAGACCTGATGTGTATTCACAGCTGGAACAGTTTTAGGTAAAATGGAAACAACTCAATTCCAAATAAAGGAGATCATAAACTGAGAGTGAGAGGAAAGAACTCTTAAAAAGTCCAATGATGGGAAAGGCTTCCTCCTGAAAATTGGTACTGTTTTCTTTTATGTAAACTGTGTTCCCTCAGAGGAGAGGCAGCCTATATTCCCAAATTCACTTCTTCAGTAACAAAAGTTCTCCAGCTTTACTTAATCTTTAGAAAGACCAATGCACTTTGGACAGTTCGGCATTGTTTGCACATAATCAAGCCTACCATATCTGAGCTGCAAAAATCTGGACAACCACTAAATGCAGCAAAGAGAGTTTCCTAATGGTTGTGCTGATTTTTGCAGCCCAGATATGGAAGGCTTATAGGTCATCTTCCTGAAATGACCGTGTGACCATTCAACATATTTGATTCAAGGGTTACCACAAGGTGGAAAGTCAAAGCAGGCACAGGAATTCCCCATATAGACCTGAGCACCAATATTGCACATGTGATATTCCTCTCCCAGAAGTCTGAATGCACAATGCAAAGACCTGTAGAGAGGGGGCCATCATGCATACAGTGCAGAAGCTTATAAACAAGCAGGAATCCTCTTAGGGCAAATGAGGGCTATGTTGCACTCTGATGCAAGGAGGAGGATGGTGTCATTTATGCCCGGGCAAGGGCAAGGGCAAGGGCTATCTATCTATCTACTGTATCTATCTATCTATCTATCTATCTATCTATCTATCTATCTATCTATCTATTTGATTTCTACCCACCGCAGTCAGAAGGTTCTCAGTGGCTTACAATATCATTAAATTACATTATTCAACCTCTTTCTGTTCAAATGTTACCTGTCTGCTCATTCGGCAATGCATAATTTGGATTTGCTAAGCCAAATATATCATTAAATATGGGGTGACATGATGTAACAGAACCATTCCATACATTACAGTTAGCGATGGAGAGTTTGTAAGAAAGTAAATATTTATTTATTTATTTATTTATTTATCATACTTATATCCCGCCCATCTCCCTCTCAAGGAGGGACCCTAGGCGGTTCACAATAAAATAATTTAAAATCAATAAAAAAACCATAAATAATACCAATAATCATTAAAATACATAGTTACAATCAGATTCAAACAATGGTAGATCTTATCCCAAGAGCTGGTCGGGCTGGTCAAGGGAGATCTAAGAAACCAGCCAACCCCAAGACTGGCTATTCCCCTCCCCACCCCAAGCATGATGACAAAACCAGGTCTTTAGGTTTTTTCTAAAGTCCAAGAGAGAGAAATATAAGCATTTCTTTAGTTTTTCACTGTGAAATAAATATCCCAGAGCTTGGTTTATGCTATTTTATTTGAAAGTGTTCATAATTTATCCAAAGTACAAAACAATACATATAATTATTTTATACTTTGGTGAAATTCTAAACTTTATGTTCCTACTGACTTATTCTTCCCAATTTTCAGAATTAATTCCTTCTGGCCGTATCATTTGCAGAACATGATTTACTGCTTTCAAACCCCCAGTCCACTGCTTTTAATTAGTTCTGGCTCCGCTTCTCTCCTAATATCATGGAGTGTTCTGAACTAAAATGTCGATGCTGTAGAAGACCTCTTCCAGCAAAACTCACTTGGCAAATATTAACCATGGATTTCAGTAGTGCCCATACTTATTTGTATTATTTGTAACTGCAAGTGGATACCATGCTATGAGATATGCACACATGCTGATGTTAATTTATGCACATGGGAAATACGGCCTAATTTGATGTTAGGTGAATAAACACATTTAGCTGTCAACAAAAACAGCAGCTGTAAGTTATTTCTAGTTCAGCCTCTAAAACATCCTTTAGCAAGTGTTCTTGTTGGTAAAAGGCCTGTTATATGATTCAAGCAAATGTTCTGCTAATGTTGCCTTATATTATTACATGCTTCCCACTCCCTGGAGGAGTGAAAAGTTCTCAGAGGAATGTTATTTGGTTTGTAATCTGGATGAAAGGTGATGTGGGTTACAAATGTTTTGGACTTCTTTCAGGCATACCATTCTACTTATTTATTTTCCCCTTTCGCTTGGCTCTTCTCACCAACAGCAGAGTTTGGTAGGTCTTCTTTACTCCATTCTGCTGCAATCAATGTTACTGTGTTTTCATTTTGTGAATGGTAATTATTTTTGTTCATTTGTAATTTTCACATGCTTTTTGTACAAACTACAAGGACCTTGGGTATTTTTGTGATGGAAAGCTTAGGATAATCACATTGATTCATAGCTACTTGGTGCATCTGGAACTACCTCTAACTGACTCTAAATCTTATTGAGGTGTTCACCAAACTGCAGACATTTTGTCCCTCGTGGTATCTTTCAAATCCCTAGAAGCCATTCCAAGCTACCACTCACATGCCTCTATTGTGACTATGTATAATTACAATGCCTTTGGGCACAAGGACATTCTGGGGGAAAAACTCATCAAAATTAGCAATTTTCCCTCTGTACTTTAAGGCTTCATGAGCAAGGGTTTGTAATTACATATCATCAGCCCTATATATCCAGTTTAAAATTTATTTTTTTCTGTAAACTGTTTGATCCTCAGCCTTGCAATTCTATTGAATTATTCTGTTATTTTTTTCCCCTCTTCCCTTGCTTTGCATGCTTTGCACATTTGCATGTGAACTGAGAAAATGTAGGGAAGAGACCTGGCTCCTGGGGACATCGGTGCCATGGATTTGGTGCTGTGCTGTCAACTCCTATAGACCTCCTATGTACGTGATAAGCCCTTCACCGCCTGTTTACCAGTTTTAAGATGACTTCCTAACATCTGGTCAGAATGTATCTGTCTTGATAGCCTAGATATCCTTTGTGCTTGGCTGAACATACCAACTTATGAATAGTCCATTGATGCCAGTTAAAAACTAAATCACTGTTTCAGTGTGCACTATGGATTGTTTCCTTTATGAATAAATTCTGTGTTTTTGAATTCTAAAGATGTGCTGGAGGTTGGAAATATCAGAAAATAAGGTACACCATCCTGTAGGAGGCAAACAAGCTGTCTACTAAGGTCCACCGCACCAGTTCCTGTGAAACAATTTTATATTAGTAGATCTCAATCATATTTTTTGCCTTTTAAGAACTGATACTTTCATTGCCTGGAAGTGGGGCTTTCTGGCAGAGATGCACTTTTTTTTTTAATTTGGAGCTGTTGGGCTTGAAGCACTCTGTTTTGAGCTCAGAATACTTTTGATAAGAGCAGCAGAACAGTCTCTGCAAGGCCAAACCAACTCTCTGTTCCAACTTCAAAACAGAGGAATTCTGAGTTCAGGCCATTTGAGTTCAAACTGTTTTGTGCACCTCTACCTCTTAGTGACTTTGGCTCAGAGCAAGAGTGACAGCTGCTCACAGAGAAAAAAGGAAAAGTCCAAGAATTTAATATAGCAATCAAATTCAACATGATCTCCATCCCTCACTGAAAAGATGATTTAAAAGCAAAATGCATGCTTTTGTTAACTCATTTTATGAAGATAGGAGGCTTAACATAGCATGTTTTACAACCCTGAGCCTGCATTTCTTTTATGGGCCAAATATTTTCAAAACCCCCATTTTGGAAGTGTTGCCACATTTCCTGAGGCCAAAATTAATCATTTTAAAACTGTGATCTTAGTCTGTATATGAAATGAAGACCTGTGTCAGAGCAGCATGAATTGCTGCTTCTACCACGTCATGGACATGGGCAAGGTCTAGTTCCTGGCAATGGGAAGAAGTGGCTAAGACAGCATATTCCACTAAAGTTGGGAGTCCTCAGTTCAATATAATGTTCATGTGCAAAGGTAGAGTAGTAGGTTTCCAGATTCATAGATTTAATGGAAGAAAGCCAGTGACATAAATTTTAAAGTCTGACAGTTTTATTGATTTATTGCTTTATTGATCACTCTTAATATTCTGTTACCATCACATCAGAGATGCTTATCCCAAAAATAATTCTCTCATAATTTCAACTGGAAAGCATGATACTGGAGTCCCTCCAGAGGAGGGAGATGGGCGGTGATAGAAATTTGAATGAATAAATGAATGAATGAATGAATGAATGAATGAATGAATGAATGAATGATGCAGATTAGATGGGGATGAAGTCATCTTGAAATATATGTCTGAACATGATATCTGTGTTTGGGTGGGTGTTCCCCTCCACAATGGGCAGCTTGGTTCAGACTCACAGTGGGGTTTACTAGTCAGCCAAATAGCCTAATTACTGTATATGTGATTCCAGCTTGAATGGAGAGAGAATATATATTTTTATAATTCTGCCTTTGAAGAAAGACATGTTAGACAACTTAAATTAAAAGATGTCAAAGATGCACACATATCTGGGGCTATGCTTTTTTTCTTGCTTCTTCTTAAAGCCATTTCTCATCTTCATAACAAACGCTTCCACCAATATCTCAATATCTTGTAAACAAAATGAAAGGAGAAAAGATTTAATATGGATAAAACTGAGTTGTTATTTGTGGCGAAAAGCAACTGATAACTTTTGTATCTTTTGAATTATGCTTATATTTTTCAGGTGAGGGATTGTAGGCTATTTCCTCTGAGAACATAGAGACGTATGCTGTGGTTAGAAATTGGCTAATTTTTCTTTTTGGATGCCAATTCGGATTATCCTGAAGCATGTGAAGACTTCACAATAAATAGACACTCTAATCAAAGAGAATATTTGTAGCTCCGGGTTGAACTGTGGAGTACTTGGTGCTCTCTGAGCCTTGTTGTTTTCTTGCAGACGTTTCATTGCCAGGCTAGGCAACATCTTCAGTGCAAAAAGGGAGTGGAACTTGCTCTCTGTTTATATACCCTGGCTTGTCCTGCCTGTGTTGGTGGGGGTGTTGTACTCTCCTTGGTAGTTCTTTGATTGGGCTGTTGTTTGCTGCTTGGTTGATTGACTGAGTTAATAGTTCCTTGATTAGTGTCTATTGTCTTGTTTGATTGCTCCTCTGGTGCTAATCTTGGTGTTAATCTTTGCCTATCTGGGTGTTGATTGCTGGCAAGGAGGTGTTGTGGTCTTCTGGCTTTTCTATTGTCTCTTATGAATGGTATGTAAATGTTATTTACCTCTATGTGTCTGTTGATGGCTGCTTTGTCTGAGTGCCAAGCTTCCAGGAATTCTCTAGCATTTAGCTTGGTTTAAGATGCTCACAGTTTCCCAGTTCAAAGTATGGTTAAGTCTGTCCATGTCTATGAAGGTTCTCAGTCATCCAGGTGGAATTGTCTGTAGCTTGAATCATGTCAACTGGATTTCTATTTTCTTAGTGGAAACGTTTCACTCCTTATCCAAGGAGCTTCTTCAGTCTGAGTAAAGTTAGTAAGGGAATCCTTAAATATGTTTCTAGGCTGGCTGTGTGACCTTGCACCTGGGGCTAGGTCATGGTTATTTTTGAGATGTTAGTTTCTAAATCCCTTTATCATCTAAAGGAGGATCGTTAAGATTACCCTGCTGCTGTTGAGCTTGCGAAATGGTCTTAATCTTCCTAGGCACAGAAGACAAAGCAGGAAGGAAGATAGGGGAAAGGTTATGCCTGAGGCCCCCACCTCTATTCAATTAAGTATATGTGTTCTGTCCATGTGTTCTGAGATTAAGGAGTTTTCATTATGTCTTCTGACTGCTAGTTGGTGTTCGTGGATGCGTTCTTCTAGTCTTCTGCCAGTCTGTTCTACATAGTGGCTGCTACAGTCCTTACACTGTATGTTGTAGATAACTCCTGTTTTTTTCTTCTTGGGCTACTGGTTCTTTTGGGTTACTTACGATGTTCTGAAGGGTTTTGGTTGGTTTATGTGCTACAGTGATGCCATGTGGTTGTAACAGTCTATTAGTAGTTTCTGAGATGTTTCTGATGTATGGCAGTGTAATCCTTTTCATAGCTTCTGTTGGTTTTGCTGTGGTGGGTTGAGTGGTCAGGCACTTTTTGATAAAGTTACATGGATATCCATTTTGCTGGAAGATGCTATATAAGTGGTCTGTTTCCTTTTTCTGGTGTTCTGGGTTGCTGCAGTGCATTTGTGCTCGTCTGAATAGTGTTCTTACACAGCTCCTCTTGTGGGAGGTTGGGTTATTGCTTTGGTAGTGGAGCACTTGGTTAGTGTGGGTAGATTTCCGGTAGACTTGTGTTTCTAGAATGCCATCATTTCATCTACTGATGAGGATGTCCAGGAAGGGTAATGTGTTGTTGTTTTCTTCTTCCCTTGTGAATTAGATACTTATTAATACTTAATTAAGATACTTAATTAGATTGTAAATAGACACTCTGCTCAATATTGCTCAATATTGATTAAGAGACAGTTAGAATACTCTCGACAAAGACTTGGATTGGAAGTCTTTGGATATCCCAGGTTAGCATTCCAGATTGGAAAGTGGAAAAAGAGGGGGGGGGGAAATACCTGAATAAAACTGTGAGAAACCACATCCATAGAACTGGCAAGAAAACTTCATCTGTCCATATATTCATCAGTGGTTGCACTCAATTGCAAAGAGACTTTACTTATTTTTTAATGTATTTTACATATGCCAAGGATCCAGGCCCCCAATGTTATGTGTGCTACACAGTGATGTCCTCTGCTACTGCATATTAAGTGCAGAAATATAGGGGGATGGACATTTGTATGTGCAACTGTACATGTAAAGGCTAACCAAGATAGTGCATTAAATAAAATTAAATCTCAAAACATCAGCATTTTTCAATGGATTTTACCCATGCAGCTGCATTTCATAAAAAGAAGATAAGCCATGGTGTATATGGTCAAAGTGTCAGCTTGAAGAGACACAGGTAGGATTACATATCTAGGTTGTGAAAATCCAGATGATCATGACATATCAGTAAATAGGGTTTTCTGTATTGGTAACCCTACCCAAACCACCATTAGCTATTCAGCCAATTAAAGTCTAGCTCAGAGGCAGTCTATCCAAAATTACACACAAACACACACACATACACACAGATCTGAAAAACTTATTGGAGATTTTTGTTTTCTTGTTGGCAGGATCTCTTGCCTCACCAGACTCCTAGTATCAACTGTTATAGCTGGAGCATTCTGTTCATAGATCTTTGAAGCAGAAAGGTGATCTGATAGCTCATATTTACCACTATTGGGTCTGGGTTACAAACATCCAGATGACCAGTGGACAGCAGCAAGCAGATACAGAAAACTGTTTGCTGCGTTCTGGAACCTTAGCTTGCTGATTCTACTTGAAAACATATCTAGAACTGATTAAAGTCATTTACAGTTCCTTGCAACTGCCCCATCCACACAACAGCCCAAAGGAAGGAAATTGGTGTTCAACAGGGAACCACTGGAAATGCTCTCAAGTTCCAATCTCTACTTACTCATGAATCCAACCTACTCCACAAAGCTGCTGTAAGCATAAAATAAAGCGGGGCTCATATATATTGTCCTTAGGTTTTTGGAAGAAGGATGGATATCAATATAGTAAATGTGGAAAATGATGAATATGCATGTATAAAACTAACTCACAGTCCCCTTATGTTTTTAAACACTTCTATCACAAATGGCATATAGTAGAGACAAACATAAGACACGTTTATTTATTTGTTTGTTTGTTTGTTTGTTTGTTCAACTTATATGACCGCCCATCTCCCCCCATGGGGAACTCTGGGCGGTTCACAACAAATAAGTTAAAATAAAATCTAAAAATATATAAAACCACAATATATACAGTACAATAAATAATTATAAAATCCAGATGGACGAGGTATTCATTAAAAGAAGGACATTAAAATTAGGGGATTAGCCACCTCCATGAGGAACTATCCCTTCCTCCTTCCCATGCCAGGTGGCAGAACCAGGTCTTCAGCTCTTTCCTAAAGGTCGGGAGGGAGGAAATCTGTCTCAACTCGGGGGCAAGATGTTCCATAGAGTGGGTGCTGTCACAGAGAAGGCCTGCCTCCTAGACCCCATCAGATGGCATTCTCTAATTGATGGGGTTCGTAGCAGGCCCTCTCTGGATGACCGGGTGGGGCGGGTCGATAACATGGGGATAAGACGGTCCCTCAGGTATATATTTTCAATTCTTCATATTGTGAAGCATTACTGAAATAATGATCAAATTAAACCATCCACATACGGTGTAGCTACAAAATGTTAGTTTGAACTGATCCATTTTTACTGTTTATCAAGCATGTCATCCAATCCCATTATCTCAAAAAACCTTTTTCTTCTTTTCTACAGTTGCACATTTATTCTGCCTACTTTGATTGCAAACACTGTTAAAATATATTAGTAAATTGAATACTGAAGGCAGGCGCTAAATCTAATTATCTTTGGTTGCAAAGCCCCATATGTTTCTTTCATTATCAAACAATAAAATGGATCACATTCGTATTTTGAGAAAACTTGATTGTTATGAAGGAGGAGGGAAGGCATATTGGCCTGTACGCTATAATATGTTAAAATATTATCTTGTCCAAATACTTATTTTAATGTCTTCTTTGTCTAATAAAATAGAAAACAGGTGACATGGCTTGTTCTTTCTACATTGGAAATAATTTTGGATCCAGTTATAGACCTATATAGCACTTTAAGTCTGTTGATCCTTTTACAAGAGGACCAGATGTTTTTAATTGAGAATATGAATGTGGGAAGGAAAATATTTAAATAAAGCATGTATTTATATAGTAACCCATTTTTTCCAAGCACCATAGAAATTTTGCATTTAGTGGTGGAAAAAATCCCCCTCCTTCTGCTGATCTATTAGTTATTTATTTAGATAACCAATTGGAAAAACAAATAATTCTTCTAGTAGGATATAGCCAGACATTACTTCCTAAGCACATTTGAATACATGGATTTTGTACTAAAAGTTTGACATGGGAAATAAAAAAGAAGCAAAATAGTCCTCTTTTGCAGCAAATCAAAAATATCAAATGTAATGATTGATCACTATCATTGATTCTACAGACATCAAGCCAGAGGAACAATTCATTTCCAAAGAAAGCTACCATTGGATTCATTCAAATAGACAGGTGTGTGTTTTTACACCTTTCTAACCTTCCTGTACAATAAAAAAGAGGTATTCCACAGTATTATAAAGTTAGCACTAATGAGGAATAAATCCAGATGTACATGAGGCTTTTTTTTTACAATGTTAAGACTCTGTCTTCTATACCATGGATGAAATCCTGTATTTACTTGGCTATGAATTAGTATACTAAACTCAATTGGAATTATTTCTGAGTAGGAATTACTGATACTGTATATGAGAGGCCCTGGTTTCCAGATGTAAATGCCTCTTAAATGCCAGGTTGGTTTGTTATAAGCCTCCCTCATCTGTGATTTGAGATGAGAGGGCCAACATGGCATGTATTACCGAGACCTGTCTGGGCCCAGAAGGGGGGATGCCCCTATCGGAGATGTGCCCGGACTGGTTTTGAGTGTGGCACCAGCTGAGAACCCAGGGTAGGGGTAGTGGGGTGGCGATTGTCATCTGAGAATTGTTTATGGCTTTCAGGGGTGCTGCCCCACAGGTCACAGGATGTGAGACCCTGTTCATTAAGTTGGTCTCTAGGGATCAGTTGGGACTATTACTGTTGTACCAGCCTCCCTGCTGCATAGCAACCTCCCTGCCTGAGTTCCTTGACTCCAGCTCTAGGTTGGCGGTGGAGTTCCCCAGACTTCTGGTCTTGGGGGACTTCAATCTGCCTTCCCTGGGAGTGGGGTCTGAGGTGGCTCAGGAGTTCATGGCCACCATGATGGCAATGGGCCTATCTCAGGTCATCCCAAGCCCAACACAAGAAAGGATCTTGTGTTCCTGTCGGAGCAGTGGCTGTGTGATCTGCAATTGGGGGAGTTGTTGGTGTCCCCCTTGTCATGGTCAGATCACACCCTGATTACCATGGGATTCTTTGGCGCTGTCTAGAGGGAGCTGGGGGTTGTTCCTGCTGGTCTGCCACACAGTCCATCCGAAGCCTTGGATGCTGCCTGGAAGAAAGGGGCAGCTGAGGCTTTGGATCAGATCATGCCTGTGTGACCTCTCCCCTCTCGGGGATCTCGTCACTCTCCTTGGTTTACAAACTCGACCCATCATGGGGTAGAGTCACTATTAAGGCCTACCAAGTGGCGGTAAGGGCAGCAAAGCGACAGTACTCCTCCACCCTTATTGCATCTGCAGATTGCCACACCGCAGTCCTGTTTTGGGTGATACGAGCCTACTTGGGTAAAGGGGGCCTGGAGAAACTTTTGCCATATTTAATGTATTTATTGACTGTTCTTAGCTTTGTTGTATGCCACCCAGAGTCACTTGTTTGTGAGAAGGGTGGCTATATAAATTGGTTTAAAAATAAATAAATAAATAAATAAATAAATAAATAAATAAATAAATAATATATTTCTATCTATCTATACAGTATCTATTATAATATATAAATAAATCATTAAAGGAGGAATAAGCCAATATTTTGGACCACTGATCATATTTGGAATGTTGAGATTGTGTCATGTAAGCTTTCATAAAAGGTGAACATAATCTGTAAACAAAACAAAACAAAACAAAACACAACACAACACAACACAACACAACACAACACAACACAACACAACACAACACTGTTTTACCAGAAAAACATGGTAGTTGGTTCACTACTTCCCACTCCTATACCTCCAGGACTTCTCTTCCCCAGTTTATCTTTGTCTTTGGGAACCATCATTTTTATTTTATCTAAGAATGTCTAGGGAACATAGGCTATGCACTCCTACATGCCAGCATTTCATTTATTTTTAATTGAAAAGAATCTTTAAAAATAATTTAAGTGAAATATATAGGGAACTGCTGCCATCTAGTGGTCATTGAGATTTTGCAGCCCGGATATACTAGTCCTAGACCTAGGCCAGTGCTTTCCAAACTGCCGCTGTTGGCAACAAACCAACAGCGGCAGTGGCGGCGGCGTGGGGGCACACGCAGGGGCATGCACATGCACGGCGGCAGGGGGCGCATGCATGCACGGCGGTGGGGGGTGCACAGCGGTGGCATGCATGGTGGTGGTAGCAACAGTGGCGGCAGCCTCACTAAAATGCGGAAGTACTGATGGCGCGCTGCTGCCGTCGTTGCTGCCTCCGCCGCCATCCACACCGCCACTACCGCGCGCGCCCCCGCTAAACTGTGTTGTGGCACACTAAAATGTCGTGTCATACAGTTTGGAAAGCTATGACCTAGGCAATGTGCTGGTGGGTGCCACAGGAGAGATCTGCAGGCACAGGCATCCCTGTGATCATTAGCTGCCTATTCTTGAGCCGAGCCCTTTCAAGCATTCACCTGCATGTTCCCCATATTCTATCAACCTCCATGCATTCAGTCAGGGGAGTTGTACTCACATTTGCTTGAACACAAGTATAACACTTCATAGGATCTGGGACCCTGCCTTATTAGGAAGAACTGTATTTACATTTAAGTGAATATGAGCATCTCCCAGTTGAATATGAGCTCGGAAAGAATATGGGATGAGGACTTATGCACGTGCACAACAGAGGGACCAATGGAGCCAAAACGGTGGATGTAACTGCAGATCAAAGCCCCACCTGCTTCTAGGTGTGCATGACATTGATGCAGATAGAAAGCAGGGGGCATTGAACTGCAGTTGCTCCTGCCATTTTGGCTTCCTTGCCCCCATTCACTGAGGACACTCCCAGAAGAGCATCAGTTCCCTGTTCTCTGCTTTCTTTCAAGACCTCAAGCTTTTAGGAACATCTGAAGAGGTCTCTAAAGCTTCCAGGGTAATAACATTCTACCGTCTACCTACCTACCTACCTACCACCTACATCTCTATCACTCTATCTCTCTATCCTCCTCCTCCTCCTCCTCCTCCTCCTCCTCCTCCTCCTCCTCCTCCTCCTCCTCCTCCTCCTCCTCCTCCTCTTCTTCTTCTTCTTCTTCTTCTTCTTCTTCTTCTTCTTCTTCTTCTTCTTCTTCTTCTTCTTCTTCTTCTTCTTCTTCGCATTTTCCCACTATTTTCGTGGGGTCTGCTTTTTGGATCTTGAAACACCAGTTTGCCCGATCATCCGCATCCTCAGGGTGTAGCCCATCACTTTGCATGTCCTTATTGATGGTGTACTGCCATCTCTGTTTTGGTCACCCACGTGGCCGTCAGCCATCGATTTTAAGATGGTAAGCTATTTTGGCGACAGTGGAAGGTGCCGCTCTAAGGACATGTCCATACCAATGAAGCCGGCTTTCTCTCATCTTCTCTGTAATTAATGACACCCCTAGTTGTTGTCAAATGGCATCATTTGTGACTTGGTCGAGTAGGGAGATGCCCAATATCCAATGGAGCATACGCATTTCCATAACATGGAGACGGCTCTCTACACTCTTTGTTGCTGCCCAACACTCGGTTCCATACAATGCCACAGGGCAGACAATCGTCTTATACATCTTAGATTTGAGATGGATTGGCATTCGTTTGTCACAAAGCACACTGGTGAGTTCTCAGGCCGCATTCACCCTTGCTCGCACGTCACCGCTGATGCCACCATCGCCTTGGAGATGGGAGCCAAGATATCGGAAGATATCGACATTCTTAAAGTTTTCTCCATTTATTTGGAGTGTTCCATGGGTGGTTACATCTATCTCTCTATCTCTCTATCATCTATAATCCATCTATCATGGCAATTCACACATAAGTCTCTTTCTATGCTTCCATTTGTCCTTCTGGTTACCAACTAAATGTCATTTGAAACTTGGTACCATCATAGCGGTTGGTTTCTTTCTCAAAGCTTTCTTTGACCCAAATAGAAGAAAATAATAGACTTTGAATGCTAGGTCAGCCTGAATGTATTTAGATGGTAATTTTTACTACTAGCCTTCATTACAAACTTAAATAGTATAGTCAGAGTTCAAGCACTCCCCAATAGTCATTACAATTAGACTCAATAAAATGATTATTCAAAATGTAACATGTAATGATACTTTCAATATTATCTCCAGTAGGTATGTTTTGCAGTGATCCTGTTGGGATTTTTTTTCCTTACTCATTCTTTCACCCATGTGGAGAAACCAGACCTTTGCTCCTCATGGAATCTTCAGAAGTAAAGGGGGGGGGGGGAATCCTGTCTGTCTGCCCAAAAAATAACTGTTGTTTGAGATGCAAGAAAAATAGACATTGCTAGTTCTGCTTTCTCATCAGTGGGAGAGAAGCATGTGGGTTATCTATCCTGGAGAGTCCAAAGTTCTATTTTGTTCTATTCTAAGCAGCATTCTGTGCACAGGTGAGTTTCATGCTGGGATTCTAATGGATTTAAGGTCTTAGTATGCAGATCAACACGATACTAGGAAAAGGAGGGAGGGAGAAATATGTATTGTTCCTACGTTGCAGAAATCTATTCACTTCAGGTGTTTTTCAAATTAGCATTGTTTTAAGATTAGGTTTCACTAACACAGCTTAAAAAGTGTATGTTGCAGCAAATCTTCATATCACTGAACTAAACAAATGCTTGACCATTCAAGCTGCATGCCCTCACTTGGAAATAATTCTAGCTATATATGGTGAATATTATTCCACTGTAGGTTTAGGACTGTAGTAGCTGTGTGCAAATTAAAAAAAAAATAGTACTTCATTATTTCTGTTTTTCAAGACTTTGTGTTACCTTTTCATACAAATCTTGGTAAAATCACACAGTAATTTCTTAAGGTTGCATTGTTTCATTTAGCATATCTATTGTTTTTATTTGCCATCACTATCAGCACAGCTAGTTTTGATTCTGTTATCCAATAACCCTGCCTTGGGTTGTAGTGCCTGAATTGCTTTTTCTCCTCAAGAATGTCCCAGAATGATGCAATGTCTGGAACATCCTGGAAAAGTAAAATTGAAGACAGAAAATGCTCTGTATGCCAGAGAAAGATAAGCTTCACCATTTCCAGTGAGTGCTCAATGGAAGAATGGTATGAGTCCCTTCTGTCTCCATTCATTAATCTTTGAATTCACTTCAGAATAAAGTGCTAAATGGCTAAAAATATGCCCCTGGGTTCAATTTTCACTTTGTTAAGTATTCATTCATTCATGGTTCTATCTCCACAAGTGATGGCCCTATCTCCATCATTCATGAATCTTAAACCAGTTCTAGGCACTGATTCATGATGAATGACCATGTGTGCAGATATTGGATGTACACCAGTATTCAAGGACCATCTACACATAATACCTCTAGATCAGGTTATAGTTAGCATGAGACAATTTTTCTCTATCCCCAGGCATCCATTCAATACACCTGACATCAAAAGAGAGCTCTCAGGAATTTTTCTTTGGAATGGAAGGTATGGTGCTGCTGTGGTTCTCCTCCTTCCTCTGGGATTGGTTCCAGACTGTGTTGGGGGGGTTGGGGTGGAGAGGTCCAACCCTAAACTTCTAGTGTGTAGGGTCCCACATGGCTCTACTATCTCACTGTTTCTTTTTAACATCTACATACATGAGGTCGCTGTGTAAGGTCATCCCACAGCATGGGATGATACACTGATGATACATTTCAACCTGGGCTGGCCAAGTGATGCTGTCAAGGTGCGTTTTCATTGTCTGGAGGCTGGATGGAGAGGAACAGGTTCAGGCTCAACCCTGGCAAGAATGAGTAGCTGTGGACTTAACATCTTTGGCTCTGAATGGAGTAATACTCTGCAAAAAGAATGCTGATGCACTCCTAGACTCTCAGCTCCTGCTAGGAGGCTTTTACACAGTTGCACCAAGTGCACCCATTCCTACACTGGGAGGACCTTCTCTCATGCTTTTGTCACCTCCCATTTTTACTCTTCCAGTGAGTTCCACATATGGCTGCTTTTGAAGACCACTCAGAAGTTTCAGCTGGTCTAGATGCAGTGGCACAGATAGTTATGGATGTGCCTCAGCCCACACATGTAACACGTCTAGTCCACAAACTGCACTGGCTCCCAGTGGACTTCTGAGTGCAATACATGGGGCTGGTTCCCACCTATACAGCCTCTCAAGGCATAGGAGCTGGCTACCTGAGGGACTGCCCGCCTCTAATCATCTCTGCAAGATCTGACAGGCTGGGCTACAGGATGTCTCTATCAAACAATGCCATCTAATGAGCCTCAAGAAGCATGCCTTCTCTATTGCAGCCCCTGTCCTATACATCTTCATATTCCTGAGACTCAATGGCCCCAAGGCCTTTCATAAGGTGTTAAAGACCTTAGAACTGGGCTCAGTTATGGGGTGAGCCTGTTTTGTGGTGGTGATTGTTTTATTATAGTCATTGTTGTCTGTTGGGTTTTGCTGTCTGCACATAAGTTTGTTTTTAATAATTTTAATCATTATGTTATTATAATTATTGATAGACACCCGGAGTCACATGTTGATTGGGCAGCCATATAAATCTATCTAATAATAAATAATGTATAGTTGAAGGCTTTCACGGCCGGAATCCGATGGTGGTTGTGCGTTTTCCAGGCTGTTCTGGCAGATTTGGTTCCTGTCAGGGAGATAATGGGCGGAGAAGGAGGGGGCTCCCTCCAGGAAGGGAAACGCATGCGTAGTACTGAATCTCTATGCTTCCCTCCCAAGAGGTTGAGGAAAGCCCCACCCTAAGTTTGTGGACTTATTCTTTGGGCATCGCCACTTCATGTTAGTTTAGATGGATTCTGTTAGGGTAGTAGGATAATAAATCACTAGAGCTTGATTCCAGCCTCAGCATGTTATTTCTACACCCGAAGTCAGGACAGTTCCTAATGTTTCGCCAGTAGCTGTGGCTGGCATCTTCAGAGGACAGGGGCACAGCTAGAAGATTCTCTCTGTGCCCAACTTGGGCACAGAGAGAATCTTCTAGCTGTGCTCCTGTCCTCTGAAGATGCCAGCCACAGCTACTGGTGAAATGTTAGGAACCAAATCTGCCAGAACACGGCCACACAGCCCGGAAAACCCACAACAACCAAATAATAAATACATTCAACTTACTTTTATGTTTCTCCTGACATATACAATCCTCTCTTCATATACAAAATAAGATGTTGTTGTTTATTCGTTCAGTCGCTTCCGACTCTTCGTGACTTCGTGGACCAGCCCACGCCAGAGCTTCCTGTCGGCCGTCACCATCCCCAGCTCCCCCATGGTTGAGTCTGTCACCTCCAGAATATCATCCATCCATCTTGCCCTTGGTCGGCCCCTCTTCCTTTTGCCTTCCACTTTCCCTAGCATCAGCTTCTTCTCCAGGGTATCCTGTCTTCTCATTATGTGGCCAAAGTACTTCAGTTTTGCCTTTCATATCATTCCCTCAAGTGAGCAGTCTGGCTTTATTTCCTGGAGTATGGACTGGTTTGATCTTCTTGCAGTCCAAGGCACTCTCAGAATTTTCCTCCAACACCACAGTTCAAAAGCATCTATCTTCCTTCGCTCAGCCTTCCTTATGGTCCAGCTCTCACAGCCATAGGTTACTACAGGGAATACCATTGCTTTAACTATGCGGACCTTTGTTGTCAGTGTGATGTCTCTGCTCTTAACTATTTTATCAAGATTTGCCATTGCTCTCCTCCCAAGAAGTACAAAATAAGTAGAAGCATTAAATTATACACACCCACTTTCACTTCTTTTGACAAACCTTCATTCCTTGTAACAGCATACAATGTCACCAGCTTTCTATCCGCATTTGTATGTTTTTGAATTTCTGTACTTTCCCATTTGTTCTAAGTCAGGATTCATATATTCATCCACTTCCTCTAGTTTTTCACCTTTTATTTATAAATGGCAATTGTTCACTCCATTTTCCTTGTCAAATACAACTACCTTGGGCTTTTGATACATTAATTTTCAGATCCATAACACTCATTTCATTATACACTCCATTTAACATTCTATGCAGATCAATCAGCTTCTTCACCAAGAACACAGCAACATCTGGATACAAAAGTACACACATTCAACTCCCTGATCAAGACACCTCTAAAGCATTGCAAGCATTCCTTATACATTTATTTATAAATATATTAAACAACTAAAAGCACATCTCCCCCTTATTTTACTCTTTGCTCAATATTAAACCATTTCATAAGCATTCAATTTATTTTCAATCAAGCTTTACTTCCATCATTCAAACTTAGATTACATTCAGCAACTATCCTTCAATTCCATATTCGTGTAAAACATTCCGTAATTCTAGCCTATTCACTTTATCATATGCCTTCTCCAAATAATTAAATATACAATTTCTATGGAACAGCAAAAATTGGATCTGCACAAACCCTACCTAGCGTAAAGCTGCACTAGCCTTCCCAAATACAGCTGACTGTCACCTGTCATACCATTCATTCAGAATTCTGCTAAGCACTTTCTCAGGCACACTTAACAATTAATCCCTCTGTAGCTTTTACATTTCCTCTTGTGATCTTCTTCTTTATATAAATGATCAATCATAGCATCCTTCCAACTGCCAAGCACAGTTGCAGGCTTCACTGTACATTAAACAAATCACACACAGCCACTCCATCCATATTTTAACATTTCTTTAGTACACTGTTTATACTTGCAGCCTTACCATTTTTCAAGATTCTTGGGGCATTTATTATTTACTGTACTTTATATCATTTTTTTTTCTCTTGGAAGCTTATATTTATAAATTTCATCCCAATTCTACTCTTAGACATATGACTCCCATACAAATATCTAGAACACTTCTTCTAGTATTTCCTCAATTCACCTTACTCCCAAATCATTTCATTGCTGTTATTCTTAAATCCATTCACTCTGCTACAGGTATAATCCTTTTCACCGGCTTCCAAAACAGTTCTTTATTTCCATCAAAAATATTTTGCATTTTCTCTGCTGCTTTTAATGTGAGCTGTTAACTGTTTGCTTTGACTACGGTAGTGGTCCAAGGGAATGGCCTTGAGGGACAGGAGGAAGAGCCATTACAAGACAATAGTCAGATAAAAGAAACCTGAGCCCAGAGCAGAAATGTAATCTGAGAAAACATGTCTGACAAGACCATTCCTAGTTCTCATGAAGATAAAAGGAGGGAGCGGGGAAGCTCATTCGGACTTGCAAGATTCTATTACGATATGATTATTATAAAAGTAACATTGGCCTGCATTACTTTGGGTTCCTAGTCTGGTCTACCTTGAAGGGCTGACAACTACATTCTTTGCAACTATCTTTTTCTATACAAATGCGTTACACAACTTCTTTCTCTCACACTTAATTTTTATTTTTTCATCCACAGTCTCTTTTATTTCATCATTCCACCAACCACCTTTTTCATGCACTCCATTAGCATAACCTCAGACACTTCTGTGACACTCTGTAACATAATTCTTTTTATTTTCTTCCAAGCAGCTTCTATACTCTCCTTCCAAAGGTCTGCTTTCTGTTCCTTCTGTTGGCAGATTAATCTGTCTTCTAATGGTTTTTCAAACAGATTTATACTTTCTCTTCCTGCAATTGTTCTAATTTTACTCTAATTTATTTCACATCTTTCTGCTTCATCATATATAATCAAATTAATCATACTTATAAATTCATGTGTAGATTCATTTCCCATGTGTACACATGAATAGACTTATGCTTTAATCACATATTTTAAAGAGGTTTTTTTTTTCTAATCAGCATTCTAATTTATTCTTGCATCTTCTAGGTTCTTGGTGGTCTCTGAGCTTCATTGTTTTCTTGCAGATATTCCATTACCAGACTATACATTTCAACTTCAATTCATAATTAAATTTCTACCTTCACTTCCCTGGAGGTATTCTTCAAGTTCCCAAGGTCAAATCTCTTTCTTAGATAGTCAGATCTATCACATCCTTCCCCTCTACCTTAGTTTCACAACCATATATTTATTACTCCTTCATTCACGTCACCATTAATTCGTGTACTTATTTATCTTATAGTCCAAGTAGCAATCTTCTATGTACCATGGTCATCAACAAGGGGCTCATAAATATTGAACTTGGCCTTGGTCAACTGAGGCATTCACCTCATGCTTTTTAGCAAAACAAAGAGTAAACTAGGTTACCAGCCTTAGTCATATCCATGCCACATGTAGCATTCTCTGTGATTGGCAAGGACACAATACTGTCCAGTTTTAGCACATTTTGACCAAAGCCCACTTCCATTCCAAGCACACTCATGCTATTCTATGTAAGCCAGTATTTCTAATGTAAAGACTACCTTGCCAGCCAACACACCATTGCTTGCACCCCACCTATTAGGAAGTACATGGAGTAAACTGACTGACACACTCAGGATACATTAGAAGAGAGAAATAAATCTACAGACCCCTGATCTGTATTGCTTTAATGTACTTATGCTTAATTTCAAAAAGCATGTTTTCTAAAAAGTAGGACAAATTCATTTTTTATATTCAGTATACAATGTGAGGTGTGGAATGATTTGGTGACGGTAGTGATAGCTCCACCTTTGTCAGCCTTATATTAGAATGTGATAAAAGAGGATGTACAGCTTTGCTGAATAGTAAAATGCCTCCAGCCACAAGCAAACCTATTCTTGTTAATTTTATCTCCAACCCATTAGTGATTTGTCACTGCCTCTGAATTCTTCAATCCATTTTCTCCATAAAAATGTCAAGCTGTCTCTTAAATTCATTTATACCATTGGCTTTTATGACCTTCCTTGAGATCTTACTTCTTGTTATTTTCCAGCCAGTATGAAGCAGCTCTGCCTGAATGAATTTTCAAGTTACTCTTAATTTGCTAATTTGCTTCTGAGATTATGACATCTACTGTAATTGCTTACCAATGTATGCAATTTTTTCTCTATTTTGACCCAGTATAACAATATCTTTTCTCATTTATGTTGAAATCCAATAACAATTCCTTGGCCAGAAAAAAATCTATTTAACTCAGTTCAGTCCAGACTTTAATAGGTTAAAAAAACACTGTAAAATCTGGTTAAATTGAGTTAAATATTTTTTTTGTTTTTGTTGTTTGTGTGTGAAAACTTTTAAGAAATACAAAGGGAATTTTGATGTAGTCAGTACACATAGAAATTCCTATTCATCCCAACATCATAATATTTAGGGATAATATTGTGCTTTATTCAATGACACATTGATAGTTGAAGTGCCATGCGTGTATGTATGTATGTATGTATGTATACGCAATCAATCCCCAAAACCCTAGATTGTCCCTTGTAAATCGTTGTAAATGATTTGATTCAAACCAATATGACTTACTCTTAAGTAAACTATTTGGATTAGCCCAGTGAACAAATTATGATCTAGTTTAAATGCATAAAGTGTCACACAAGAGAAACTTGTAAAACTGGTTTTGTTCCTATTCTACTTTGTTAATTGATTAAAAAAACAGCTTTGCTGGCACAAACACAACCTGTACTTAGCAAAAGCAAAACTTGTTTAGCAGGACTGTGTGGACGTTCTTGTATATTCTTATATACTCAAGCAGATGTCAATGTATTTCTTTACACAACATTACACAAACCTCTTAGGTCACATGACTCAAGGTGGTTTACATTGTTCCAATGAAACACAAGGGAACTAAAACTGAAACTATAATACCCTACCAAAAAACTACCTAAGTCATCTCAATCACCATTAGTACTTGAAGGCCATGAAAGATAAACAGCTCTTAAGTACCTGCGTAGAAGTCAAGAAGTTTGGGCTTCCCTGTAGCTCAGGAAGGAAGATGTTCCAGACTGTGGGGGCCATCACCACGAAGGTTCATATCTGAGCCTCCAAAGCTTTTGCTTCACATGGAGTAGAGTCTCTCAGCATCACCCCCTAAAAGAATGCACAGAGTAAGTCAAAACTTGCAAGGAGAAATGGTCCTTGAAGTACCTGGGAGCTGAACCACACAGGGCATTAAAGGTAATAACTGGCCCTTTGAACAGGGCCCAGAAGCAGATCAATAATAGCTATGGTGACTATAGTGTAGGTGTCATACTGCTAAATCAGATCCCACAGATTAGCAGACAGGCCACCAAGTATACAGAGGTAAACAAACTAGAAACTTCAGAGACAAGAACCCTTCACAAAATGATTGAGTGACACACCAAACCCCAAATACAATATTTATTATGAGAATAGGGTGGATCTGTTAGCCCTCTCCGGGAATATTTGCAAGGCTTGATTGATGCCCTACCCCAAAAAGACTTCCAAAAGTTCTTACCAGGCTGTAATTTTTTCATGTGATAGAAAGGGGAAATGTTTTAAACAAACTGGGAATATCCTATTCATTTTATTTAGTACATTTAAATGACCTTTAACTTTAAAAGGACATGAAATTGTACCATGTTTTTGTTCCAGCCCCATTTATTTCTCCTGGCCTTGATGCTTTTTGTTTTTGTTTTTTAATAGCAATTTTATTAAAGATTATAATTACAACAATAAAAACTAATACAAACTAAAAAAGATAGAAAAAGAAAAAGAAAGAGTAGAAGGTGCAGAAAAGAAGGAAAATAGAAATAGAAATAGAAATAGAAATAATAGAAAAATAGAAATAGAGAAATAGAGAAATAGAGAAATAGAGAAATAGAGAAATAGAGATAGAGAAATAGAAAAAGAAATAGAGAAATAGAAATAGAGAAATAGAGAAATAGAGAAATAGAGAAATAGAAAAATAGAAAAATAGAAAAATAGGAATAGAAACAGAAACAGAAACAGAAACAGAAACAGAAACAGAAACAGAAACAGAAACAGAAACAGAAACAGAAACAGAAACAGAAACAGAAACAGAAACAAATATGAATATAATAAAGAAAAAGAAAAGAAATATATAAACAACTTCCCGCTTCATCACAACAAGTATAAACAATTTTAGTAACATATTACCTTCTCTCAAAATACAACAAATGATCTCTTCTTCCCATATCCCATCTCTTATCTATAAACAAATCCATAAAGCATCGTCATTTCAGTCCTGGTGTCAGCAAAAGTCCATTAAGGGTTACCAGAGATAACAACATATCTATTTTAACCTTGATCAAATAAACCAACTTTATATTCCTTCCTGTTACTTCTAACAATCTTAATCTTTAGTCCTTCCAAATAATGTCATAGAACTTGATTTCTTTTCATTTTTTCTTTGTCCCTTCCTTCTCACAAGATTCTTCAAAACTTTAGCAAGCCTCTTTTGTAAATCCAATATAGGAAAATTATCCAGGTCACTCTCTTGGTTTATTGTTTGTATATCCCTTTTAATTATTATTATAAGCCATCAACCAGTTTTTTTTTTGTATGTCCAGGGTAACATCATTTTCCATGACATTCTTGTAACCTGTCATTTGTAAATCCACTTTCAACTCAGTCTCGATCTTGTCAGGTAGAACCTTCTCTTCCATAACATCTTTTAGACACAGTCTCTCCATAGAGGCAGATGTCTCTGTTGACACTATTAAAATTAACTTCTGGGTCCATTGTTCAAAAATATCCTTGAATATGTCCAATGTTAAAATATTTTGCTTCATTCTGTAATTGTAAATTGAGTTTGAGTGTTCATCTCCTTTAATTGTAATATTTAGTTCCCTCTAGTTCCCTCTAGTGTCCAATGTTTAAAAACTTATCTTATTATGTTTTTTTTTAAATCAAAACAAAAGCATTATCCCACAGGAAGGATTCTTTATAATTAATTCTAAAATCTTACTTTAAATTTATCTGGACTTTAGTCTGTTTGTAACTTTCTAAAATCTAAGTTTTAATCACCCTTTTGTTGTTTATTCCCCATTTTTTTAAAACTTGTAGTTAAAATTTTATTTTGCTAAGGGTTGAAGGAAACTCACCTGGTGCTGTCAAACTTGTTGATCCAAAGGTTCTTAATAGCTGAAAAGCAGTTAACAAGCAATTTCCAAAAGTGATTAGAAAAGGAAGTATGCAAACTTAGTGTTCTTTCAAAAAGCTCTGACTGTGGTCTGTGCAAGATGGCCATTCCCCCTTCTCCCAGAGCTCTAAAGCTGCCAGAGACTGCTGTCTTGAGGTCTCCTTGCAAGGAGCAGCTGTGTGGAGCACTTGTGGGCAATTTCAAGTCCTCTCCTTGTCCAGAGAGGAATTATTGAAGAGCTGGTCTACTCACCAGCTCCTCATTCCACTGCAGTCATCAGTTCCACTTTTTGAAGCAGCCTTCAGTCTGCCATTTCTTCCTCTGGAAGTCTGCCCTTGCTGCTTTTTGGACAATACCCTGCAATGTGCAGTAAACTGATACGCACTTATCCTGTAAAAAAAAAAACTCATCCAAGAGTTTTTGTAAGAAAAGATGAGAGATCCTTTTGTGGATTAGTAACTGGTGATAGATAATAAAAGCGAGGAATGTATGGTCACTTTTTGTAATGGAAATCCCCCAGAGATCTGTATTATCTTGGTGCTTTTTAACGTTTATATATGGGCAATCATGGCCAACTTTAAGGTTGATGCCAAATTAGACACCATGCTACTGTATACAGTATATCACATGTTGCCAATATTATGGCACATGCTGTCAGTGTAAGCAAATGGAAAATGATTAATATTGGGGCAAAAGATCCCAAGTTGACATATATCCTGGTGTCATTTGAACTAGGAAAGGGATCTGGGTATTATGATAAATAAAAACTTTGACCTCATGTGTAACTGCTAAGAGACAGCAAATTACATCTTGTGGATCATTAGCAAAGAAATCCAAAACCATAAAGTCATTACCATCATGTCTTTATTCAAATCTAGGCTGCAACCACATGGCATGTACACTTCTGGCCAACACACCTGAAAAAGTTTATTGCATTGCTAGAAAAAAGATGCAGAAAAAAAGGAAATTTAAATTGTCGAGATGTAGATTCACAGATATTTCCCTATGACCAGAGATCATAATCCTTCTTCAAGACATTTGTATTCCTGAAGACTTACTCCCTGAACACAGAAAATATTTTTTAAGAATATCTCCATCCAAGAATCATAGCATTTAAAGGATCAGAAGGCCAACTCACTCTGGTTAATTCTACATCTGTAGCATAGCATGCCAAATACATAATATGTATAAATCATGTAGGCTTTAAACCATCATAACTGCTGAATTCTCACAAGCTGACACAGTGGCCTTCTACATTAGATGGGACTTTTCAATGAAATACTCATGCCGGTGTAAATAAATTTCTGCAGTTACAAAAAAGCAACCATAAATAAAGTTCAAGGGCAAAATATACCAGAAAATAAATCAGACTTTGAGTTCATTTTTCAAAATATTGTTATGTAAGTAACAGAATTTAGCTGAATAAAGTACAATGACACAGAACACTCCCCTGCTAATAATGTCAGGCAAATAATAAATTCACAACACTAGTTGGTTCTACACAGGCTGAGCTAATAAGTGTCACATCTTCAAATTGCAAATAAATGTTATCATTTATCAAACTAACATGTTGTTCAATCAGTCTTTACCACCCTTGCTTTTAGTTACCTGCTGTTTCATTTCATGTTTCTTTCTTATTTTACAAACTATTCCCCATATCTGACCTCATATAAGATGAACTCCAAAAACCAGACACTGACTAATCCAAGGATGAGATAATTGAGTTCTGGCGAGATCCTCCATTTATATATGCTCTGCACAGACATTAGTAATGTTTCTGCCAGAAGTTCAAAAGCCAACTCTCTGCTTTTGAAAGATTTCCCACTGGATCAAAAGAACTCATAGTCAGCCAACTTTAGCCGCTCTTTACTTCCATTAATGGCTGGGGCTAAACAGATGGAGATAAATTTTAGTTTCTTTTTTAAAATGCATATTTAATTAGATTTGCTATTCTTTGTTTTTAATTGGTTGACTACCAAACTCAGCGTTTGGCAGAAGTTGGAAGCAGAAATAAAAGCACTAGTTATACGTTTTATGACAGTTGTTTTATAAGCTTTTAATATTTTTTCTTGTTTTTTAATTGTTTTGCTGTTTTTATATTTGTTTTAATTGTTTGTAAGCCCAGAGTCATATATATGAGATGGACGGCTATATAAATTTGAATGCTAAGCAAATACTAACTAACTAACTAACTAACTAACTAACTAACTAAATATCCTTAATGAAAACCCAAAACTGAGAATCCCTGGGTGGGAGTCTCAGGTGAGCATTCTGCATAAAGTGATATTTGAGGACAATTAATTTTTTTCAGAGTTACAGTAGACAAATCTTCCAGTTTCACTCCTACCTCCATTCATATATTGAATTTCATTTTTTTTTATTTGCCATTTATGAAGTGATTTCCAAATTTTGGTAAGTTCTATATCCAAGTGAACTGAGTGAATTCACACCCAACATTATTTTAAATAGTATAGAACTTCAATCTTTTCACAAGATTGGGTTACACTTAAGGTGTGGGACAAACCACAGAAAAGGTGGCTGAATGCTGCTTCTTTGCTATTTACAAGAGGCAGATTTATTGTACAAACTGTACACTTCTAGTATCTTAGCCCTATTATACACAACCTGCCTACTTATCTATGCTTAATGCTATATCTATAACTGACAGGTAACAATACTTAATGGTACTTCAAATTTATGTTGGAATGATACTTCAAATTATTTTGGCAATATGAACAACAAGAAGGGTCATTTCATCATGCTTGGTGGACATGCAAAAAAGCTAGAAAATTTTGGATTCAAATACATACAGTTATTCAGAGAAGATTAATATTCAAGTAAAACCAGAAATTTTCCTCTTGGGACTGATGGATAAACAGTTGGAAAGAAGTAATGGAACATTTTATTTTATTTATTTTATTTTATTTTATTTTATTTTATTTTATTTTATTTTATTTTATTTTATTTTATTTTATTATTTTATTTTATTTTATTTTATTTTATTTTATTTTATTTTAATTTATTTTATTTTATTTTATTTTAATTTTATTATTTTATTTTATTTTAATTTTATTTTATTTTATTTTATTTTATTATTTTATTTATTTTATTTTATTTTATTTTATTTTATTTTATATTTTATTTTTTATTATTTATTTTATTTTATTTTATTTTATTATTTGTTTTATTTTATTTTATTTTATTTTATTTTATTTTTTATTTTATTATTTTATTTTATTTTATTTTATTTTTTATTTTTTTATTTTTTATTTTATTATTTAATTTAATTTTATTTATACACTGCCCATCTCACTATAAAAGTGACTCTGGGCAGCTTACAAATAAAAAAAGTTGTTTTTATATATGATAACTGCAGGAGTATTATTATATGCACAAAGATGGAAAGATCTGGCAATACCTACGACAGAGGAATGGTTGGTGAAGATGACAGAAGTTGCTGAAATGGCCAGATTGACTTGTTTGATTAGAGAGAAGACAATATCTATGTTTATTGGTGACTGGAGACCCCTTATGAACTTCTTGTGTAAAAAAGAAAAAAATGAACTTTTGATTTATGGTTTTGATGATTAGACAAGATAGAGTATAGAAAGAAGAGAGTCACAATGTAACTTTAGAGAGAGAGAGGTAAATTTATAATTGTACTTATAACTGCTGTAAAGAAGATTGGAAGCTATTTCTTTATATCTTTTTTCTTCTTTTCTATTTTTCTGCTACTCTTTTTTTCTTGTTGCACCTTTAGTTTTTTCTTTTCTTTTTTTTCCTTTTGCCTTTTTTGCTCTACTTTACTTTGTATTAGTCTTATTCTTGTGTTTAAAATTTTCAATAAAATATCTGTATCTGTATCTGTATCTGTATCTGTATCTGTATCTGTATCTGTATCTGTATCGACAGATAGATAGATAGATAGATAGATAGATAGATAGATAGATAGATAGATAGATAGAGATGGATGGATGGATGGATGGATGGATGGATGGATGGATGGATGGATGGATAGATAGATAGATAGATAGATAGATAGATAGATAGATAGATAGATATAAATACTTAGCAACACATTTCCCTTTTACCCTGTGTTCTTAACTACCTACCTTTCCTAGCAATACAGGCAATGGTAGCACTGTTCTTTCTGGAGCCCTCTCCTTTAAGGACTGGGAATTCTGTCCCTTTCCCCCAGGGCTTAATGTTCTTTTAGCTTGTGCTTGGCCCTATATTTTCCTCCATCCTCCATCACCCATTCTTCAGTAGGTCCTTCTGTAGGTTGAAGTAGCCTGGTAATTGCTCCCTTTTCCTGAGTTGCTTCTCTATCCTTATCAGTATGTAAGAGAGAGGAAAATCGATTCCTTGCAGCTGGCTGGCTGTAGCTGCTCTGTGTCTTTGGAAGGCCTGTGAGGCTCTTAGCTCTGTTCCTTCTTACTCCAGTCATGTTCACTTCAGAGTCTCACTGAGCATTCCACCAAACTGTTGATGTTTAGTTTCACCTCTTCAATGCCCAAAATGGCTTTTCTTTTAGCTTTCCAGCTCAACTTCCTTTTTCTCCTCTACCAACACCCATACTCAGTGCCTTCAGCATTTCTATTGTTACCCTTCTGCAGTCCATGTGTGGTCCTTTATTCTCTTAAAGTCCCAGGGAGAGACAAAACCACAAGAAAGGAAAACTCTTATCAGCAGCCTCCAATCTTTCCTTCCACACTGAACAAAATTTAGCCCTCACTAGTTCAGGGAGTAGACAGAGTGAATACATTTGGCTTGTCTCTAACTGCAAGAAAAAGTCTCTAAGAGGCAGGAAAAATCTGGACTACCACTAAGTCTGGGAAGAGATGGGAAGACAGTGCAACTTGGCTAAACATACACTGAAAGATGTTTATCATATGACCTTCTTGTGAATTAATGTTTTGTTTTGGAAAGGAAGAAATCATAGCAGTCAATTGTAGCAGAACATTTTCCACCAGCCCCTCCCTTTCTTTATGTGTCACAACTTTTTCAGGCTCTTGATGTGAATATATTTGAGAAAGTCAGATTTTTTAAAAGATGATGATGATGATGATGATGACGACGATGACGACATAGGAACTAGACCACTGAATGCTAACCCAGTTTTTTCAACTTAAGAAATTGGTGGAATTGTTCTGCACCTAAAGAATTCTGTACAATTGTAGGGTGTGCATATAAATCCCCAGATGAATGATTTGCTTACCACATCCCTATCCAGAGAAGGATGTTGATGAAGGAATGTATTTGTGGGAATACATGGGGATCTTTCTGTGTGTCTTCACACCTGTGAAAGCATTGCCCTCCCCACTCTCTTTTTCTCCATATTCCTGTCATGCAAATCTAGCTGTGTAGTTTCTTCTGCAGGGATTTCCACACAGGTGGGAAAAATGTGTTGATTCAGGAGTAACTTGGAAGAAGGGGGCCTTTATATTCTCCAAATGCAGCAAGAGAGGGAAGAAGAAAGAACATAGCAGCTACACTTGCAAGTATTAGAACCGGAAAATTAAGCAGATATGGCATTTTAGCATTTCATGCAGAATGCTGATATATATTTTCCAGATTAAGGAAAACTAGAAACACACATTCCAAAACTAATATAACTAATATAACTGTAAAATGCATTTGTTTTGCTGATGCCTCACAAATTGCTGAGCAAAACTGTGAGCACATGTCCAAATCAAGCAAGCACTGCTTTGTGGAGCTCCTAAAATCAATCAGGACTTCAACTCTACTGTAGGATGGCTCTGTCACACATTTCATTTGGTCTCTCACATCCCCCAATTTAACACTGAAAAATGTTCACTGTTAACCTTGATTTCAGAATTAATACATGTGTCTTCTCTTCACAGTGAAATGATTCAGAGTTTTACCACAGCAAGAAAATGTGATGCAATTATTTGCACCTTTACATCACAGAGCAGCATAAATGCTGCAAGGACTACGCGATGCAGTTCAACAGTCAGACATTAAGGGGACTGCTTATGTACACCTCTGCATGACACAAAGTTAAACACAGTATCTTTCTGAAATTTGAATACATATTTACTATTTATGTGCAGATGTTCAGAGATTCAAAAAAGAAAACATTGAGTATGACAAAGGATAAAGTTTGAATGTCCTTCTAACCCAGTGTTTCTCAACCATGACAACTTTATGATGTGTAGATTTCAGCTCCCAGAATTTCCCAGTGAGAATGCTGGCTGGGGAATTCTGGGAGTTGAAGTCCACATGTCTTAAAGGTGTCATGGTTGAGAAACACTGTTCTAGTCCATACTTTGTAACACCTCTTTGGCAAAAATAACAGCTTCCAAACATTTTCTGTAGCCAGCTAAGAACCTTTCTAGTCTTGCTTTTGGAATTTTTTCCCACTGTTCCTTGCAGAATAAATATTTTGGCCAAGAAATATTCTTGTGGCTCCTTGCATGCACAACCTCTCCACAGATTTTCAATAATATTCAACTCTATACTCTAACCCCCTTTTTTTCCCTGTGAAATACTTCATGGCTCATTTGAAAGTCATTTCCAATTGTTGCCTTGTTGATGTAACCAAACTCTTTTCAGCTTCAGTTTCTTCACTGATTATGTGTAATTACCTTCAAAAATATGCTAAAAGTCTTCCTACTACCCACATAATATTTTTGGTGCCACTGGCTACAACACAACCCCAAAAGGTAATAGAGCTATCCCTCTCCTTAATTCTTAGCAAGGCATTATTTTCTTCAAATGCTTCTTTTTTCTCCAAGTGTGACTTGCGGATGTGTAGCTGAACAGTTCAGTTTTTGTTTCCTCAGTCCAAAGCACTTTGTTCTAAAGCATTCCAGGCTGATCAAGTTTTTATTTTGAATCTGTAAATAACTGCACATAAATAGTAAGCATGCATTCAGAAAGTTGTTGCACTTAACTTTATACCGCATGTGAGTTGTGTCAGCTTCATTTAGAGCAGGGCTTTTCAAACTGTGTGTCACGACACAGTACTGTGTCGCCCGGGGGCCCCAAGTGTGTCGCGCGACAATCCAGAAGTGCTGATGGCGTACCGACGCTGCCACGCTGTCAGGGTTCATGTCTATGAATCCTGCCATTGGGATTAGGCCTAGCATAGATGCTTTTAGAGTTGTTGGGAGGGGAAATGGCAGTTGAGTGTTATGTCTGGTGGTGGAGGCTGGAACCGGCTTCGTCAAGGTCGCGCACCTGCAGCAGAGCGGAGATGGGAACGTTTGCCTCATGAGATCATCGGTTGGTGATATGGCGCGCAAGTGGGGAAGTTAAGAGGGAATAGTTTGGCGGGAATTGGCATTCAAGTCTTTAGGAGTGCTTCAATTAACATGTATCCTGAATAAATCTTTATCTGCATTTCATTGAATTGCATTGAGAAGTGTTTATTAGGGCATTGTTGTTGAGATCATCACATATGCATGGCAGCGCGCGCAGCGGCGGCGGCGGCAGGCCATCAGCGCTTCTGGGTTGTCATGCGACACACCAGGACGCTGATGCTGCCACTGCCGCCACGGCATGCAAAAACCCGAAAGCGTGCAACTATATGTAAAATTTTGACCATGACAAAAGCACTTGCCCATTTTAATATTAACATTGTTGCAGTTTCTGACACAATATTAGGTCTATTAACAAATGAGTCACAATGACACTGATAAAGCTGCGGCATCTAATAAAGTTGGGATGGTATTTTTCTTAAATGGTATTGAAGGTGGAAAATGGGAGGTTCTGCGTTCAAAATTGTTCAGGTAACACCATTTTGCAGTATGTCAGCATAATAATAATAATAATAATAATAATAATAATAATAATAGTAGTAGTAGTAGTAGTAGTAGTAGTAGTAATGGATTTATTTTAATCTTAAAAGTTAAATGGGTTAGTAAGCCAAAGGAAGTGCAAGCAGGCATACTGGTACCACAGCTGTCACATTAGGGTCCCAAGGAATATAGTTTTCAGTGCATGATTTCCAAAGAAGTTTCTGAACAATTGTCAGGATGGAGGTTGAGTCCGAGTTGGAGGAGGACGAGCCGGTAAGAGAAAAAGCAGGAAAAAGCTGGGAAGGCACAAAATTCAAACCTGGTGGTGGATGAGATTCAGAGCCGCTGATTGGGGAAAGTCAGGAGGAAGAACCACCTCCACCTATCAGCACGTGAGAAAGGAGGTTGGAAAGGCAGGCTGAGCAGTGCGAGATGCGATTGGCTCCCGCTCGCAAACGGTATGAAAATTGAAAGAATAAAAAGGCTACGAAGCCTGCACAGGTTGCTGGAGACAACCATTCTAACCACCTAACGCCGATGCCTCGAGACTCTGCGCCAGACCCTGATTCTGAGCCTTGCCTTGCCGCCACGCTGGAAACAGACTTCCCACCTTGCATCGCTGCTGGGCCGGGCTGAGAGCTCCAGCCTCACTTTGATGCTGCACCTGTCCCTGATTTCAAGCCTTGTCTTGCTGCTGTGCTAGACCCTGAGCTCAAGCCTTGCCTAGTCACCGCGCCAGGCCCTGGATTCTAGTCCTGCCTTGCTACAGCACCAGACTGTATTGCAAAGACTTGTCCTGCCACCAGGTGGTGGCTTCCCATGCTCGTGCTGGCATCAGGCTAATACAATCGCGTGTAAGGACCATCCACTTATTTTATCATTGTTGTGTACATTATTATAAATAAATAAATATTGTTATATCACCTCTTCCTGCATTGGGTTTTAGTTGGAACAGGACAACAATCCACTGAGGTGTCCCATGTAAAGATAATGATGGTGTCAAGACTATGTTCTCAATATTTTTTGAACCTCTGGCTTAAAAACTCCCAAAAGTCCTATGATAATAGCAATATATATTCAGATTAAGAGCCTCAGAGGACTAATGACACAGTATGTCTTTTGTGCTGTGTAGTTATGCTAATTTAATAGTGGTCTGCAATGTCATCTTCTGGGGAAAATATTGTTATTACAACCATGTTATTCAAAATATGGTAGACTGCTAAGTAGTCTAAGAGGCTGATGCTGATGATTTGTCTGCTACCAGATTATATTTAGGCTCATGGCAATGAGACTGGAGAATAAAAAGGTTTAAGAACATAGGCTCCGGCTGATAAAATCATTGTTAGAATAGCTGTGGCTTTTATCTTTCAACTCAGAAAGTCCACTAAGAGAGGTGGAAAATACCCATTTCTAATATATCTATAAGTTTACTTTAATTTATTGTTTATTGATCAGTCAGATGACCATATCAACTCATAACACAACATCAGCATAGTAAAATAGATTAAAATTGATACAACATATTGGGATATACAAAAAAGTTCAGTAAAATATTCAAATAAGTTCACTTCCTTAGCAGTTGACCTCAGTCTGATCTAGGTAGCCCTCAGTTAAATGGCTTTACCTATAAAGCTGGCACTCTTTCTGACTGCCCATATATTTGTATCTTGAAGGAAGCAAGCTAGCCTGTTGATGGATGAACTATCCTGTCCATTCATGGCTCTAAATCAGTGCTTTCCAAAGTCCCGCCGTTGGCGACACACTGGTGGTGGTGGTGGTGGCGGTGCGGCAGCACGCATGGCGGCGGCTGCACATGCAGCGGTAGTATGCATGGTGGCGGTGGCCTCGTGTTTCACGCTAAAACCCGGAAGCACTGATGGCACGCCGCTGCTGTTGCCAGTGCCGCCGCTGCCACTACCACCACCGTGTGCACTGCCGCAGGGGCGGTGGTGACGCACCATCAGCACTTCCGGGTTTTGTCATGACACACTAATGTGTCATGACACACAGTCTGGAAAGCTGTGCTCTAAATGCTGCACCTTGGCTGTAATGTGCCGCTGGCAACCAAAGAGAATATGTACAATGTCTCCTATATGTGCAGCACCATATTTCCTCTCTGGATACAGTACTTGATGGAATTGGCGGTAGTTTTAATATCTCTATAAAAGAGGCAATATAACAAAACACTAGTTAAGGATTCCACTGCATTTTTTCCATAAGGGCATACTTGAATGTTGTGAAAGATTCTTTTAAATCACAATGAACCAGAGTAAAGAATCTTCTGAATTTAGATATTTTTAGGTCTCCCAGATAGCTTGCTGGTATCCTCTTAGGAGCAGAGATGATTTTTTAAAAAGGTGTTTTGGTAAAGAGGCAGAATTAGTTTGCCATTCTACGTTCAGTATGTATAGACATATGGGTTGTTTTTATGGTTTTAGTTTTTTGTATACTGCCTAGGGTTTGGGGATTATGGGCATTATAAAAATACTGGGAATTAATGAATGAATTAATTAATCAATGAATGAATGAATTGTAGGGATTCTGAAATGCTAATAACAGAAATCCACGCAGCTTTTAATTAGTTTATAGCAGAGCAGAAGCGTGCCAGTAACTTGCACAAGGCTTAATCAGTTCAAAAACACAAAATAAACACACTTCACACATTAATGTAAAGTAATGTAAAAATAGCTTACAGTTTATTGTAGATCAGTTTCATGGTGAAAATGGTCCATGCATGTGAGCGCTAAGTTCTGACCAAACCCACAGTCTTCTTAATGTGGCCTTGCCGAATGGAGGTATGAGCCACAAGGACAGTCATGCATGACCATCCTGCCCGGTTGAGATTCAAACAGAAAAAGGGAAGGAAAGGAATGAGAGGAACAGGAAATCAGGATTCAAGCCCCTCCCACACAAAGCAGGAAGATTAGGTTGCAGCAGAGCTGCCCCTCCTTCAAGCTTGTGTGAGACGTGCTTGGTTGAAACCCGATATCTCTAACACCCCTTCTTTTCAACCTTGCATGTCTCCATGTCCCACAAGATTTAATTTCCCTCTCAGTTCCTGGTAACTGGTTTTAGACAATGGCTTCGTGAAGATGTCCGCTGTCATGTTCCCTGTGGGACGTAGTCTATCTTGACAAACCCTTGATGTTGCATCTCCCTAACTAGATGATGCTTGACATCAATGTGCTTAGATCTCCTGCCAATCTTCTCTGATAGTGAGAGCCCAATACAACTCTGATTATCTTCAAAAATCTGAATAGGAATTGGTTCCTCTATTTTCATGTCTGCAAGCAGTAGCTTGAGCCATTTTGCTTCGTTGCATGTTTCAGTAACTGCTACATATTCAGCTTCTGCAGAGCTACCCCTCCTTCAAGCTTGTGTGAGACTTGCTTGGTTGAAACCCGATGTCTCTAACATACATGAATGAATGAATGAATGAATGAATGAATGAATGAATGAATGAATGAATACCACCTTGACCAGCAGAGGGAATATTGGGCTTAGGCTTGGGGAGAGGGTTTGTTACCATCTATCTGTATCTGTATCTGTATCTGTATCTGTATCTGTATCTGTATCTGTATCTGTATCTGTATCTCTATCTCTATCTGTATCTCTATCTCTATCTCTATCTCTATCTCTATCTCTATCTCTATCTCTCTATCTGTATCATCTCTCTCTCTCTTCCTCTCTCTCTCTCTCTCTCTCTCTCTCTCTCTCTCTCTCTCGGCAACATGAATTGGCCTTCTACCAATTCAATCATAGTCCATCAAGGTTAGCACTGTTGAGCCTGAGTATCAAAGTTTCTTCCACCCTGCTTTGTATGCTACCTTGATACCTGACAGCTTTGAACAGAGATGCCAGAGATTGAATCTGGAATCTTACAGAGCCAAAGCACATTCATGGCCACGATGGAGCTTCCCTGGGGTTGTGGGACTTGTGCAAGATGGCAAAGCATCCCACTCCTTCAGTGTCAAATGATCCAAAACCTGTAATGCCCATTGGTGATACTGTACTCCTCTACTGCTGCAAAGAAGATATTTTTTTAGAGCAGGGAGAGAATAAAATGCCCTTTCTCCCTAAATAAAATGTTTGGCAGACTTCCAAGAGATCCCTTGAGCCCCATCTTAATTCAGACATGGTATTGTATCACCAGGAGTAAAGGAAGTTGCCTGTATCAGTAAAGTGGCAGATCTGAACACATTCTTTGCATGCATTTCCTGATTTACAGTGCTATGTACTTTACAACATCTATCTCTGAAAAAAAGTATTGCCAGTTAATTAAAGCACTTCATTCATTGTGTTCTTGTACAAGAGGATTGTTCTGTGTGGTGCCAGTATGTTTACTAACAGTTTCAACCAGGCATAAAACAGAAATCCTGTTCCTCTAGCCTTGAATTTCCCTCCCTGCTTTTCCATTGTTATTTTTTTCCATTGTTATTCCAATGCATCTCCGCATTACAGGATCTTTTCTCCAGCACTGAAGAGCCTCTCAATGGAGACCAGCTAAGACTGACCTTTTCCTAATTGCAAGCTTGCTTTCTGTTTAAAATTCTTCCTCAAGTTGCTCCTCAAGTCTATGTTAAGTGCCTAGAGCTCAATAAGAACCATGACTCATTGCACATCCAGCACTCTTAATCACTCTTAATAGCTCAATCCTCCACTGATAAATCTCATCAGGATGTTCCCTCTACCTTTGTATTGAGGATTTCCTCTCCTTCATATTGCTTTAAAGTTTACCTACCTACAAGAAACATGTAAAAACTGTAGGAATTCTTGGATGGTAATACCAGAACTCCATGCAGTTTCTTATTAGTATATAGCAGAGTAGAAGCATTCCCATAAACTTGCACAAGGCTTAATCAGTTCAAGACACAAAATAAGCACACTTCACACATTAATGTAAAGTTACATAAAAAGAGTTTACAATTTTATTGTAACTCAGTTCCTTAGTAGAAACGGTCCATGCATGCAAGCAATTAGTTCTGACGTGAACCACGTGCTTCTAATGTGGTCCACCTTGATGGAAGTATGAGAAACACGTGGCATCAGCGATAGCTGGCCACATCCTCCTTGGTAGGAGATCCGAGCAGAAAAAGGAAGAGAAGGGAACAGGAAACAGGGATTCAGCCCCTCCCACACAAAGCAAGTAAGATCAGGTTACAGCAGAGGCTGTCTCCTCCTTCAAGTCTATGTGTGAGATGTCCTTGTTTGAAACCTGATATCTAACAAAAACCTGTATTAGTATGAGGAAGGAGGAGGGGTGTAACAAAGGAAAGAGAGAGATGCCAGTGCTGTGTTTCTCCCAGTCCTGAAATTTAAGATCAAGGGTCTTAAAAGATATTGACAAGTTCTGGTAATATTTTATATTGTTTTTAAGCATAATAGGGTTAAGATTGTTAATTATAAAGGTAGACAATTTATAAAAATTAAGAATATTTAATTGGATTGATAAAGAGACTAATATGATTCTTTTATAGGGTTATAGATTTGTAAAACTTAAAGGATATTGATAAGATATAACAATGTTTTATACTGTTTTTGAGATCTAATAGGGTTAAGATTGTTTATTATAAAGGCAGACAATTTATTTGTTTCTATAATTTGATGTTTATTGTGTAGACAGAAGTATATAGAATAGTAGTAGAAGGAAAAAAATTAAAAAATTAAATGGATTATTTTTTAAGAGGAAGGGAAGTTTGAAGTAAAAAATTAAATATATGTGTATGTATGTATGTATGTATGTATGTATGTATGTATGTATGTGGAAGATAGATGCTTTTGAACTGTGGTGTTGGAGGAAAATTCTGAGAGTGCCTTGGACTGCAAGAAGATCAAACCAGTCCATACTCCAGGAAATAAAGCCAGACTGCTCACTTGAGGGAATGATATTAAAGGCAAAACTGAAGTACTTTGGCCACATCATGAGAAGACAGGATACCCTGGAGAAGAAGCTGATGCTAGGAAAAGTGGAAGGCAAAAGGAAGAGGGGCCGACCAAGGGCAAGATGGATGGATGATATTCTGGAGGTGACAGACTCGACCATGGGGGAGCTGGGGATGGTGACGGCCGACAGAAAGCTCTGGCGTGGACTGGTCCATGAGGTCACGAAGAGTCGGAAACGACTGAACGAATAAACAACAAAATGTATGTATGTATGTATGTATGTATATGTATATGTATATGTGTATGTGTATGTGTATGTGTATGTGTATGTATGTATGTATGTATGTATATATATATATATATATATATATATATATATATATATATATATAGACAGTATTATGTAAGGAGAAGGAGCAATTGTATTAGAGATTTATATATATGTTAATGGAGGGATTTATAGAAATAATGTGATTATGGTTTGATATAGAGGAAGGGTTTGTTTGTGGGAATTGTTGTATATTCTTGCTGTGGAAAGCTGGAAGCCACCTGTATGTATGTAACTTTCTAAAAGTTTTCTCTTTTGTGTTTTTACACTTTTAGTGTTTTTTTTTTATTTGTAGTGTTTTTGTTTTTTGTAGTTTTTTATCCTTGTTGTAAAAAATAATAAAAACTTTGGGGGAAAAAAAAGATCAAGGGTCTTTGCCTTTTGCCCTGTCTGCAGATTTCCTTAACAAAAGAATACCAACTGTAGCCTTTGAAGCACTTAAGAACTACTGTCCATTGCTTATTTAATACCCCAACTTGTTAAAAGTACCATTTGCCAGTTCCTTTCATCCAGTGGGGCAGTACCTGTCTTTGGACACAAGATCACCTGGTAATTATTCACACTCAGTGCTTATTGTGCATCATCTTTATTGTGATATGGGGCTAAACTTCATATTTTGTTCCCCTCCAATTGTGTGAAAGCAACCAGCGATCTCTCATCCTATACAGTCCCTTCATCTCAACCTCTAGCTTTGGCTCTTCCCTTCTGCCTTTATTCTTTTAAGAATATGAAACATGGCTGGAGAGAATACCAAAGAGAATTGTTAGCAACAGGACTCTAAAGAATGTGTCTGAATGCCCAACCTCTAAATACCACTGTGTGGTAATTAGATACCACGGTGTGGTAATTAACTCATAGAGTTAATAACTACCCAATATTGTTACTTTCCTTCAGGTAGAAAATAATGATTTATACTTGTATCATAACATAGTGAGATCTTACTCAGGTATGTGCTATCCTGGGTTATAATCACACTATTACAATAGAGTTCATAGAAGTCCCCACAAAAGATTTTGAGAAATATTTTGACCACAAAAGATTTCCATAGCACAGAACTGATAGAATCAATATGTAGTGCCCTGCTAGTGGCAGGCAATTGATGTATGGAAATATAAATGTGTGGGGTTTGTTTTTAAGTGTTTGTTCACCTTTGTTTTCTATCTAACACAATGGAATATTGGAAATAAATTATATAAAGGGGCTTGAGCTTCTGTCTCTCTGTCACAAGGATAACTTGAAAGTGAACATAACAGGAACAAATTTGGTAGTGAGATAGGTAAGGAAAAAATAGGCTGGATCCAGCTGGAGCTGTTAAAAACACCCCCCCCACACACACACACACAAATCCTGCAATGTATCTTTATAGGAAAGAGAGTTTGGCAGCAAATCAGAAAGATGCTGACTGCTCCCTTCTATGTCCCTCCCCCTGTTGTGTGCCAGTCACATGACCCTGAGTGGGCCTATTAGCAAGAGGTTGGAAAGAATTCCAGAAGCTGGAATCTGCAGGCTTTTCCTACCTTGTTTCTGATAGATGATAGAGAGATGATAGATGATAGACAGATAGATACACACACACACACACACACAGAGAGAGAGAGAGAGAGAGAGAGGAAGAAAAGAACTCCTCCCAAACATATATTTCTCTTCCATTAATAAAAAGTAGTCAAAAATATTCCTGTTATGTTTCTGCAGTTATATTAGAAAGGTAATATAAAGATCTTCCATTACTGGCCATTCCAATTTCTTATTCCATTCCTCCCTATACCCTTGAACATCTAATTCAATATATTCCAACAATTGTTTATACATAGATATCATAGGCTTATTGTTTTGTAAAGAAAGTGTGAAATCATTTGCAAGCAGAAGGGGCTTTGAAACTTTTAGGACTTCTGGTCAATATTTAACTCTTGAAAGGTATTTGAAATAAATATATTGCCCTTTTGCACTTTTTGGCAAAGGCTGCTCACATCGCAACTCCTTAACTATCATCAATTGCTATTAATTGATCTGATATATGCTTCATATTTCACCCTGGTTCCCCCAACAAAAGGATTGACTTGCTATTTTCAAGTTTTCTTCTCTAACCATATTTAGGATATTTGTGTTCCCTGGGTACTTGACCCACCACCATCTGCACATTTTCCTTCCTTCTTTCTTGCTTTAACCATAGTACAGCATTCCATGTTTGCCAGAAACATGGACTTGGAAGGAGACTTTTAGACCATTGATTCACTTGTTTGCTTCAGAGAAGGGATCCACATTAGAGCAGCCCTTCAGACAGCTGTGTAAGTTCCACATGGTCACACCTAGTAAAGTAAAGTAACCTTTCTAAGTAAGTGTGCCCACTGGTGAACTGATCTTACTGTTAGAACTCTTTTTCTAAAGCAAAATCAGATTCTGTCTTCCTGTAACTTAACCCATTATTCCATGTCCTGCACTCTGAAACTACAGAGAACAGATTGCCTCCTAAAAATCATTGGTTCATTCACGTCTAATCCTCATCTAAAATTCCAAATACAACTATAATTAACACTAATTAAAATTATGTAGATGTAACAATACACCATGCTAAGCACACACGGTGTATTTTGTCAGGCACTTTGTCATTCGGTGCCTCCAGAGGTATAACCCTGATGCTCATACAATCTGCATGGGCATCAAAGCAGGGCATGCAACCAGAGAGAATGTTACATAGAAATATCCACAAGATCTAGAAGAGGACACAGAGGGGAAAAAAGTTTCTCTATTTTCACTTCCTTTCTGCTGGTCTGCAGCCAATGGAGATCTGGGCTTGTTGAGACATGCCAGCTTCAGTGGGGCTTTAGAAATCTTCTGTCTGCCATTCTTCTAAACAGAGCTAGGAAATTATTATTGGTGTTGGGTTTTTCCTTTAAAATGAACTATCCTGTCAACTTTAATATAACCTACTTGTTAAAACCAAAATATGGGACATGTGTCCAATTACAGAAGAGATCACATACAATCTTTCTTCTCACCTACCAGTCCCACCTGGACTTTAAGGCTTTATATCTATCTATCTATCATCTATCTATCTATCTATCTATCTATCTATCTATCTATCATCATCATCATCATCATCATCACCTTCTATCCCTCTGTATCCTATCCATCCATCCATATTGACATTTTGATGAAGCATGTCATCCTGATATTGCCATATGCTTTTTTTTAAATGTGACAATCAATGTTGTCATTGACATTTTAAAAAAATCTTCATCTCTTAGCAATAACCTGGTAACTAATATTTTGTCTTCACACACAAAATATAAGAGTCAATGTAGCAAGCCACACTAATAATTTATGAGATTATTTTTCAGAGCTTTCAAGTCTCTACAAAACAGTATTAGGTTTACACTTGAAAGAAAAATGCAAATTGTTGGTTAGGCTTCTCTAAGAAACAAATATAGTTACTTAAAAATAATTTGAAAAATATACTGTTTTTTTATTGATCATGCTCCTTCATCTTTTGTCAATATAGCTTCTTTCACTCCATTTATGCCCACTGAGCTAAACTTTCAGAATAAACCTGGACAAACTCATTTCACTGTGATTAAAAAATAGATCACTAACTATAAATCCTTTTGGAGGACCCTGCAGGAAAGAAAAAAAAACACAAAACTTTTCCCAAGAGTTCTACAGTAATTAATTGTACTATTTAAAATATATTTAAATACTAGTTCAGAATCCAGGCAGCAATTACTAAGCAACACCACCAAATCTCAGTGGGATAAGAAACTACAATCCCCAGAGCTAATTAAACTAATAATTTCTGGGGAGTTTCTTAACCCAAACAGCCAGTTTGAAGAAGAAAAGCCTGCCCCTCCCTCTCATTTAGTACATCGAGATGACTCTAGGAGACTTTCAGGCTGAATAAAATAAAAATGCTTTTAATAAATAAACAAATGGCTTTACTACAGGCTTCAATAACTTCTTGCTAGCCTACTTTCCTCCTAGAGTAAGCAGTAGACACAAAAAACATTTCCTCCCAGATGCCTTTGCATTAATTTATTCAGTCATTCTGTTTAGATTCTGCCATTCCATTCACAGAATATATAGAAATACTTTGTTGGGGTTTGAATAAATACCCAGAATTTACAGAAAGATTAATTAGACAGGAGAGGTAAATAGGTGAGAGGTAATACTTTCGGCAAGTCATTCAATTAGCAGCCATTGTTGACGTAAGTGTTGTTGAAGGTGACACATACTGCAGCTGATATAGTTTAAGCTGGGTGTGGCAGATAATTTGTTTGACCTATAACGTGATTGGTTAATATTTGTATAAAAGTAGAGAAGTTCAGGTGTTTATTCTTCTCGTTACTATCTTCTCATCTGTATCTGTGTTAGACGTTATAGGACTGTATTCTACTACGTATGTATATAGAGTAAATAGATTATTTTATCTAATCTCTTGTGAGTGTGGTATTGCTCTGAGGTCTAGAAGGAACATTGGCAGCCCCAGCGTTGTGTACTCTGATATGCTTGAAACTTACACTGTATTATGGCAAAGACCAGCATAGAACAATACAATATTAAAAAAGTTTTAAAATCATATGATGAAGAGGGGGAAACATACAAAACCAGTCAGGGTATAGTCAAAACTGCCACAGTAGGTATTAAGAACCAAAATAATAAAAAGTATAGAACTATAGAGACTGTAAACAGAGAACAATAAAAGGCAATTGGAACCACATTACAGATCCTGAAACCATTAATATTTAAGAGCAGTATCTGAACAACTCTTCTAAAAGCAGAAAAAGTGGAGCAAAGCTTTGGGAAGGCCCAGGTCCAAGTCCTTTCTGAAGCAAATCTATAACGCTTTCTGCAGAATTAGCCAATGGGGAAAACAACCTGATTCCATCTTCACAATAACTGGTGATTTAACTACCTTAAACAGGCCAACTTTTGGTCTGCTAAAACTATAGGGTATTAGGGACTGACAATGTGTGGCCTTTAGTTTTCTTTGAGCTCCTGTGCTTATCACCCCTTGCCTAGAGACTGGAGAAATCTAAATAATAGCACAAAGATACAGAGTAGCCTAATTCTTTGTTGTCATCTAATGGAGCAAGTCTATCTGTGTGGGTGCTAAGAGTGAACAGAGGCTTGATGGCACATAATCAATGACCATCTGGATTGCTACAACTCAGATATGGTAGCCTAGGTAGATCACCCGGTGGGCACCCAGGGCAATATCTGTAGGCATATTAGTCCTCGTGGGCATACGTTGTCTATGCCTGACCCAAGCCTTTTCAGGGATTCACCCAAATGCCCCCTCCCCTACTCTATCCAGCCTCCATGCGTTCACCAGGATGTCTTCAGCCCAGATATGGTAACCTTATATTTGCTAACACAACCCAAAGTATGGGATGATACATTGTCGTACATTGCCCAGCAGGATCACATGTCCCTGATACCTGAGGTGGCCAGAAAGCTTTATAAACATGTCCCTGATACCTGCTGTTACAGAAAGCTTTATAAACAGATATGGAACAATTCTTGAATAATGCTGCTCACATTACAGGGCTACTATTTCTTGCAACACTACTCTTTTCCTTACATTGGATGAATGGCAGGAGAATAATTCTTATTTAATATTGCCTGAATTGGAACTAATACAACTAGTGCTGCCTAGACACTCTGAGTGAATTATTTATGATAATGTTTGCAGTTGGAGACTTACTCACCTCAAGCTACCCTCTGAATTCTTGCTGTGCAAATCAAACTGGAGGAGGGAGTGCTGGTCTTAGGCTCCTGAAGGAAAGGCAGGACATAAATATAACAAATAAAATCAAGAAATCATAGGAAGGAAAGACATGGGGTGGTTACAACTTAATTTGATGTTTTAAATAGATTCTTCATAAAAGCTGTGACGGGTTGCTGAACATGCCTGAGACGTGGTTTGTTTGTTTGTTTGCTTGTTTCAGAAGCAGTAGTGAATCTAGAGTTAAAGAGGGACATATAGAGAGAAAAACCAAGGAACAGAGCAGAAAATAATTAAGAAATTATGAAAGAAAAGAATGTCTTGGTATGTGTGGCTTACATATACAGACACCTTAATTTTTAGCTTATTATTGTTTTACAAAGAAAACCTCTCTTGATTTGTATATTCTTTGTGTATACAATATCCCTTTCATACTAGCCTTTCATCTTATGTATCTCCCAAAAATGGTGGTAAAATATTCTCAGCCTGCTATAAAATAGGCCAAGGCAAAGCTCTGAAGGAACATCTCACTTTGACCCAGGTTCATGCAAAGCGTCTCTTCAAAGCTGCTTCCTCAACCAACTTTCCAGGCTGGTGCAGTGAAGTGAAGTTGGAAGAAGCTCCTGTGGAAAACAAGGCTTCGTGTTTCCCCTTGCTCTGATGAGGTGGATTGCCTCAATGAGATGAATCATGGCTGCCTTACATACACCTACTATAAAATGCAATAAGGCATGTAAAATTAAATTAAAAGACATATCCTCATATGCAAACTTACATACAGTAACTCGTGTTGGATACAGCACTCACATCCACCAAATTGTTTCCTTCATGGTACAGAATAGCAGAAGGAGCAACTTAAAGTTGGAATAGACAAAGGGCCCTCCCTTTGAGAATGTCCATGCTCATTACCTACTGTATGGCCTGCAGTGGCTCTGGAACATTCTGTGCCTTTTGATATACAGTATAGCTAGATGTATATAGGTAATATAAATTGCTGGCTGTTTATCAATCTTTGCTTTGTCTCATGTTGCCAGTTAATTGTTTTTGTTTTTGCTGATGATTAATAAAGAAATATCAAGCTATATTTTTCCTAGCTCAATTGAGTGGTGTATGTGTGTACTCTGTTCTGAATGTAGGGACTGACGGGGTATGTTGGGTGCAAACTAAATTGGAAATGTTGCAACAATTAGAGACTATGAGTAGTCAACCAGAGCTTTGATGAGAGGCCAGAGTGAATACTTTAAAAATCAAAATGATAGAAAAACTTTGTAACTAGCAACAAAATGATATCACATAAATATAATGTAAAGGATATTATACCTCGTCTTATTGCCGCAGCATACAGGGGTCACTAAAAAGAGTGCATTACTATCTCCAAATGGCTAGCCAAAGAAGCATATAAGTTAATATGTCTAGAAACATATGGCCCCCCTAGGGTAAAGGTAAAGGTTTTCCCCTGCACAGTCGTGTCCAACTCTAGGGGGTGGTACTCATCTCCGTTTCTTAGCTGAAGAGCCAGCGCTGTCCGAAGACACTTCTGTGGTCATGTGGCTGGCATGACGTGTGCGGAACGCTGTTACCATCCCACCGAAGTGGTACCTATTTATCTACTTGCATTTGCATGCTTTCAAATTGCTAGGTTGGCAAGAGCTGGGGCGAGTGCAGGAGCTCACTTCGTCACATGGCACCCGGGTCTCGAACCACCGACCTTCCGATTGACAAGCCTGGCGTCTTAACCACTGAGCCATCATGCCCCTATGGCCCCCCTAGTCATTATTAATAAGTATTAGAGTAGCCTGCATTGGAGATCCTCTTCTACTGAAAGAGTTGTCTAAAAATTGGTATTGAATCAGAGCAGTATTTATTTATTTATTTAATTTATTTATTTATTTAGTTTTTTATCCTGCCTTTATTATTTTTATAAACAACTCAAGGCAGTGAACATACCTAATACTCCTTCCTCCTCCTGTTTTCCCCACAACAACAACCCTGTGAGGTGAGTTGGGCTGAGAGAGAGTGACTGGCCCAAGGTCACCCAGCCGGCTTTCATGCCTAAGGTGGGACTAGAACTCACAGACTCCTGGTTTCTAGCCCAGCACCTTAACCACTAGACCAAACTGGCTCTACAGACAATTTGTAGGACTCGGGCACCAGAAAATAATTCAAGGCTGGTTGCATAAGCCATTCTGGTCTTCAGCAGTCTGTCACCTCCAGTAATAGTCAGAGATTCTCATAAAGGCTAGAGTCCTCCAGTTGTTTTTGTTTTTACTGTCACTAAGGTTGTATTTGAATACATACTTACCTTGTAGTAAGTATAATTCAGATTTTATTGTGAATAACTCTTCATTCTTCCTTACTTCCCCTAGGAGCTATTTTCTTTCCACGTGGGAGAAACAGACACCAAAGTAGCTGATTCAAGAGCAATTCCTACCACTGAATCTATTTTGATTTGGGGACTGAGGATGTTGTAACCTTGTGTTTCACACAATACTACACTACGGTATTTCATTTATTGTTTGATTGCCTCTTTTCACTTCCAGCCCAGTATATCTTGATTCAAAAAATTAGATCCTACTCTACTTGAAGTTCAGCTAGGACTTAATCACTTTCAAATGTCTCCCCTAATGTACTCATTTGTAAAATATGCAAAATGAATAGACACTGAGCATATTGTTGTATAGTGCAAAACCATTTTACTGCAGTGAAATTCCCCAGGAGCAAAATATTATCTGTGATTGGGGAATAATGTTCTCTTTCTACCCATTATTATGTCTGGTAGAAACAGGCACTATTCCATTTATTTCAAAAGCAATCTGACCTTGAGTATTGGGTTTTCCCAACAAAGAACATTCCCCATATTTATTAACATAATGTGTATTGTTTTATAAAGGAAGAAAATCAGGATAATATTCTTATGATCTACTAGCATTTTTTTAAGTTGGCAATTTTTAGAGAAAGCACACGTGCAAATGAATAGCTACACTGACTAAAATAACCTATTATCATTGTTAAAAACTGTAGTAAAGTATTTTGGGTCATTCATGGCCAAACAATAAGTTTAAATGTGCACTTTTAAGAAAAACAGATCCTTGTTACCTGCTACATAACTCAAGAATATTTCATAATTGTATTAAAGTCATTATTTTAGACCAGATTAGTAATTGAGCATAGCACAAGAGGACCCTTTTACAATACAAACTTACAATATAACATAGAAAGAAATCCACTCTGCATACATTTCAAACTTTTTTTTTTTTTGCTGTTTTCAATATTCTCCTTGAAAAGCTTTTTTTAAAAATTGCTTTAGAGAGATCCAAGTTAAAATGATCCAAATTAAAAACTTGTAAATGACAGGTGGAAAATACCATAAATTGTAACTTGTTATGAATTAAGTCTTCCATATAGGAAGAGAATTCCACATTCTCCAACTTTTAAGGCTCAGTTCTGGGATAACTTAGCAAGGGGAAATTAAAGTTTGTATCTACATTCATTGAAGAGGAAGAGATTACAAGAAAGTAAGCAAGTCCACAATGGGGGAATACACATTGAAGGGAATGCCTTAGAGCAGTGTCCTTCAACCTTGGCAGCTTGAAGATGTGTGGACTTCAACACCCAGAATTCCCCAGCCAGCCAAGGCTGGCTGGGGAATTCTGGGTGTTGAAGTCCACACATCTTCAAGCTGCCAAGGTTGAAGGACACTGTCTTAGAGTACACAATGGGGGAACACCCATTGAAAGCAATGCCTTGGACCCCGCTGCTTGCTTAGCATGCTGGTGGCTGCAAGCCTGACACCGCTTAAGAAAGCCTTCAATTTCAGATAGCAGCACAAGCTGGCCAAGGGTGCTAATTAACCTGTGGCTAGCACCTTTTAGGGAAGTGCTGCACTGAAGAGCAGCTCAGGAAGAGATAGCTTGTTTAAGCAATCTTTCCCTTCTGCAAGGGGGAGACATTTGGGAAGGTAAAAAAGGGTAAAAGGTGAAAAATTTAGGCAGTCCACATAGGACACTTGAAAACCTTCAATCCTAGGAAGTTAAGTGATGAGACATTTCTTGGGTGCATTTATGATCTTTTTAAATGTCTGATGATTAGAACAACTTTGGATATACTTCTACGAACTGAAGGCAGTAATAGAGGGAGGGTGACCAGTATAATACTTAAGCTCTAAAGGAATTCTACACTGAATACAATTCATTAACTGAATGAGAGCCAGTTTGGCCTAGTGGTTAAGGCAACAGGCTAGAAACCAGGAGGCTGTGAGTTCTAGTCCCGCCTTAGGCATGAAAGCCAGCTGGGTGATCTTGGGCCAGTCACACACTCTCAGCCCAACTCACCTCACAGGGTTGTTGTTGTGGGGAAAATAGGAGGAAGAAAGAGTATTAGGTATGTTCGCCACCTTGAGCTTTTATAAAAAAATAAAGGTGGGATAAAAATAAAATAATAAATAAATAAACATTCATAAGTGACTCAGACAGACCGCTCCCTAATTTGCCAGATTGATGTCAGCCCCATTCGGTAGATTAGATCATGAACATCATGAAATGATGTTGAGGAAATGAACATCATCAGGAAACTCCACAGGAAGGCTAAAATTATTTTTACTGAGATTGCCTAAAATAACAGAATCGTGCCAGTCCGATTGTGCTGTATCTCCTCCTCCTCCTTATAGTTCAGGGAATTAGGGATGTGTCTGTCTGAGCCACTTATGAATATAATCTCTCTGTTGTGGACTTTAAAAAATGTTTTAGCCCCTTTTGCCTAGGCAACAATTTTTGCATATCCCCTTCAAGGCCATCTTCCTTACTCTCTGTGATAACTATCTTTGGCCAGTTTGGAAATGATGTTATTGGTGCTTTCTTAGTCTAGAACTAATAATCATGACTACTTATACTCTAATTTAAATGGGACCCACTATTTTCACTAAAATCCAAGCTATTTGTGACAGACAGAAACCCATGCTTGCCATTTCCAGAGCAGCTCCTTCTACACTTCACCCTACTTACTTGATAAACAAACACATTCATGATATCTATTTTTACTATGTCTATGGGCATATCCACATTAATAATTTAAGCTGGTCCTATCCTTCATGCATCCTGGCTTGCCTATCAGCCAGTTAAAGAAAATCCTGTCCAATCTGAGATAGGCAACAGCCTGCAACTATTCAGCCTAGACTACAGGCTACCAAGTCCTCCCATTGGACAGTTTCCCTGCTGAGATGCCCTCCCACCTTTCTGTCCCAGGAAAACAACTGCCAATTGTTTTCCTTTCTACAGTGGGTCTTCCTGGACATGTATACTTTGGTATGTATGTGTGTATATGTGTTCGTGTGTATATACAGACACACACAAGCAGCTTTAAAATAAAAATCCAATTCTTCCCATCCAGTTCCACCCTAATAGGATCTATAACTCCTTTTTTCTCAGGAGAGCTGAAATAGCACAGTGGTTATTATCTTCACTTAGTATCAACAAGGTTGCCAGTTTGAAATTTTGAATTTTCTTTCCTTAAAGCACAATTTTTCTCTTCCTGAATACCTACTTTTCTTCCTGAGTTTTTTTTTTTTAAATTTCTAGAGGTAGACTATTTTACCATTTTTCTAGTCACCTTAGGGAGAAGGTTTCATCGTCAACTCCAGAGAGCCCACTAGGAGCTATATGGCAATGAACCAACTGGAGAATGTGGATGAGCCTTGTGTTAGGACATAGTAATTGTTTCATGGAGTTAGCTGAGCAGTTCTTCTCTGTGAAAGGTATATGTGACTCTGTGTATTAAATAAATAAACACTCTAAGTTTGAACTTGAATAGGTATTTGAGTTAATTTTAGAACTAGCAATTTCTCAATTCTTTTAACTTATTTCCAGTCTAGAAATAGCTACTTCTCAGTTTGCTGTTTGTGTCAACATTTCCTACAAGATGATACACCTTTAGAAAAGCTTCATTCCAACACCCAAGGTACACATGCAAATACAGATGTAAATATGTAAAATATGCTTTGCTTCAGCTTATATCAATGTACACAGCCAGTTTGGTCTAGTGGTTAAGGCACTAGGCTAGAAATCAGGAGACTCTGAGATCTAGTCCCGCCTTAGGCATGAAAGCCGGCTGAGTGACCTTGGGCCAGTCACTCTCTCTCAGCCCAACTCACCGCACAGGGTTGTTGTTGTGGGGAAAATAGGAGGAGGAAGAAGGAGTATTAGGTATGTTCGCCGCCTTGAGTTATTTATAAAAAAATAATAAAGGCGGGATAAAAAATCTAAAAAGAATAATAATAATTCAGGGCAGCAATGTAGCTGAAAAGATGTTCAAAAGAAGCAAAGAAAAGTAAAGAAAAAAGTCACACTTGGGAAAGGCAGTTATTGGGTGAATGCATCATTATCAACAGATTTGCCATTTTAGGTTTCAGTAGGAAAGGCAATATTATTTGCAGAGATGCAAAATCCACAACAGAGCTTATGGCCTTCTCTTGGATAAAGTCATTTAAATTGTCCGCAGGTCTTATAAAAGCTTTTGTTGTAATTACCATTTTATGAGTTAAAGAAACAAATAAACCAGCCTAATTCAGAGTGCTGAGGGACTTAGGGATTTAAAGCTGAAGTCAGGTCATTGTTTTTCTAGGACAGTGAAGAGAAATGTTTGTGCATTTAATAAAGCAGGTTAAGCTCAAGGTTCAATCAGGTAGGGAAAGTGTGTATTTCTTAGTCAAATGAATATTTTATATTATGGCCCTTGAAATTCCACTTTAGGGTATTGTCAATATACCTCTCTTAGGCACAGTCCAGTACAACTCACTGAAATCAAGGGGAGCTAATCAAGAGCACTTCTAATCTTCACCACCATTGCTCTCATATTTTCATTGGGGCCTTCTGATGGAGTTTTGAAGGTTAATAAAAGAACTCCAACCAGCTAACAACAATCTTGCAGAGTAGAAGCGTGAACCAGCAGGGACTTGCACGTGAAGCTTAATTACATTCAGAAATAAATTCAGTCTTCACACATTAGATGAAGAAAAATAGAGATAGCTTACATTTATTCAGTAGATCTGGATACAAGTAGATTCATGGTAGATCTGCGTGCAAGCAAGATGTAATGGATGAAAGCTGCATTGTGCAGCCCTCCTGCTTGCAGGTGTGCCCAAGGAGTAATGGAGGTTGTTAATCCCCCAAACTCAAGAAGAAGGAGGAAGTGGAAATCAGGTGACCCATGTGACATCTCACAAGCACAATAGAGATGCGTTTACTAGAAAGGACCCCCTTTATGCTTATGAGACAATGCTGAGTTGACCCCTGATGATTCCAACTCCCCTTCTCAAGTTAGCATGTCTCAGAGTCCACAAGGTTCAACTTCTTCTGCAGTTCTTGGTAACTGCTCCTCGGCAACAGCTTCATGAGAAAGTCCACAGTCATGTTCCTTGTGGGACAATAGTCTAGTCTGACTATTCCTTGCTCTTGCAAGTTTCTTACTGCATGTTACTTAACATCAATGTACTTAGCTCTCCCATTAATCTTTTCTGACTGTGAGAGCCTAATACAACTTTGGCTGTCTTCGTAGACCTGAATAGTGGTAGATTCCACTATTCCCATGTCTTCAAACAGTAGCTTGAGCCATGAAACCTCTTTGCATGCTTCTGCTGCTGACACATACTCCGCCTCTGTGGAGGAATGTATGACTGTGTCTTGTTTACGGCTTCTCTGGCTTACTGCCCCACCCCCATAGAAAAATACATGCCCGCTAGTGGATTTATGGTCAGTAATGTCTTCTGCCCAATCTGCATCTGTAAACCCCACTAGTTTAGGATTGTCAGTGGCTGGTAGCTTTAGTTTTAGGTGTATGGTGCCCTTTACGTACCTTCCCACCCGCTTAACACCAGTCCAGTCTCTCTGTGTGGGTGTGCTAGTTTTTCTGCATAGAATGTTTACTGCAGCTGCTATGTCTGGCCTAGTGGTAGTGGCTAGATACAATAGCTTATCTATGGCGGTTTTATAGCCGTTGTTCTCTGGTAAGAGTTGACTAGGTTCCTGTTGCTTGTGGAAACCTTTTTCCATTGGCGTTGGCATAGGATTGGCATTTTGCAGTCTTAAGCTTTCCAACAGTTCTAGGAACTTTTGCTTCTGGCTTAGAAGAAAGCTTCCATCTTCTTCCTTTTCAATCTGTATCCCCAAGTAGTAGCTGGCATTGCCCAGATGCTTGACTTCTACTTCTTTGTTCAGGTTGGACACGATTTCATCAAAGTCTCTTTTGTTATTATGGCAAATCATCAAATCATCCACATAACAAAAAATGTACACCTCTCTGCCATTTCTGCGTCTTGTGTAGAGACAGGGATCAGCTTGGCCTTGAACAAAGCCTTGCTTAAGAAGTACTTGGTTCAACTTACTATTCCATGCTCTTGCTGCTTGCTTCAGGCCATAAATCCCCTTTTGAAGTTTGCAAACAAGTTGCTGTGCTTTGGGATCGGCAAAGCCTGGAGGTTGTAGCATGTACAGTTCTTCCTCTATCTCTCCATGTAGAAATGCAGTTTTTTACATCTAAGTGTTCAACACTCATGTTCCTGGAAGCTGCTAGACTCAGGAGCATTCTGATTGTGGTATGTTTTATAACAGGAGCAAAACATTCATCGTAATCAAGTCCATATTTTTGTGAATAGCCTTTTGCGACTAGTCTAGCTTTGTAACTTTGTACTTCTCCAATTTCATCTTGTTTGGCTTTGAAAATCCATTTGCATCCTATGGCTTTCTTGCCTTTTGGTAGTTTTGTCAAAATCCATGTTTTGTTTTTGTGTAGAGCTTCTAGCTCTTCTTTTGCTGCTTTCTTTTACTTGCTTGCTTCATCTGATGGCATTTGCTGCACTTCGTTCCATGATGCAGGTTCTTTTGGTAAAGACGACCTTGCGAGGTAGGTGAGTCTCTCGGCTGGAACTCTTTTGTTGGGTCATGATGAGTGTCGTGGAGCAGGTTCAGGAGTGGCACTTGGTGATTCAACCCCTTCTGCATCCTTGGCCGCCTCATCTAACTCTGTTGAAGTTTCTGCCTGGCCTATCTCCCTCTGGGTTGGTGCGTGGTTGTGCCTTCGAATGTTGGGCTAAATTTCTCAAGCTGGTAACTGCCACTGTTGGTTTCTGAGGAGTCATCATCAGCATCACTATGGTAGCCTTTCTCTCATTCATCGAAGTACACCACTCTGCATGTGCTTACTTTTCCTGTCTTCAGGTTCAGGATTCTGTATCCCTTGCTTCCTGGAGAATATCCAATCATGATGCCTTCTTCAGCTCTGGGGTCCAGTTTGGATCTATTTTCTTTTGGTATGTGTGCAAAAGCTTTGTATCCAAACACTCTCAGATGCTTTACACTTGGTTTGCGATCATGCCATAGTTCAAAAGGTGTTACCTCATTGGCTTTGGTTGACAGTCTCTTTTGTAAGTATGTAGCTGTTAAAACAGCATCTGCCCAGTATTTGTCAGGCAGATCTGCTTCTAAAAGCATACATATTACCATGTCCATTAGTGAGTGATTTTTCCTTTCTACAACTCCATTTTGTTCAGGAGGGTATGGAGTGGTTAGTCTGTGTTCTATACCTAGCTATGCTAGGTATGTTTGCATGGTTTGTGAAATGAACTCACCTCATTGGTCGCTCTGGAGGGCTTGAGGGGTTCTTTTGAACTTGTTGGTCACGATGGCTACATATGCCTTCAACATGTCAGGTGCCTGGGATCTTTCCTTCAGTAGGTAGGTTACACAGTACCTGGAAAAATTGTCTATAAAGCATAAAACATTTATCTCCGCCTGCTGATACTTGAAGGGGTCCATAAAAATCAGTGTGGATAAGTTCAAGTGGCTTAGTTGCCCACCTTTCCCTTTGTTTGGGTATGGCTGGTCTTGTTGTTGTTTTTCCTTTGACGCATATCACACATTTTGTTTGGCATTCATCATGGTTGCTTATTTCAAAATTTCTTACCATGCCTTCAATTTTCATTCTTAAAATTGCATTAAAATCACAGTGTGCAAAACGTCTGTGCCAGGTGGTGGTGCTGTTGTCCTCTTTTTGCTGCCGATACGTGAGGCTGACATCTGGTGGTGGTTGTTCACAGTGCACCTGGTAAACCCCATCCTTTTGAAAACCTGTAACATAAATCTTTTCTCCACTGGTGACTTTACATTGTCCATTAGCCTTAAAAATCACATCAAAACCTTTGTTATTCAATGTTGAGACACTCAGTAAATTGTCTTCTCAGTCTGGTACATAGTAAACATCTGTTGCCACAAGAACTTTGTGTTCTTTTTCATTGATGTATCGCAATGGCACACTTCCTTTTCCTTGAATCAAAATTGAACTGCCATCTGCTAATGTTATCCTTCCTTCTGTGTTTTTACTTAGCTCATAAAAGTCACGTTTATTCCCACATAGATGTCTGCTGGCCCCCGAATCAATTACCCATCGTCTAGGACTTTTATTGGTATCAGCTCTATAAGCAGTGTGTAAAGCCTTCTCATGGTTAAAATATTTCTCTTTGGAAAAAACTTTGTCTTTATTTCTGCAGAATCTTGCAATGTGACCTGGCCTCTTACATGAATTACAGACAATGGCTTTTTTGGGTTTTTGATGAGTCACTCATTGCTCTAGCTCATGTTTACCCTTCGTTGCTAGGTAACCAATGTCTCTGCCAGGCAATCTATTGTTTTGCAAATTCTCTTGCTTCTGACATTCCGATCTAATGGCTCCTAGAAGCTGAGAAAAATTCTTGCCTTCTAAATTCAAACCAGCAATGAATGGAAAAAATCTATTTGGTAACATGCTTAGAAAAAAAGACATCTTAAGTTTTTCGTTCATGAGATTCTGAACTGTGCTCAGCTGATCAAAGATTCCCTGTATTCTGATCAGGTGGTCATTTACATTTTCACTGTCTTCCAAATTATATGCATGCAGTTCTCGTAACAAAGAAATCACTGTATGATCATCAGCTTCTGAATATAGGGTCCATACATTCTCAATCATTTCCTTAGCAGTAGAAATATTTTTCATCTCTGCTAATCTGTGATCTGGAAGAAATTTAGCAATGAGAATTTTAGCTCTCTTATCCTTTTTCTTCCACTGTGTTTTGGCTTCCTCCCCATCCTCTGGTTTAGGTTCAGGTAAATCCAAAACATCCCAATAATCTTCAAAATCTAGCTGCATCCTTAATCTGAACAGCCATGCTGAGTAATTATCCTCAGTCAATCTTGGTATGGGGGGAGGTGCACCCTCCTCTTTCTCCATTGTTTTGAGAGAGAGGAAAAATTTCTGAACTTAGCTTTTTAAATGTGCAAGTGGCTTCCCTTTTTTTGGCTTTGAGGCCAACAATTTTTTTTTCAAGAGATCAGTACTGCACTGGTTTGTACTGGTTTGCACTGGTCTTGTACTGGTCTTGTACTGGGCCCATAACCCTTGATGGAGTTTTGAAGGTTAATAAAAGAATTCCAACCAACTAACAACAATCTTGCAGAGTAGAAGCATGAACCAGCAGGGACTTGCACGTTAAGCTTAATTACGTTCAGAAATAAATTCAGTCTTCACACATTAGTTAGATGAAGAAAAATAGAGATAGCTTACATTTATTCAGTAGATCTGGATACAAGTAGATTCATGGTAGATCTTTGTGCAAGCGAGATGTAATGGACGAGTGATGCATTGTGCAGCCCTCCTGCTTGCAGGTGTGCCCAAGGAGTAATGGAGGTTGTTAATCCCCCAAACTCAAGAAGAAGAAGGAAGTGGAAATCAGGTGACCCATGTGACATCCCACAAGCACAATAGAGACGTGTTTACTAGAAAGGACCCCCTTATGCTTATGAGACAATGCTGAGTTGACCCCTGATGATTCCAACACCTTGCATATTTAAGATGGAGAGAGAGAGAGAGAGAGAGAGAGAGAGTTTTACTATTGCAATCTTACAGTTCCTTAAAATGTCTATGTCTAATTAAGCTATTTCAAATTAGAAGCACTATACAGGCTGGGAAACATAAAGGAAAGTGTTTACATTATTTAAAACAGAGTACAAGAAGAACAGAAACCGTGCTGCCTGTAACCTAGCAACAGAAAGAGAGCAATTATCAGATACTAACTACTCAGGAGATTGTCCTTTGTCAGTAGCAGCCTGTTGCAATAAATCCTCCCCATGTGACACTGCTCCAAGGTGCACAAGGAGCCCAGCTGGTTTAATGGAATCTTGTGAACCCACTTCTTCAGTTCTGGGTAGTGCATAATGGGGATATTACTGGTGCCTCCCTTATCTGTTATGGTGCTTTAATTCCTCTCAGTATAAGCATAAAAACTTGGCTTACCTAACTGAGTAAGGAAAGAGGATTGGATGGAGCAACAGACAGTAATAGAGGCGCTCTGCTTGGGTCAGTTTAGAAAAAATTTGCAACCTGTTTCAGTTTTCTAGATCAGTTTCTAATCTATACCATTTTGCATTTCCAGTGATATATTTAGTAATGGCCTAGAACAGATTACCACACAAACCTCCCTTCTTTATCTCATTCGTCTATGGAAATCACATGTCTTCTTCCAAATGTACCTGAAGATGGAGCATTCATAATAATAATGAATATAAGCAGCACCAGAGATGCACAATTTGAAGCCGCAGGATTGTACGTGGTCCCCACAGATGCCTTCCCAAGCCCACCAGAGCTGTCCCTGTGTGACCAAAAAAGGATTTTTTTAACATGGTAGAAGGGGGATATTATTAAATACATGCTTGGACAGCTATCATATTCATTACACTTCATTTTGATTGAGTATAAAAGATATGAAATGAAATGTAGTTTTGGTCTTCACACCACCCACTATTTTTAGGAGTGTGACCCTGGGACCTTGCTCGATGGCCAATTGTATACTTTGGCCTGGAAAAAGTTGAACACTTGTGCATTAGAGCATCTTCAAAGCATCTCAAGAACCATGGATAATAGGAAACACAGAACTTTAATTTAATTTTAACCTATGATAATGGGACAAAGCCATTCTGCATATATGAGCCCTATTGTATCACACAAAGGGTTTATCTGGTCTATCATTTTGTGTCACACAGTAGCCAATCGCATGTATTTTGGAAGTTCACAAACATTGCAACATGGCTTTTGTCCTTTTGATGAAAGCAGGAAAAACCTGTTGACAATGCTGGCTAAGTTCTCTAATTTTGAATCTACCCAGCAAGGGATCAAGGCTGTGTGATGCCCCTTGATTGTTTAATGTATTTATGGACAAATCTGTTGGAGGTGTGTTCTGGAGCATGTGCAAAGTTTTGAGAAGCGAGTAGCATTATAGAGACAGGAAATCACACCAGAAATTTATCAAAACAAAGATGTATTAATATAACAGAGAACATGAAACAATAACATCCAAAACTCTGGAGTTAAATCTCTATATATAGTTAAAGTTATGGTTTTTCCAGTAGTAATGTATGGCTGTGAGAGTTGGACCATAAGGAAGGCTGAGCACCAAAGAATTGATGCTTTCGAACTGTGGTGCTGGGGAAGACTCTTAAGAGTCCCTTGGACTGCAAGGTCAAATCAGTCAATCCTAAAGGAAATCAACCCTGACTGCTCATTGGAAGGACAGATACTGAAGATGAAGCTCAAATACTTTGGCCACCTAATGCAAAGAGAGGACTCACTGGAAAAGAACCTGATGCTGGGAAAGACTGAAGGCAAAAGGAGAAGGGGACGGCAGAGGATGAGATGGTTAGATAGCATCACCGATGTAATGAACATGAATTTGAGTAAACTGCGAGAGACAGTGGAGGACAGGAAGGCCTGGCGTGCTATGGTCCATGAGGTCACGAAGAGTCGGACATGACTAAACGACTGAAAAACAACAAAAATAAATATAAAAAGCATATTTTCAATCTCACCCCCACACACATGGTTGAGAACAAGTTTACAGGCAAAGGGGGAGGTAAACTTGAATGCCAGGAGCAAAAACAAAAGATATACTAATTTATAGATTTGTATCTAGGTTACTGGTAGTTAACCTATCTGACCTTTTAATCTTTACAACCTGGGAAACAATAGAAACCTGACTGTTTGACCCTGCCAAACACTTAGCAGTAATTATCAGACGCCTTCAAGACTTGACATGTGACTCCATACTTTTGAGCAATAAGACACATACCAACAAAATCTGTAAGGAAAGCTTGTGATGATGGTAGAAATGAGTTAGCGTGTCCTTTTGTATTCAGACTATGCCTTGCTGTTGGCTGAAAACTTGAATGATTTGCAGAGAATGATACAGAGATTGGATGATTCAATAAGAAGTGTGGATCTAAAATATCAATGGATCATGACCAAGGTAATTGTGTTTGACAGAGAAAATGGAGCAAACAATAAGTTATATATAAATGTGAAAAACTAAACCTGCTGTAAATAGATGAATTTGTATACCTTGTAGGTTTTTTACTAAGGATGGGAAAATGTAATGTAAAATTTTAAGAAATACAAATTCTGGTAGAAATGTAGTATGTAGTAGGTAGCCTGTTGCACAGAAGGAATATTTATTGAAAGAAGAGGAAAAAGGCTGTGTAAGAAAGCATGCTTCTTCTCACTTTCTTATGGGAGGTGGGTGGGTGAGAGGAGAAATATAAAATCAGTAAACTGCAGTAGAAATGTGTTACTTCAGAAGTGTGTGTGTAGTAAAACAAAATGAGATAGGATTAAAAATGATTGGGTGATGAATTAATATGGGTTGAATATGAAGTGCATAACCAGTGTGAAAGAAATATTTTGAGGTGGTTGGTCTTAGAAAGAGAATGGACGAGGACTGATTCACAAAATAACTACATGTAGGGTGAATGGCTTGAGAGGAAGGGGAAGACTAAGAAAGTTGTGAATTGATGGAGTTGATGAAATTCTCAAAATGAGATGAGAACTTTAAAGAACCAAAGACAGTGTATGAAGTACTATATGGATGTGTTAGAAGCAAGGATGTTTTCCTAGCTTAGAAAGGAATGAAGAAGTATAAGGAATGACTGTGTAAGCTAGATTTAGCTAGATTTTTCTTTTCTCTTATTTTATGGATTTAATTTATTTTGCTTACAATTTCTTACTCCTTTTCTGTGCTTTGCATAATGCAGGTTACCCCAAAAGGAATTGTGTAATGGATATATAGGTATGAATGTTGATCTCATTCACATATACAGTACATTATAAAATTTGTAGTTGAAGTTATTCTACCAGATATTAGTTTATGGGACTAGTTTTGTTTCTATATAGTTCTGTTGCAGTTCTATTTTAAAAATATATATTGCATGAGATATATGGCAGTTTGTGACTCCAAGCCTGGCTGGCAGCTCGACAAGTCAGAGTTTCTCAGAGATCTGAGATCTGGCTGACTTTCTACCTTGTTTGCAGGGGTCTACAGAATCTGTAAGACCACTGAAGCTTCCCCCTGAAGAGGGGGGAACCAGAAGATTGCTCACAGAGCCATTGGAATTGCCCACTCCTGTTTTTCTTTGTTGTTTCCACCACGGAGAAGAACGGGGGTGAATGCAGTGGAATGGCCGAAGGAGGATCCTAGCTCTGCAGGGAACGTAAGTCTCTTTGGGAGACACAAGGGCGACAGCCAGCTTTTAGATCACTTTATATTAGTTTTCTTTTTTAGATTAGAACATTTTTATTATCTAAAATTTATCTTTGGACTTTGCTTAAAATGTTGGCTAATTTTGTGTTTTCTTTGCTATAATTAATTTTGGTGGAAGTTTGATAGATTTTATTTTGGCAACATAATGAACAAGTTTGTATTTTTTTTTTTTGCCTTTCTTTTCTATCAGAGAAATTGGGACTTAAGAGACTTTGTTGGTATTTTTCACTCGACAAACTAATTGACTTTTGAGAAATTGTTTGTTTGGGTTAAGCAGCTTGCAGCCTGAAGAATAAAGAAGAATAAAGAATAAAGTATAGAGAATGTGTGCCTCTTTTCCTTCTTATTTTTCTACTTTTTTTTAGAACGGACTTTGTCTCACTTGGAATTTATTTTTATTTTTCCTTTTACAAACTGTTTGTAATATTGCTCTGTGGAATTTTTCATCTTTTATTTTAAAAGTTTTTTTCACTTAAAGAAACAGACAGCGCTGATAAGAATAGAACAGCTGTTCCCTGCTCCCTGGGAAAATTCTTGTTTTGACTACAACAGCTAACCACGGCCTGAAAAGGGGGGGGGGGTAGGAAGAATGGCATTTCTTACAGTACTTCAGGATTTTAAGAAAGAAATCAGCGAAGCTTTTTCGCAAATTAAGAAATCCATAGAACGTATATTTATAGTTTTGGTGGCTCAGGAACAGAAGATACAAGGGACAGATTTAGAAACAGAGGGAAGATCTCTCGAACCAGTAGAGAAACAGGGAAAGAGGATTTTGATTGTATTGGTACAGAAGAAGATTATGATATTTTACAGGAAGTGGTCTATTAAACGTTTGGGCATAAACACATTGTGGCAGCTGAAACAGGAAGATTTTAACATGCAAATTGATAGAAATGGTAAAATAAACATTTTGACATCCCATATGAGTTACAGAATAAAACAAGTTGCATATTGTGATCTTGGCATAACCTAAACAGGAGATTTATTGATGTTGATCTGGGACACAAGGTTAATGAAAACGCGGATCTGGATTGTACACAGAGTGAGAGCAGATATGAGAAACTGTATGAATGCATAAAAATATGATACTCTAAGTGTAAGATACAAGATTATAAATATAAATATAAGTTGATATTATAGATTACTCTTTCTGGAGATACATTTATGAGAAGACAATGAGATGATGAGATGGAATTAGAATGAAGGTTATTACAGGATGATATTATGTATGAATATGTTGTATGATTATTATAAGAATTGGTATATTATGTATTAGGTTATATGTTATGTTGGGCTTTGTATTCAGTTCAGATGGACATTGTTCCAAGGAGTGGAAATTGAAGATGGATGGTGGAGATATAGGATTATAAATATAAATGGAGGTTGATGTTATGGCTTATTTTTCCTTTTTGGAGATATATATATATATAAGAAGATAATGGGATGATGAGGTGGAATTAGAATTAGAATTAATGTTATTATAAGATAACATATTCTTACAATATTATGTATGAATATGTACGTATGAATATTATAAGAATTATAAGAATGAGAAGATAATGAGATGATGAGATGGAATTAGAATGAAGGTTATTACAGGATGATATTATGTATGAATATGTTGTATGATTATTATAAGAATTGGTATATGTATTAGGTTATATGTTATGTTAAGTTTTGTATTCTTGCTATATTATGTATTATGTTATGTAATATGTTAGATTATGTATTAATGGAATATATAGTCATAATATGAACAGAATATACTGTATTTTATTAGACGTAGATAAGGCCTTTATTTGTTATACTAATTGGACTTTATTGAAGATATAAATATAGATGTAAAAATGGAAAGAGCAAATGGAAAACATTTAATTGATGCAACAATGAACATTTGATTACTATTCTAAGGAGTAGAAACCAGAGATGGATTGTTGGAAGATATCAAGAAAGGCGAAACCTATATGAAGAACAGAAGATTGGATTATAGAAATCAAAGGGTATATGACAAAGAAAAGTTCCTGTGTATTGTATGAAGGACTAACATTTAAAGTTAATTATTGTACTTAAAGTTCAAGGATAAATTGGAGGACATCTATTTTCTATATTTTCTTTGTTATTTTTTTACTTCACTTTTTCTTTCCTTTTTTCTTACTTTGTATTTCTATTTTTCTGTATTAATTTTAATATGTATTTTAAAATTCAATAAAACTTATGGAAAAAAAAGATATATGGCAGTTTGTATATTTTATAATGCACATTTATAAATAAATAAATAAGACTGCTACTACTACTGTATTACTACTTATTAATTATGGCACCATAATTAAACATAAGAGAGAGAGATATTTAATTTCTTCCTTTTTCCACTGCTTGTGGGCACATGGACCTGGTAAGACTGGGGAGGTCCAAGTCAAAAGCCCTGTAAAGAAGTCCACAAAAACAATATAAAACCCATTTAACATTAAAGAGAAGCAAAGCTCTGTTGAGCCCCGTGGAGTTTCTTCTACCCTACAAAGGTTGCCAATCCTTTCCATTAAGAGCCAGAATCCCAGAGGTCATCTGCCTACTATAAGAGTAGGGTTAAGGCCAGAACCAAAGGTGAATGGTATGATCCATTCTCTCGAACACATCTTCTTTCTGATAGCTACTTCTCCCCCCTCCCCAAAGCAAAGCTACAAAGAGAAAGAAAGAAAACATTTACTAGAAGCCTTTTTAAAATTAGGTCAAGGGTTGAGAGCTGCATGTTGCTTCAGAGCCCCCGACTGCTCTGAATTTAGCCCTATGGAGAAGTATCGGATGTCAGTACAGGCAGTTATACAATCCTTAGATCCAAACATTGCATATTGATATTACATTGATATTGTATGTGTGTGTGTGTGCGCGCAGTTTTGACCCTTGGCAACTGCCTGGTCAAGTCCCTGCAGTTTTCTTGGCAAGATTTCGGAAGTGGGTTGTCATTGCCTCTTTCGTAGGGCTACGACTGGCCAAGGTCACCAGCTGTCTTTGTGCCTAAGGCAGGACTAGAACTCACAGTCTCCTGGTTTCTAGCATGGTGCCTTAACCACTACCCCAAGCTGGCTCTCCACATTGATACAGGCTGAAGCAAAGTTTTCAAAAGAGGAGATTTAATGAGTGCTATTTTCAAAGCAATACAGCAATAGATGGAGCATAACGAGGCTTGCTTTATTGATTAAGTAGAGTAGCTTTCTCGTTTTAATAGATGTTTCACCAACAGTGTCTCTCTGCTTTGGGATATATAGGTCTTACTCTAAATCTTGGTAGAAACTTCTTATTCATTTTAGTAGAATTTATTCTTATGGGCAGAAAAGGAAGTAATAATTGTTTTACCAACCATTGCAGGCTTACAATCTTACAAAAACATTATGAGCATGGGTTCATGATATCCTTTTATTACCCATCCTTGGAGTCACTGCCTTGGGCACAGTGATGGATATTAATAAATGAAACGAGTTTTATATCTCATATTTCTCTATAAAAAGCCTGAGTTAATCTCTGTAATAAGGCATGCTTGATAATGTATAGCCTTATAAAGATACACAATCATGATTTGTCCACATGCAAAACATACAAAAAAGAATGATATCAAAAAGGATAGATTTGTAATGAGTTTTTGAAATGATTGCCAAAACAGCTATTCAACAAAGCAATGTTGCTTTAATCTCTGGAGAACAATAATCAAGCCCTTTCCTTTAAAGAAAAGCTGTTAATACTTCTAGAGAAATAAATGTCCTCAATGAATCTTCACTACTTGCTGAAAATATTCAGTGCTACCCAGAACTGAGACAAACAAAGTTCCATGTGTAGTATACATGATGGGATAATCAAGTGATAACATGTGGGCCAGATTTTTTTCTGCAGATGGAAGGGTGCATGCTTGAAAGTTATTATTTGTGGTTGTGGGGCTTTCTTTTTTATATAGTAATTTTATTAAAGATTACAATTTACAACAATAAAAACTAATACAAGCAAAAAGAAAAGAATAAAAAGAAAAAAGAGAAAATGCAGAAAAGAAAAAAAGGAGAAAAAGGAGAAAAAACAGAAACAGAAAAGAAAGAAAAATAAGAATATAATAAAGAAAAAGAAAAGGAATATATAAAGAAGTGACTTCCCACCTTCATCACAAGTATAAACAATTTTGGTAACTTATCACCTTCTCTTAAAATACAACAAATGATCTCTTCTTCCCATATCCCATCTCTTATCTATAAATAAATCCACAAAACATTGCCATTTCAGTCCTGATTTCATCAAAAGTCCATTAAGGGTTATCAGAGATAACAACGTATCTATTTTAACCATGACCAAATAAACCAACTTTATGTTCCTTCCTTTTACTTAACAATCTTTTTAATAAGAATTTTATTAAGTTTCAAATAGAGATAAAAGCTTCAGAAAAACAAAAAAGTACAAAGAAAAAAAAAGAACTAAAAAAAGTGTGGAAAAAACAAGATAATTTTTTTTAAAGTTACAAAAAGAGGTGACTTCTGATTTTTAACAGCAAGGATATACAACAATTCCATAATCAATACCTTACTCAATATTAGACCAAAATCACATTATTTCTATAAATCATACCATTGGCACATTATAAAGATCACTAAGTATAGTTGCTCCCTCCCCTTATATTATATTATATTATATTATATTATATTATATTATATTATATTATATTATTATATGAATATATATATATATATATATATATATATTTATTTATTTATTTATTATTAAATTTGTAGCACTGCCCATCTCCTCTACACCAGGGAACTCTGGGTGGTTGTATATATACACACACACACCCCTCCTAATCAACTTGCCCCCCCCAACAATAACATTTATTCAATTATTTCCTTCTTACTACTATTCTATGCATTCCTGTATACTATAATAAAGATCAAACTAAAAAACATACAAATTGTCTACCATTATATTTCATAGTATAGCAATTTTAATAATCTTAATCATGTCAGACCAAAAAAACAGACATTTTTTTTATACCTTAATAATCTTAATCCAAATCGTTAAAGGTAACTGAAATCAGCCAAACCTTAAAAGCAATCCAGATAAATTCTTAAACCCTTATCCCACCTCAAAATAAATAAAAGCATTTACATATCTCCACAATACACACAAAGCTTTTTTCTTAAAGAAATCAAACAGTCCAACTTCCTCCTCAAAAACTCCAACTTCTCTTCAAGGAACCTCCCATACATAGTAACCCCTTCTTTTCCAAGGCATTCCATCAGAAGATCAATTTCACTTATGACTTGTAACTCGATCTCTCCCTTTAATTTCTTCAACTCAACTATCCAATCTTCCTCCAGAATTGAGGAAGATAAGATTGAGCTTCCTGGCTTTGTATATCTATTATATCTCTTTCTTAGCTTGGCCACAGCAAGTCTAAGCCAGTATGGCATCCTGTGAGTAACTACAGTGATACAACTTGTGCACAATGGAGTTTTTCCACTGGCTAATAAATTTATCAGAAGAAAGTAGACAGACCAATCCAGTGGGGTAGGAAACTGCTTTTAGCCAATAATTCATTGTATTCAGCCATAACACAATTTCATTTTTTTAAAAAAATAACTTTATTGATTTTCAAAGTATAGTTAAAATACAAAATATAGAGTACAGATAAGACAGAGTACAGAACTAACGAAAAAAGAAAAACTATAAAAATGCAGAATTAGATAGAAAGCAGAAAAAGAAAGTGACTTGCAACCTTCTCCAATACAGATAACGTAAAGGTAAAGGTTTTCCCCGCACATTTGTGCAGTCATGTCCAACTCTAGGGGCCGGTGCTCATCTCCGTTTGTTAGCCGAATAGGCAGCATTGTCCGAAGACGCTTCCACGGTCATGTGGCCGGCATGACGCATGCGGAACGCTGTTACGTACCCACCAAAGTGGTACCTATTCATCTACTTGCATTTGCATGCTTTCGAATTGCTAGGTTGGCAAGAGCTGGGGCTAGTGCGGGAGCACACTCTGTCACACGGGACTAGGGATTCGAACCTCTGAACTTGCGATCTTCCGATCGACAAGCCTGGAGTCTTACCCGCTGAGCCACCACACCCCTTCCAATACAGATATAAATGCATTTTATACAGATATAATCTCTTACCATTAGTTAAACCTTAGTAACATTATTTCTATAAAATCAAACCATTTAATCATCAAAACCCAAAATCAAAACTTCATTTTTTTCCGAGACAAGCAAATAGTCTAAAAGCGGTTACCAAGTAGAAATGAATCTAGACACAGTATTTTCTCTTATCAATGCTGTTAACTTAGACATTTGGGCTAGTTCCATTAGTTTAATCATCCATTCCTCCACTGTAGGGATTTGTGGGTCTTTCCATCTTTGTGCATATAAAAGTCTTGCTGCTGTAATCATATATAAAAGCAAAGTCCCATGTTGTTTCTTGAACTGTTTCTCCATCAATCCCAAGAGAAACAGTTCTGGTTTCTTTTGAAAGTCCACTTTAAAAATCTTTTGAATATTAACACATATTTGATCCCAATTTTTTTTAGTCTTCTCACAAGTCCACCAAAGATGATAAAAAGTTCCTTCACCAAGAGAACATTTCCAACAAACATTTGTTACCCCATTATACATTTTTGACAACTTATCGGGAGTTAAATACCAGTGATACATCATTTTATATAAATTCTCTTTTATGTTATAATTCAAAGTAAATTTCAAACCTTTATTCCACATGTTCTCCCATTGCTCCAACGTAATATTATATCCAAAGTTCTTAGCCCATTTAATCATACATTCTTTAACTTGTTCATCTTCTAGGTTCATTTGTAACATCTTATACATCTCTGTAATAACATGTTCATCATTTGTACAGAGTTCCATTTCAAACTGAGTTGTTTTATTAACAAATTTAAAATTATTTTTGTCTACTTTAAAACATTCTGACAATTGAGCATATGTAAACCAATGTCAAGTAAAACCTTCCAACTCTAACTGCTCCCTTGTTTTAAGTTTAGGTTCATCCTCTTCAAAAATTTAAAAATCTTTGTAATTTAACCAGCTAATTTTCCCCACATTTTCTCTTCTAACAAATGCTTCTTGAGGTGACAACCACAATGGTACATTAGAAGACAATCTTACTTTATATTTATTCCAAACACTCAGTATAACACAATTTCAATTTTATTTACACCAGTTTTCAGGTAGAGAATGATATTTGAGACACATTGTGGTACTTGAAACATATTTCTCAGGAGTTTAGAATGTAAGGACTCCATCAATGAGATATTTTATAGTGTTGTCTCTGTGTCCCATACAGAACTATTTACTGCTAAAGTTTAAGTATATTTAATTGCTGTTGGGATATATGATGCTCCCCAAGGCTTCAATAGCCAAAGTTGATCTCTATGTATTTGAGGGATGGGGGTACTTTAAAAGTGCATTCCAGCTTCTTGTAGCATGGAAGACTATCCCTAAATATTTGTTTGCTTTTTAAAAGAAGAAAAACAAATAGTAGAGTATAAATAAATATATGTATATGGGATCTAGATATCATGGAAATTTCAGTTTTCCAATTTATCATTAATTACCTAGGAATAATAAAATATAGTATATCACTTTAAAAAACTAAGAATCACTATTAAGCTTTAAGGTAAAATTACATATTAATGACCATGGTCAACACAGTAATAATCTTGGACTGAAATTATAAGCCATAATAAATTGAATCAATACTGAGACCAATCGAAGAGAATATTCTCTTCAATACTGAGAATCTATTAAAATTTGATTATCCCATTAAGTTAAAATATAGACTCTATACCTAAAAGGTAAAGGTTCCCCCCGCACATATGTGCAGTCGTGTTCGACTCTAGGGGCCGGTGCTCATCTCCGTTTGTTAGCCAAAGAGCCAGCGTTGTCCGAAGATGCTTCCATGGTCATGTGGCCGCATGACGCGTGCAGAACGCTGTTACCTACCCACCGAAGTGGTACCTATTAATCTACTTGCATTTGCATGCTTTCGAATTGCTAGGTTGGCAAGAACTGGAGCTAGTGTGGGAGCTCACTCCGCACGCAAAGCTAGGGATTCGAACCTCCGAACTTGCGATCTTCCAATTGACAAGCCTGGCATCTTACCCGCTGAGCCACTATACTTAGTGATTTCTATAATGTGCCAATAGTATGATTTATAGAAATAACGTGATTTTGGTCTAATATTGAGTAAGGTATTGATTATTAATTTGTTATATATCCTTGCTCTTAAAAGTCAGAAGTCACCTCCTTTTGTAACTTAAAAAAAAAATCCCCTTGTTTTTTCCTCACTTTTTTTAGTTCTCTTTTTTTTTGAACCTCCGAACTTGTGATCTTCCGATCGACAAGCCTGGCGTCTTACCCGCTGAGCCACCACGCCCCCTAGACTCTATACATTAAAAAAAGTAAATAAAAAAAATTGGATAAGGTACAAATCCATTTATTAAGTTAACGTCTAGGAAATTTTTCAGTTATAATTAAATTCAGCATCAGATTACTTTTAAGATGTAAAGTTATTCTGAACATTGAAGCATACTTCCGTGACTTGGTTAAACATTCTTCCAAGGGGTGAATAATCAAATAGCCTTTCCAGTGAGAATCATGTAATATCCTTGAGGCAATTAACATATACAAACCTGTTTCAGTATAGTTTGAAGGAATATACAGTTTAGGTGGCTTCTGGGTGAGGACCTATGGCAGGTTAGACATCCCTGCGAGTGCCCCTGTGAGCGGGTAGAGCACTGCAGCAAAGATCGGCAGCCAGGCAGCAAGTTCTGACCAATGGAATTCTCTCCAGAGAAGGAGAGATCAGGCGATCGCCCACTTGTGCTCTGGATAACTGCTCCTCATGAGGAGACCGCAAGAATTGAGTTTCTTGCAGTCGATCGTGGGTTGTGTGACTTGGGAGCGGAGGGATTACCATCACACTCAAAACCACTGTGTAGCTTTTATGGACACCTAACCTGCAAAAGCCTCACTTTCTTAAACACTTTCAGATACAATTAATTTGCAAGTGGCAGTTAAGAATAACGCCACTCAGTGAGTTGCCTTCTTTTTGGAATTAAGAAGATGAAAAAAAAACTTAAAGGATTTTGACTTAAAAGCAAAAACCTTAAAAAGATTGTTATTTAAGAAAGTTTTAAATGGATAAAGGGGACAGTAATTTTTAGAAAACAGAAGAATTTTGCTTTCTTTGACAAAAGTGCCTTTGAAAATAGTAAAATTAACTAGACAAACAGACCGGACCTTCATAGGAATGCTGATTGTTTATTATTAAGGAAAGTAGATAATTGGTGTATTTTACAAAATAAGAAGATAAGGGTAATATGAGCCAGAGTCTGTGTCTGCAGCTATGGAGAGCTAATTGGGACTAAACTGTTAAAGACAGAGAAAAGCAAAACAGGAAAGCTTTTTACTTTCATCCTAGTAATTGAAATACTTTCACTTTGGGCCATAAATATTACAACGGCAACCACAAGAAAAGCAGCAAAAATAGGAGAACAACAATTCACTAGAACAATTTACAGATAAGGGCATCATGCCAGGTTTATTTTATTTTATTTTAATTTATTTATTTATTTATTTATTTATTTATTTATTTATTATTTGAATTTATCCCCGCCCATCTCTACCATGGTAGACTCTGGGCGGTTTACAATCACCATATAAAAATTAAAAAACTATACATTTAAAAGCTACCATAAAAATAAAAAATAAAAATCCAAAAGATGGTATGTTGTTAAAAGGAGGATAGTATTACGCTAACCACCCCCAGGAGGAACTATTATGTCCTTCGTTCCAGGCAAGGCGGCAGAACCAGGTCTTTAACGACTTCCTGAAGGCCAGGAGCAAGGGTGCCCATCTCGCCTCAGGGGGCAAGATATTCCACAGGGTGGGTGCTATCGCAGAGAAGGCATGCCTCCTGGACCCCGCTGGATGGAATTCTTTTAGTGATGGGATCCGAAGTATGCCCTCCCTGCATGATCGGGTGGGGCAGGTAGATATGATCGGGACGAGACGGTCCCTCAGATACCCTGGTCCCATGCCATGTAGGGCTTTAAAGGTGATAACCAACACCTTGAATTGAATCCAGAAGCAACCTGGTACCCAATGCAGCTCACGGAGTAGCGGTGTTACATGTGCTGATCTTATAGCACCCAGAACTACCCGTAAAGCCGCATTCTGCACCAGCTGAAGCTTCTGGATACTCTTCAAGGGTAGCCCCATGTAGAGCGCGTTGCAATAATCTATATGGGAGATGACAAGGGCATGAGTGACTGTTCGGAGGGCCTCCTGATCCAGGAAGGGGCGCAACTGGCGCACAACCCAAAGCTGTGCAAAGGCCCTCCTGGCCACGACTGCCACCTGCTCCTCGAGCAGGAGTCATGAGTCCAGGAGGACCCCCAAGTTTTGCACTGAATCTGAATGGGACAGTGCCACCCCATCCAGAGTTAAAGATGACAACTTCCTGGAAATCGAGAGACCATCAATCCACAGCCACTCCATCTTACCAGGGTTCAGCTGAAGCCTATTGTGCCCCATCCAGGCCCCTACAGCCTCCAGACACTGAGAAAGGGTGTCAAAAATGCAGAAAATATTTGAGGAATTTGACAAGAGGATGACTGAAACAGTTGCCAATAGTTTGGATGCTTTTAAAAAGGACATGGTAGAAGGATTTGCAAGGATAAAAGTGGATATAAAAGAAGAAGTTAAGAAGATTGACGAATCTGCTCTTTATCCTTGATGTTTAAAGTGGGAAGTCATTTCTTTTTGTAATCTTTTTTTTAAAAAATTCTCTTATGTTTTCACACTTTTTTAGTTCTTTTTCTTTTTTGTAGTTTTTGTTTTCTGTATCTTTTATCTTTTTCTGAAATTTAATAAAATTCTTTTTTAAAAAAAAGAAGATTGAAGAATCTGTAGGACAATTGGCTGGAGATGTAATAAAACTGAATGACAAAGTAGAAGTTTTGGAAAGTAAGACAGAAGTTATAAACAGAGAGATGGAGAAAGTTTTGGTTAACTTGGCATTACTGGAACTGAGAGAAAAAGAATTTGGTTTAGAGCAGTTCCAGAAGACCATGGGGAAGATATTAGAGAATAGATTGTTATGTACCAATCAAGGAACTCCTAAGGGGAGAACAACACCTCCACCAACACAAGCAGGATAAGCCATGCTATATAAACAGAGAGCAAGTCCCACTCCCTTTTCGCACTGAAGATGTTGCCTAGTCTGGCAATGAAACATTTGCAAGAAAACAACAAGGCTCAGAGGGCACCAAGGACTCCGCAGATTGTTATGTCTCTGTCTAATTTTTTTGGATTGGAATGAAGATGACACAGAGACAGAGATTGATAAGATTTATAGGATCAATACACGATTTGCAAAATTAAGAAATGTTCCAAGGGATGTCCTTGTGCACTTTTTCTGGAAGAAGACTAGAGATCAAGTTCTGCAACAGCATTTTAATATTAGATTGAGGACTGATAATACAGATGTAATTGTACTTAAAGAAATTCCAATTAGAATACTCTAAGACGAGAAAAGAGTATTTTTTTCTGACAAACTCAAACAGAATAAGATTCCATTTCGATGGGATATGTTGGAAGGGGTGATTTTTACTTTCAAACAGCAGAGATTCAGGCTGAACTCTATGAAGAAAGCAAGGGATTTTGGGGGGGAAATTCAAAGAAGAATTGAAGGAAATGCAAATGGAACTGACAATGACAGATGTGACTAAGCAAAGGCCACAACAGATACAACAGGACACTGAAGATGCTACCACATTGGGTGCTACAGGTATTGATTTTTCTAAAATCTTTGTAATTATGGATTATAAATGCTTAACATGGAATATAAATGGAGCAAATGCTCCTCAAAAGAGAAAAAATATATATTTCATTAATCGAAAAAGTTAAAACAAGATGTGATTTGCTTACAAAAAAATGCATATTAGGAAAAAGGATATAAAATATTTCAATCACAAAAATTTGGGTGAAGAATTTATTTCAGCATGAATGAAAAAAAGAAATGGAGTTGTTTTGTATATAAATTCTCAAGTATAACCAACACTTATATTGAGTGATGATTATGGCAGATATGTTGGGGTGGAAGTTAATTTACATGGGGCTAAGACTTTGATATTGGGAATTTACGGGAATTTATTCTTTTTTCTATCTCCTTTTTTCTTTGTCTCTTCTTTTCCTTTCCTTTCCTTTCCTCTCTTTTTTTCTTTTTCACATTTACAGTATTTTTTTATTTGAATCTATTTCTTATTATATATGTAGACTCTTTTAATAAAAGCTATTTTTTAAAAAAAGGAATATACAGTTTAGGAATATTTAATTAAAATATTGCAGGTTGAAATGGGAATTCAACTTTAAAAATTTGTTAATTCCTAAATATAATATAATATTATTATTGTATTGTATTGTATTGTATTGTATTGTATTGTATTGTATTGTATTGTATTATATTATATTATATTATATTATATTATATTATATTATATTATATTATATTATATTATAATATTAATCACATTTATTTATTTAATTAATTTTTATCCCACCTTTATTATTTTTTATAAATAACTCAAGGTGGCGAACATACCTAATACTCCTTCCTCCTCCTATTTTCCCCACAACAACAACCCTGTGAGGTGAGTTGGGCTGAGAGAGAGTGACTAGCCCAAGGTCACCCAGCCGGCTTTCATGCCTAAGGCAGGACTAGAACTCACAGTCTCCTGGTTTCTAGCCCAGCACCTTAACCACTAGACCAATTAATAAAGCCTCCCAACTTACAACAACTCTGGGCAATGTAAAAGTTAAAAAACAAAAGCCAACACAGTAAACCAGAGAAAAGGTGGCAATAACCAGGAGGACAAACACATGCAACACATTAATACAATATCCCTCAGGGGCAGATATGCAACCTAATCCAGGGGAACAGGTTTTCAGGGCCCATTTCAAGGACAGCAGGGTTGGGGCAACTCAAACCTTTGGGGAGATTCTATGCCAGGGGTCAGGTGCTGTGACAGAGAAGGCCTGATTTCTGGATCCATTTGGATGGCACTGCTTTACAGATGGGACCTAGAGCTTGCCCGTTCTGTTGGATATTACTGGACAGAGACAATGAAAGGCAGGTGGTCCCTTAGATAGCTAGGCTCTATGCCATGAAGTGTTTTATCAGTTACAACCACCATCTTGAATTGCATCCAGAAATTTACTGTAACCACTACAGCGCACACAGAGGAGATGTTATATGGATATACTGAGATGTGCCTCAGTTCCAATACAAGAGAATATCTGTAGCTCAGGGTTGAACTGTGGAGCCCTTGGTGCTCTCTGAGCTTATTTGTTTGCTTGCTGACATTTTATTACCCAACTATGTAACATCTTAAGTGCCGTTGATGATCAGTGCACTGATGATGTTACCTATTTGGGTAGTGAAATGTCTGCAAACAAACAGCCAAGCTCAGAGAGCACCAAGGACTCCACTGTGTCTCAATTGCTTGCACTGCTGCATCTTGGACTAAGTGCAGCCCCATGTACAATGCATTGCAGTAATCTACATGTGAGAAGACTAAGACATGAGTGACTGTGACAAGTGACTATCAGTTCAGGAAGGGACGCAATTGGCCTACCAGATGAATCTGGGTAAATGCTCTCCTGGCCACTGCTGCCACTTGCTCTTCAAACAGGAGCTGTGAATACAGGAGGACCCCAAATTGAGGTGACCCCATTCAGAACTAAAGATGGTTAATCTATGTAGTAGCAGAACCAGGAACATACAGACGCTTGGTCTTGCTAAGCCCAAGTCTGTTCCTCCCTATCCAGACCCTAACAGTTTGCAGGCACTGAGACAAGACCATGATACCATCACTTGGTTGACTTGGGGTCAAGGTATATATACTGGTGATACCAGACCCCATGTCGGTGGATGACCTCACCCAGTAGTTTCATAAACATGTTAAATAGGAGGTGCAATCTTCATAAGCCAGGGGTTTCAAGCTCAACCTCTCTATTCCTGTCAACACAACTAGAAGCAGCCATGAAAGAAAGAGGAGAATCTCCACAGCACAATGCCTTCCTCTCCTAATTCCCATAGTCAGTCCAGAAAGATATCAAGGTCAGTGGTACTGAAGGCCACTGAGAGATCAAGAAGAACCAGGGCAATCATATCACCTCCTGTCAAAGAATAATTGGACCTGTTGTGGTTTATGCCCATTTAGTTTCTACCCGTGGAGGTTAGGGCACTTTGCCAAGACCATAATCTCGGGTTTACTGTAATTAATTGATGTAATAAATGTCTAAAACTTTCTCTGCACAGAACTCTGCAAGGGACCATAAGGCCCTTCTCTGGCCAACTGGGGCCAGTGCTAATAGGACTACACTGTCCACTTAAAGAAGGATTGAAACATATTTGTGTGACACCTTTGGATGATTATGTGCCAAATAATATAGAGCCAACATCAGGAAATTAATATAAAAGTTGAACAGTATAGGAGCCAGGATACAACCTTGTTGAACTTCTTTACCTACCCAGATTTCCCTAGCATAATGCCCATGCATAGAACACTGGACCTTTATTCTAGAATTATCATGGAAGTTGCAAAAATATAAGTCAACAACTACAGTATAGAGGTTTAATCTCTTTAGCCAAACATGCAATTTCTGCACAGGTTACTAGAGCCCAGCTGAGAATAGTGTCTGCATCAGTCCCTAGTATGATTGGGTTTATAGTGTATATATTGAACAAATGTGCTGCTTTCATACCCCAGGTAGGATATGACAAATTACACAAAAGGAGCAGTTATAATTCTCCAGAGCAGAGTCAAACTGTTAGAGTGAGCTGCTGCTATAAGATGTTATCAGGCATTTGTAGCTTCCTCTGTCCTTTTGCATTGCAGTAATCTCTTCTGCTGGTTTTTCTGTGTAGTACTTCTTAAGTATTGATTCAATCTGGACTTTGTCTAGAAAGGGCAAAAGATCTTATCAGAGCATTTTTTGTAAGTCAGCTTTCTGAATCAAACCATGATTCCAAGTTGCCTACTTTACCCCTGAATTTATGGGGTTTTACCTTGCTTAACATTGCTTGTAACAGCAACAGGAGTTGACTGAAATTCTCTAGAACAGACCATCCAAACCACCTTCCATGACTGCAAAGTGAACCTGGGTTCCCTATTCAGATTCTCATATTTTTTCACAAGATGGTCCTGTCAAGATGACCATCTAACTCCAGCTGGACATACTTCATAGTCCATCTCAGGAATGGAATTAACATTTGAGTATGCAATATATGGAGGCATTCTCAACTGCAGAACAATTGGGAAGTGGTCACTATCAGAATGCATCACAATTGTAATTTCAAACAAATGGAAAACTAGGATCCTTGATATTACAACATGGTCTATCAGGGAGGGCTTTGTGCCAGCCGAGCAAGTATATTCTGATAGGTAGTTAGTATCTGGTGTGCCATTCAAGACTTTTAGACTCTTTGGTCCAAAGAAGCCAAAGTTTGCACCATACCCAGCCCTTGTAAATTGGCTATAGAGTCTTTTGATTGGTGAGGTAATGGGGGATACACTGCTAAAAAAATCGGGGGGTAGCAAGGGAACTTTGTATAAAACTCATAATCATTGAGGCCAATTCTACATTACAGTCCCCTACCACTGAGCATTTAGATAAAAACCATGAAAGCAGTAAATAGAACTTTTTAACTTGTAGCAAATTTCATTGATCACAGCATGATTATACAGATGGTGTATGTATACATTAGCTAGTAACAGACTACCATTGTTGTAGTGTTACTGACATTGCATACCACTCCAAAGAGGCAATTCTAGCACTTCAACCTGTAGTGCTACAGAAATAAACAATATTAGTCACTCACCCAACTTACCACCCCCAGTTCCTGGAAGCACACGTGGAGACAGTGATTTATAACCCTCCAAGAAAGGGTCTTCTGCAATCCCTGTCTCCTGTAAAAGTGTAATATCATGCTTATCTACATATTTTAAAAAGCCCCAATCACCTAACTTGGACAGTTCCACCAAGCAACATTCCATGATATAATGGAAAGTGATTCAAAAATTGCAAAAGTCGGTTGGATTGTGAAAGAGGGGTTTTCATTATTTGAGACTCTTCAGCTAGCCTCCAACCAAGATTTAGCTGAATCTCTGAGCACACAACTTGTTAGAATTATGGCAATTAAAACAGACTAGAGTGCATTCACTAACTGAAGAAACAGGCAGCACACAGTCCTTATTTGATCATGGCTTTGGGATCGAGGCTGAGTGAGGTCAAATCTGGCTGGCCATGTTTTTGTGCAGTTCCAGAAAGAGCACCAAAAGTATGTGCAATGTGAGCAGCATCAGCTCCTATGGACTGCCCCTTTCTGAAACCTGGATCTAGCAGAGCAGTTTCCTTTTGCTTCCCATTCTGCTCTATATTCTCTGGAGAATCAAAATGAACGAAAGAAGAGCTTAACGTATTATGATTATTGCATCCATCTAGAGGGGTGGAAGAAACGAAAGCAATTGCTAAACTAAAGCAATAAAGCTGTTGCACAAATAGCTAATAGCATTTGTCTGAGTTCATCTAATCTCTTCAGTATGGGTGGTTGGATCAGTGCATGGCCATCACACCCAGGCAGCTGCTTCTGGCGAAGGGTACTGTGTTTGTATTACCTCCTGGGTATGAAATCTACTTGCTGATTTAGGTTAGTCATTGAACTTCCCATTCAGGAGAAGTTATAACAAAGCATCTGTTCGGCATCAGCTTTTGCTTGTACAAGCCCTGTTTTTCTCATTCTGTTGTGCCTAGAGTTCAGGTATGACCTTGGCCTGGTCCCTTGGCTTTATTTCCCTGGCAGAACTTTTATCTCCAAACAGTTCTAGCTCTTCACTTCTTTGTCAGAAGAATATAGCCTATATTCCACTCTGGATAAAAAGCCCACTCTGGATAAAAAGTGTGGGCCACTGGAAATGGCTCACCAAAATGCATCGTTTAGCTTTGTTTCCCTTTTGAACTCATAATATGCTGATATTTTTACATGCTTTTTTTTTCCAGGTCACTGCTAAGACCAAAATGACCAGTGGCACTCTATAAAGCAATTTATAGAAGGTTAGTCAATTTTAGTCTGACACACTTAAGACACAAAGAATCATGGGGGACCTTCAAGACTAACCAATATAGTTAGAATGTCACCATTTGCAGATTGCAAACTTGATCAGGTGCATTTGTAGTCCATGATGAAAGCTCTCATTTGTAAGCTGCATCTAAGGAGATCAAGGGGAAAGAACCAATTTGTGCAGTGATTCAAGTGGCAGACCCAGAGAGAAATGAATCAGACCATAATGTAGCTTCAGAAGCCTGAATCTTTTAAGAGAATGTTTGTTATTGTTGCCTTTGTTGATACAATTCTAGGGTCTTGCAGCTATTCATGGTCATCGAGGAGGTATTCATATGGTTGACATTAAAGTCCCTTTGATAAGTTCTAGTCTTAACAGCAGTTTTCACTAAAGGTTTCCTGAAGGTGTCATATGCGTGTGACCAGAGTACTACCAACTGTGCTTTTATAGCCACTTTAAAGCTATACACATTACTTCCTACCAGTGCAATTGTTAGACAGGCTTTTATATAACAAAGACCTCCTCAATTTCACTACTGATCTAATCCAAGCATTGGTTTTGGCTTGCTGTTGATGTGTTTCTTCCTCTTCCTGATTTATGTCAGCAGCAGGTGTCAGACACAGCACTGAGACTGACAGGTTGTAACAACTCTTTTGAATATCAGTGGGACAGTTCCACATAGTGCAGCAGTATTTAGTAACTTGGGGAAGAGAGCGGGCAAAGTTCCAATTTAGACTGTTTCCCATTGTAGGTTCTGAATGGGTAAGCAATGCTTACAGAAGAATGTATTTGCCAGTAGACTGCTGAAAGCAGGACTTGTGCTAGTACCATAAATGGCCTGCACAACTGAGATCTGGGATGCCAAGAAAGCCAGACCTTGCTGAGATTTACTTTAAAAAGTAGGTACCCTTTGTGGAGCCAGCATAGATCTCTTGCTGAATTCATGGCATGAAAAATATTAGCCTGATATTAATTTGGCAACCACATGAATAGTGAACAGGGAAAAGAAAGTGTGGTGGTTGTACTCTTGGTAATCCGTAATGTTAAAAAGAACAAAAAAAGAGGTGGGAGGGGGGAATGATGCTGTAAGTATGGCATCAGGTACTGTTTTGCTCAGGGAAGGCAAGACATATTAAGTGAGGCTAAATAGCTAACTTGCAGGAGGCAGCAAATTGGATCCTCCGAGATAAGTAGGTAATCAAGATCTTGGGAAGAAATATCATCCCAGTCTTGCTGTCTCCAGATCATAGTTTAACAAACTACAGGCCATGCAATGGGAGCAGGGACAGAATGAGGGAAATGCAGTTTCTGTTGTATGTGTCATGTGCCTGTATGCTGTTTCTTAAAGATATGAGTAAACTTTTAAACTTTTGTTGTTCAGTTGTTTAGTCGTGTCCGACTCTTTGTGACCTCATGGACCATAACACGCCAGGCCTTCCTGTCCTCCACTGTCTCCCGGAGTTTACTCAAATTCATGTTCATTACATCAGTGATGCTATCTAACCATCTCATCCTCTGCCGTCCCGTTCTCCTTTTGCCCTCAGTCTTTCCCAGCATCATTTAAACTTTTACCTTTTTTAAAATCCATTCAATTGTGGATTAATTAATTGTGATTCTTGGAGACTGCCTGGACAAGTCCCTGCTTTCTTGGCAAGGTTTTTCAGAAGTGGTTTGCTATTGCCTTCTTCCTAGGGCTGAGAGAAAGTGACTAGTCCAAGGTCACCCAGCTGGCTTTGTGCCTAAGGTGGGACTAGAACTCACAGTCTCCTAGTTCCTAACCTGGTGCCTTAACCACTAAACCAAATTGTTGCAACCAACTTTGAATCCACTTGAAAATATGTCATCATTGGTTTTTATCCCTTTCTGTAGGATAATTTAATATGTGCATATATTTTAATTTCTGCTTCAGAATTAGAGCATGAAATCATGTGATCATCCTTTTTGTTTTTTGAATGTAATACTAGAAGGTTCAAATCTTGAGCAGGAATCATCTACTCATCATCATTTTTCTTAAATGGGTTTGCTAACCAGCAACCTTAGATTCCTGAAAGACTTGGGTATGAATCCCAAAGTCCCTCTGAGAGTTGACACTAACTCTTGCCCCATTTTTAATGAGATAGAAGGAGAAATCCAAAGGAAGTATTCATCTTAAGTATATTAAATTAATTTGATTCTAATTCTTTATTCTAAATAAAGCTTTTTTGTTGTTGTTGTTCAGTCGTTTAGTCGTGTCCGACTCTTCGTGACCTCATGGACCATAGCACACCAGGCCTTCCTGTCCTCCACTGTCTCTCGGAGTTTACTCAAATTCATGTTCATTACATCGGTGATGCTATCTAACCATTTCATCCTCTGCCGTCCCCTTCTCCTTTTGCCTTCAGTCTTTCCCAGCATCAGGGTCTTTTCCAGTGAGTCCTCTCTTCGCATTAGGTGGCCAAAGTATTTGAGCTTCAGCTTCAGCATCTGTCCTTCCAATGAGCAGTCAGGGTTGATTTCCTTTAGGATCGACTGGTTTGACCTCCTTGCAGTCCAAGGGACTCTCAAGAGTCTTCTCCAGCACCACAGTTCAAAAGCATCAATTCTTTGGCGCTCAGCCTTCCTTATGGTCCAACTCTCACAGCCATACATTACTACTGGAAAAACCATAGCTTTAACTATACGGACCTTTGTCGGCAAGGTGATGTCTCTGCTTTTTAATATGCTGTCTAGGTTTGCCATAGCTTTCCTCCCAAGGAGCAAGCGTCTTTTAATTTCATGGCTGCAGTCACCGTCTGTGGTGATCTTGGAGCCCAAGAAAATAAAATCTGTCACTGCTTCCATTTCTTCCCCTTCTATTTGCCAAGAAGTGATGGGACCAGATGCCATGATCTGGGTTTTTTAATGTTGAGTTTCAAGCCAGCTTTTGCACTCTCCTCTTTCACCCTCATCAAGAGGCTCTTTAGTTCCTCTTCACTTTCTGCCATTATGGTGGTATTGTCTGCATATCTGAGGTTGTTGATATTTCTCCCAGCAATCTTAACTCCGGCTTGTGATTCATCCAGCCCGGCATTTCTCATGATGTACTCTGCATATAAGTTAAATAAGCAGGGTGATAATATACAGCCTTGTCGTACTCCTTTCCCAATTTTGAACCAGTCGGTTGTTCCATGTCCGGTTCTAACTGTTGCTTCTTGACCCGCATACAGGTTTCTCAGGAGACAGGTAAGGTGGTCTGGTACTCCCATCTCTTTAAGACTTTGCCACAGTTTGTTGTGATCCACACAAGCAAAGGCTTTAGCGTAGTCAATGAAGCAGAAGTAGATGTTTTTCTGGAACTCTCTTGCTTTTTCCATGATCCAGCGAATGTTGGCAATCTGATCTCTAGTTCCTCTGCCTCTTCGAAACCCAGCTTGCACTTCTGGTAGTTCTCGGTTCACATACTGCTGAAGCCTAGCTTGTAGGATTTTGAGCATAACCTTGCTAGCATGTGAAATGAGCGCAATTGTACGGTAGTTTGAACATTCTTTGGCATTGCCCTTCTTTGGAATTGGAACGTAAACTGACCTTTTCCAATCCTGTGGCCACTGTTGAGTTTTCCAAATTTGTTGGCATATTGAGTGCAGCACTTTAACAGCATCATCTTTTAGGATTTTAAATAGCTCAGCTGGGATACTGTCTTCTCCACTAGCTTTGTTGTTAGTAATGCTTCCCAAGGCCCACTTGACTTCACTCTCTTGGATGTCCGGCTCAAGGTCAGTGACCACACCATCGAAAAATAATAAAATAAATAAATAAAATCATCGTAAAATAAATAAAGCTAAACTCCCTTTTCTTCCATGGCCTTGCCAAATTTTTGGATAAGCAAGTAATACTTTATCTGATAAATGAAGGATGCTCAGATGCCAAAGCAAGAAATCAATTCAAATTGCCTGATCAATACTTGCAAACAGCAAGTATTTAAGGGTTTGTACCTAATGGTTTGTACCATTTGTACATTATTTGCAATATTTATTATTTACCAATATCCCTAGTGAAGAACTTTCTCTTGGGGGGAAAAAAGTCCGTAGGACTAAGGGGATACAGCTGCAAAACATCCTGGCTTTAGACAAATGCTAGCACTTCCTTCAGGTACTGATTGAAATACAAATATTGTTAAGAGCAAATGTGAAAGTTACTGTATTCCAGCCTCAGCACTTTAGCCTGCAGTGCTCAGTCCATCTTTAGTGAATGATGCTAGTAAACACATCTAAAGGCGAGACAATCATGGTGAAAAGAGATTACATTGAGAGACGTAGCTTCAAAACTACATATATTATTAATTTGATAGAGCTCTTCTCTTGAATTATTATGCACTTCTCCTTTCAGATGGGCTTGCAAAGCAGTCTCATTGGCAAGTCTAAGAAGTCAGTACCAATCTCCCTTTAAACCAAGGCATGAAAAATGCACATTGCGTGACTTGATTTATTTAGTCTATTTTCCTAGCCAAGGGAGCTACTATACATGCGGAGTCATTTATACCCTTGCTGTGATCCAGGTTATACTGTGCATCTACCATAGAGTTACCTTTATAAATGTTCCCCTGTTAATTTCAATTAACAAGGAAGGATCTGTGTGCAAATTTTGATTAAAATTAATGGGGAAAGCTATACCAGTATCAGAACATACTGTATATTGGAGTTGAAGTTAGAGCAGATGGCTTCATTCAAATTAATTTGAACTGAAACTGTCACACATTTTTCCACGTTCTGGATTTATATTTCTGTTCTTCACATTCCTGTATTTAATCCACAACAATGGTTTTTATAAAGTTTGTCTTTTGCCCTGCAACTTGGTTTGCTCCTGCATGCAAACATCATTTTCCATTTTTTCCTATAGAAACAGAATTTTATTTTCATAACTTAAAGCTAACTGAGCTAGGGAAAAGTAACAATTTCTCTGAGCAGCACAAACACCCTTGAAATTTCTTAGTGCAGAAAATGTCAAAGAATTCATCAAAATCTATCTTTGTAATCCATTAATCAACTAGTGGTATTACATATATAACAAATTGTAGTAATTTTTAGTCTCAATTTCTTTGCTTAATCATAAGTTCATTCTTACTGTCAGGAGGGGGAAATCACTTTTGTTTGATTCCTTAAGCAAAGTGTGAATAAAACATATTCTGCCTTTAATGCTAGAGGCCATCAGGATTGATAGCAATTTATAGTCCTATCCTCTATGAATCTGTCTAGTTATCTTTTAAAAATGTCTGAGCTGATAAGGATGACTAATTTAGGAAAACAACCAGCACATAGGGTAAAAATAGATTCATTTAAGATTGATCAAATCTTCAGAATGACCTATTCACTCCATATTTTATTCAGAAAGAACTTAAGCAGTGTTACTTAAGTTTCTCCATGTTGACTATAATTCCACAATGTGCCCCACATTATAATACTATAAGAAAAGAATACAAGAACATTTTGCAGTTATACTTTTTTCCCATGGGATCCCATTTTGTTTTCAGTATTCTGTTAGCACTTTGTATTCACCAGGATGTTTGTAGTTTTTCCATCTTCCTATCTTTTTCTTCCTAAAACTTGTCACAGGTGGTATTTAGAGAGGGGGGAGGAATGGAGGTGTCAAGAGTTATTTTACTTGAATTTTAATATATGTACAGAATTTGCAGAAACTCCCACATTCCAGAGTCTTTTCCTATCAGTATATAGATAGAGTTTGTAGAAATGCAGTTCCAATTCCTGGAATAGAACAGAAGCAAGCAACTTTTGATTGCCATTGATCATTATGGAAAGTACCATGAATGTCTGGTGACATTTTAGCTGAAACATCAAGGACTACTTAAATTACAAAAAAAAAAAAAGGGGGGGGGGATAATCTCACTTTTTTAAAGCATACAAGCCCTACCCTTGCTTGAGCACTAATGAAGTAACTGCTTTCACAGTGTGAAGGCTGTTCTGACCATTTTCAATTCTGTGTGAAATTGCTGGGTCATGCCAGGGATTTTAAATGGCTTCATTAGGGTAAGCTAAAAAGTGAGAGAAGAGTCAACATGGAATGAGCAGCCTTCTACATTAGTGGTACTTTTTAAAAAAATACTGTTTACATCAGGGCTTTCCAAAGTGCCGCCACTGGCAACACACCAGCGGCAGTGGCAGCGCGGCAGTGGCGTGCGCGCGCACGGCGGCAGCGCGGAGGGGGCGTGCACGGCGGAGGGGGCGTGCATGGCGGCGGTGCGGGGGGGCGTGTGGCAGCGTGCGTGCACAGTGGCGGCGGCAGTGGCTGCCGCTGCCGCCGTGCACGCACACGCTGCCGCTTCCGGGTGGTGTGGCGATTTTTGTGTCGTGACACACAGTTTGGAAAGCTCTGGTTTACATGTAAGAATAACAACTAGAATTGTGAACCAACTTATTCCTATTCAAATCTTCCCTGGCCACAAATTCACCAGCATTCAATTACTGTCAATCTGTATCCACAGTACAGGAATAACGATAATAGCTTTATAGCACTATTTAAAAAGCTTTTACCAAGTCATAAAGATGAGTGGGATGAGATTTCTGTGTGTGCCTTCAAGTCAGTCTTGATTCCAGGCAATTGCCTGGACTACTCCCTGCAGTTTTCTTGGCAAGGGCTGGGAGAGAGAGTGACTGGCCCATGGTCACCTAGCTGGCTTTATGCCTACGGCAGGACTAGAACTCACAGTCTCTTGGTTTCTAGCCTGGTGCCTTAACACTACACCAAACTGGCTCTTTGGGATGAGATGGGAGATACTCTAAAAATGTGAGTCATACTAAGCAGTATTTCCTTCAGCTCAAGATCAATTCCTAGTTATTTTATGGATATACTGTATACTTGCAGTTTTCTTGGCAAAAGTAAGGAAGGGATGTTCCACTACCTTTTTCTAATATGCTTTTCAGCTTCCTAGTTTAGCTTCCAAGCCAGATGTTGTCATTTGCATCATCTTCATGCATGGTTCAACATTTTTAAAATGGCTTATTTTAAAATGGCAAGAGATCATTAGAGAACCATGATGCAATCACACGTGGAATACTATATACACCTGAAAAAAGATATTGTATAACTGCCAAAAATACAAAAAAGGATAATTCATTGACTTTTTTTTCCTATGAGGAAACACTAAGTAGGATGCTTAGAAGATAGGAATGACATCGTCAGAATATTCTAGGTCAAGAGTGTGGCAACAATAAGTCCACCTTAGCTGTAGCTTGAATCATGTCAACTGGATTTCTATTTTCTTAGTGGAAACGTTTCGCTCCTTATCCAAGGAGCTTCTTCAGTCTGAGCAAAGTTGGTAAGGGAATCCTAAATATGTTCCTAGGTAGCTGTGTGACCTTACACCTGGGGCTAGGTCATGGTTATATTGAGATGTAATTTTTAAGTCCTTTTATCATCTAAAGGAGGGTCGTTAAAATCACCATGCTGCTGTTGAGCTTCTGAAATGGTCTTAATCTTCCTAGGCACAGAAGACAAAACGGGGAGGAAGATGGGGGAGAGTTTGTTATTTCTTCATTCACTTATTTCACATACAGAGGTGACTTTTACAGACAAAAACACGGCTGTGCCATGGGTTCTCCTGTGTCACCCATTGTGGCCAATTTATACATGGAAGAAGTGGAGAAGAAAGCACTCAACACATTCCAGGGAACGGTGCCCACCCACTGGTTTAGGTATGTGGATGACACCTGGGTCAAAATCAAGGCCCAGGAAGTACAGGCCTTCACGGACCATATAAACACTATAGATGCCAACATTAGCTTCACCAGAGAAGACACCAAGGACAACAGACTGGCATTCCTAGACTGTGAAGTCCTCATTGGGACCGGTGGCAAGCTAGAAATAGGGATCTACAGGAAACCCACACACACAGATCAATATCTGATGTTTGACTCCCACCATCCACTGCAGCACAAACTAGGAGTCATCAGGACATTGTCACACAGAGCAGAAACCATCCCCACCTCCATGGATTCCAAAAAGAATGAAAATCAGCACCTGAGAACAGCCCTGAAGGCCTGTGGATATCCAAATTGGGCCTTCACCAAATCTAAATCTACCAGACCTAAAACAGCGACAGATAGGGCTGAGACTCAGAGTAAACGAAAGAACCTGGTCATTCCCTACATGGCTGGCGTGTCTGAAAAGATAAAACGGATATTTGGCAAACACCACATACCTGTATATTTCAAACCCACCAACACACTGAGACAGAGGCTTGTACACCCCAAAGATCAAACTCCAAAACACAAGAAAAGCAATGTAGTTTATGCAATCCAGTGCAGTGAGGAGTGCTCTGAACTCTACATTGGAGAAACCAAACAACCTATGTACAGGAGGATGGCCCAACACAGGAGAAATAACACCACAGGACCAGAGTCAGCAGTTTATCTTCATCTAAAAGAAAAAGGACACTCATTTGAGGACATTAATGTTCACATTTTAGACAGAGAAGATAGGTGGTTTGAGAGAGGGGTCAAGGAATCCATTTATGCCAACTTGGAAAATCCTTCCTTGAATAGAGGTGGGGGCCTCAGGCACAAACTCTCCCCCATCTTCCTCCCCGTTTTGTCTTCTGTGCCTAGGAAGATTAAGACCATTTCAGAAGCTCAACAGCAGCATGGTGATTTTAACGACCCTCCTTTAGATGATAAAAGGACTTAAAAATTACATCTCAATATAACCATGACCTAGCCCCAGGTGTAAGGTCACACAGCTACCTAGGAACATATTTAGGATTCCCTTACCAACTTTGCTCAGACTGAAGAAGCTCCTTGGATAAGGAGCGAAACGTTTCCACTAAGAAAATAGAAATCCAGTTGACATGATTCAAGCTACAGACAATTCCACCTGGATGACTGAGAACCTTCATAGACAGTCCACCTTAGCCTTCTCCCAAAAGATCACTGTTGATGCAAGGCAGCCATTACAATGCCTGGAATCTAAGTATTATCTAGTTTCCACCCTGATGCTCAGTCAGTTTTCTGAATGTATTATGGCTTTGCAGCTTGGTTTGTTCAAAACATTGATTTTTTTCAGATGAATATCCAAGAGGCAAGTCTATTCAGCTTACTTTGTAAAACACTGTGTGCTTAGTCAATTTTTGTTATTGATTGCACTCTGTTTAGTTTAATGTGTCAAGCCTTTGAGTATTACAACTTACTTCATGGTTCATTCTTTATGCCTGTGGAAATCCTTCTTTTTTAATTGCAAAACATTTTTAAAAACTGTTTTATAGTACAGCATGAATAGTGATGGATACCAGCTGCAAACTGGGGATACAAATCCAATGTAATCCAATGTATCCATTGTATTCCAATGCAATTCCTGTAACATCAGCACAGCCTCAAATGGATCAAAGGTTGAGACTGTCTGTATGTGTAACATTTTATCATGGTTTCGGAAAGAGTATAAAAATGTTGTCCATAATCCTTTGCAAAGGTACAGTTGTGATAACACCTTGCAAGTATTTCTACTGGAATTAATCTACACAAAATTTAAGTTAGATGCCTTGCACAGAGTAAGCAGTAGTTATTGGACTTTGGCTTATTACAATAGCCAAATTCTATTGAAATAAATTTTATTTGCAATGGCAACACTGTATCTGGACTACATTGTACAACATTTATCTATTTGCTTGTTTATAATACTGATTAAGAAGTTCATAACTTGAACAATTGGATTTGAATTCTAGACACCGCTTCTCTGGCCTATGTCTTAAAAAAGATCCTCATGGGTTAGTTCTGATTAGGTGTGCAAAATATTTTTAATTTAAAATGTTTCAAGCTCAAAACATTCAGTTGTTTCAGGTTTGAAATAGGTCATCCTGGCCATTCTGTAAGTTTTTTGAAGCTGAAAATGGAGCTTGATTGGCTGAAAATCACCCAGTGATTTTCCATGGCTAAGTGTGGACTTGAACCTGGTTTGGTCTCTCCAGTCCTAGTTCAATATCTAAACCAATTCATTATGCTGTCTAAGAGAATATACTGTAATCTAGCAAAAGGTGTGACATTATATGCTAACTGTGCTAAGACACATGATTAATAAATTCAAGTGGTGGAATTTGGGGCAATGCAGTGTTTACTTAGGAGCTTATTATCTGATCAAATTACTGTTCAAAGTACTGTTAATATAATCTCTATTGTTCCTTTCCATGGCTGTCAAACCCACTGATTTTCCTTGCTGAAGTGCATTTTGTCATCTCACTATATCCAGTACAGACTTGTTCTTCCTTTCAAAGCACTTCATAACCTCTTTCCTCATTTTCTTGTCATATATCTCTGCCCATGACCAGTTCCATCAATTCCAGTTCCCTGAAAATCATAAAGAAATCTGCCTTTTCACTCTTACTACACTAGTGTTATGTCATAGAACACAACTCTTCTCACTCTTCCTTCAGATTCCTCCATCAACCTACCTCTTCTAGAAAGCTGTTGGGTGAACTCTTCACCCCTCACCCCGTGTCCTGAAATTAGACTGAAAAGCAACTGAGTGGAATCTTTATGATTCTCTATTACTCTCACTTGTTCTTCGTCCCCTCCATTTCTCACCGTTTTGAAACCTAAATTGTAACCTTCTAGGCAAGGAGCTTTTTTGTAACCTCAATATCTCATGATGACTATGGTTACAGCTGTGGTTTATTCACACCAAGATTCCAATCAGCCACAATTACTCATAAAGTAAGGGCAACATCTTAAAATGAAACGTGAGAGACAGGCTAAAAAGAAATGATAGCCCTACTGTGGCTTCTGGCATTTCTCTTATGAGCCAATATGGCTGCTTCTGTTTTCCTTCAGACTGTGTTAGACAAGGATGATTTTGGGCCAGCTGTAAACATCCAAAAACCTGCAGAACAATACATGAAGGGAAAAGGGAGGAAAGAAAGAGTGACACCTGGTATTTATCAGTTGGCTTCCTACATTGCTTCCAGGTGTCAGATACAGCTTGTATTCTCCTCTGGAAGTTTTTTCTGGTTGGAAGAATTTCTGCATTCCAGAACAGGTTATGACCTCCTCTTGAATGCAGTCAGCAGTCCCAATTACATTGGGTAAGCCACCTGAGCAAAAACAAACCTTCACTCACTCACTCTTTCTGTCAAGGATGGGTGCAGGTATTGATTTAAGGCATCTTTTCATCCAGGCATGTGTATTCATCCCGAAGTGGTTGCCTGAATGCAATTGTGTACTTTCCTTAAATAAACTATTAGTTTCAGGCTGCAAAATGACACATGTAAAAGTCTTCCTGTCAGGCACACCAGACAAAATTATAGCATTTGGAATTCATTCACAGAGAAGTTTCCACCTCTTGTTCTGTCAGAAGTGATGGAAATTAGGCATGTTCTCAGTCTGAAATTTTCAGAGAGGCAAATATCTCAACACTAAAGGGACAGTGGCCACATGGGCACAGCATGTGCACATCTTTGCCATTAGATTGCATTAGAAATGGCATGAAGTTGGATGAAAAATATACATAGAACAGGGCATTTTACCTGAATTTGTATTTTGCAATTGACCTATTTCTACAGAATAAAGTTCTTGTGGCAGCTACAATCCCTGTGTTACTTATAGGCTGCAAATTTAGAGGAGGTCTCAAGTGAAGGACTGCAATTTCCTTATTTACTGAAAACATTATTTTATTCCACCCAATGAAAAAGCCTTAGGAAGTCCAAAACATATGAAAAGCTAAGCTTTGAGAACATCCAATGGTGGTAGTGCTGCTCTTACTTCATGCCTTCTCTGCTTTCCTTTGAATGCAGTGTTTGAGTTTTTGCTTACTTGTCTCAAGGGAGCAGTCAGTTTTTATTTTGTCCAAGACTGATGGACTGAGAGTTCTTGAAGTTCATAGTACTCTAAATAACCATCTTCCAATCGACCATTTAAAGGCATAAACCTTCTTTCTCTTGCTCTTTCTCATGTCTGACTTTCACAGCCATACATTACTACTGTGTTGTTGTTTTTTAATGTTGTTTTGACTATTCTGATCTTTCTATTCATTGTGAAATTCAATCCTGATTTGGATTTGTGATTGCCTTCCTCCCTTGGATTGATCTTCTCTTTACTTCTCCAGGACACCATTCATCTTTAGCTATTCTTGAGCCCTGCAAAACAAAACTATCTACCAACTGCTTTGCCTGCAACTATGACTTCACTGTGCATCCTAGTTGACATTACCTTTTTCTTAATATATAAAATTAACTCAGATTTTTTTACTTTCCATTTTTACTTTCATAATGTGCTTTTCTAAGCTCAGCTAACAAAGTGGTGTCACCAGCATAACTCAAATTTGTTACTGTTTTGACACCCAATTTTGATTCCAGCTGTCATCTCTTCCAATCCTACCATTTCTATAATATATTCACTGTACAAGTTAAAAATATATGGAGACAATGTGCATCCCTGTTTTCTGTAGTTTGAACACTTTATTTCTCCAAATTTAGTTAAAGCAGCTTCTTCATTGTAAAGGTTCCTTAGAAATATAATCATGTGTTTTGGCATGATATAGCCTTAGGTATTTCACATTCTGGCATGATCTATACAATTAAATGCATAGCGGTAATCAATAAAGCAAAGGTAACACTTCTTTTTAAATGTTCTTGTTCCCTTTATAATCCATATTATGTTAGCTATCTGATCTCTTGTTTCTGGCTTTTCTGAAACTTGCCTGTTTAGCATTTCTCTCTTCAGGTGTGGCTCTATTTTTGTAAGGTCAAGCAAAACTTTCCTTGTATGAGGAATTAATGTAACAGTTCAGTAATTTGCACATTCTCTTATATCTTCCTTTTCCTATCTCTAGGGACAGTCCTCTTAGGACTGTGACATACCACTGCTAGTATTTTAACTGCCTCTTCTCCTGCAGTTTAACAGGGTTTTTTCTTCCTGTTCCAAGTACTTGAACAGCTGATCTACTGTCTCTTATAGCTAATTTTCTAATTTTCTGTCATTCCATAATTCCATTTGTAAAGTATAACCCTGTAGCCTTTTTCATTTTCTTTAAATCTCATTTGGCTATATTAGATTTCTATACTAGGTTTATTTCTTGGAAAATGTATTCAGTGATTACACCTGACTAGCCCAAACTTAGCTATAAAATTTCCTCTTATTTCTTTTTAAAAATCTCATTTATTTTCTTTTTTCTTGTTATTTTCCTTTATTTGTGGACATTCTTAAGATCTTTCCTTATTGTTTCTGCCTTGACACCGAAAGTCTCCATTCAGTCATTGTATTCACTTGTTACTGTTGCTGCAAATCTTTCATCCTGTCCTTAAGTTATCACGATAGTTTGTTCTTGGATGTTTAGTTCTTTTATTGTTTCAGACCTCTTTACATAGCTGCTCATGGTCTCTTGGCATAAGTTAAGTCTACTGAATCTGTTCCTTACTATATGTCCTCCAAATCAAACCATGCTGGTAAATCTTACTTTCTTCAATTTTCTAAGTTTTACCCTTATGTTTGATAGCAATAATTCATGATCAGTTCCATAATTTCAACCTAAAAGCATCCTGACTGACTTGCCTATTATTCTCTATTTTCCTAGTATATAATTATTATATAATAGTGTTGTCCATAGAATGCTGTCCAAGTGTAAAGTTTACTGTATGTTGCATGAAGCAGGTGCTGGCAAACTCTTTCATCCTATCTCCTATATTAGTGCATTTATCTAATCCTAGTCTTCATGTAATTTCTTCATTTTTCCAACTTTTGCATTCTAATAACTATTAAAAATATTACATCTTTTGCAATTTGCCTTAGAATTCCTTAGTATTTTCCACCACACACTTGTAGTGCATCAGAGTTCACTGTATATCCATTAATTCTAGCAGACATGATCCTATTATTTATTGGGTTATGGTTAAACACATTTAATTTTCTGATTATCATTTCCACTCCTGGCTTTTATGTAGTCTCATGTAAACATCTGGTTTAAAGTGGCCCATTCCAGACCATCCAAGTTTACTTTAGTACATTTCATTTCTTCTCTGACAATTTCAAGTTTCCCTTCATTTATGCTTCTCACACTCCATGTTTCTATTAGATTTGTCCTTGTAAAACAAGGAATTCTATTTCGAGTACTGGCACCATCATTGACCAGACTTCCTTATGGCTCTGGTTTTACCATATCACCATCTCCAGAGGTACTAATCAAAGCGTAGTATTCTTCCATAGTTCTGACCTGAGGATCTCATCATATGGCATCCAATCTTATCTAAGCATTCCAGCTTTAACCATATTGGTTGCACTCATGGATGATCTCTGGTGGGAGCAGGATGGGGGCAGTGCATCCACCCTTGCTCTTCTTGACCTCTCAGCAGCTTTCAATACCATCGACCATGGTATCATTTTGGGGTGGCTTCGTGATTTGGGGGTGGGTGGCACGGTTTTGCGCTGGTTCACCTCCTTTCTCCAGGGCCGGTCCCAATAGGTGATAGGGAGCGAGAGATCCGACCCACAGCTCCTTTGCGGGGTGCCACAGGGTTTGGTACTCTCCCTGCTCTTCTTCAACAACTACATCAAACCACTGTGTGAGATCATCCGTCACCACAGGATGAGGTATCATCAATATGCAGATGATACCCAACTATACATCTCCATCCCGGATGATGTAAGTGATGCTGTGACCATCCTATCTCGGTACCTGGAGGCTGTAGGGGTCTGAATGGGGGACAACAGGCTTCAGCTGAACCCTGATAAGACAGAGTGGCTGTGGGTTGGGGGTTCCTCTGCATATGGGAACTTACCATCTTTAGCTCTGGATGGGGTTGCACCGCCCCAGACAGACCCTGTGCGGAATCTGGGGTTCCTCCTGGACTCAAGACTCCTGCTCAAAGAGCAGGTGGCAGTTGTGGCCAGGAGGGCGTTTGCTCAACTTCGTGTTGTGCACCAGTTACGCCCCTTCCTGGATCGAGAGGCCCTCCGATCAGTCACTAATGCCCTAGTAATCTCCCATATAGGCTACTGCAATGTGCTCTCCATGGGGCTACCCTTAAAAAGCATCTGGAAGCCACAGCTGGTCCAAAATGCAGCCGTGTGGGCAATTTTAGGTGCCCCAAGGTCAGCACACATAACACCTCTGCTGCAAGAGCTGCATTGGGTGCCAGTTTGCTTCCGGGTTCAATTCAATGTGTTGGTTATTACCTTTAAAGCCCTACATGGCATGGGTCCAGGTTACCTTAGGGACCATCTCATCCCCATTACATCGACCCATCCCACCCAGTCATGAAGAAAGGGCATGTTACGGACCCTGTCCATGAGAGAATGTTGATTGGCGAGGTCCAGGAAGCAGGCCTTCTCTGCTGTTGCCCCTACCCTTTGGAACACTCTTACCCTAGAGGTGAGCCAAGTCCTTCTCTCTTGACCTTCTGGAAAAAGTTAAAGACCTGGCTCTGCCATCTCGCTTGGGGTGGGAAGAGGGGTAGTCAATCTTGGGGGTGGCTAGTGCCTTATAAAAAGGTAAAGGTTCCCCCCACACATTTGTGCAGTCGTGTCCGACTCTAGGGGCTGGTGCTCATCTCCGTTTGTTAGCTGAAGAGCCAGCTTTGTCCGAAGATGCTTCCACGGTCATGTGGCTGCATGATGCGCGTGGAACGCTGTTACCTACCCACGGAAGTGGTACCTATTCATCTACTTGCATTTGCATGCTTTCAAATTGCTAGGTTGGCAAGAGCTGGAGCTAGTGTGGGAGCTCACTCCGTCATGCGGGGCTAGGGATTCGAACCTCTGAACTTGCAATCTTCCGATCAACAAGCCTGGCGTCTTACCTGCTGAGCCACCACTCCTCCATAGTGCCTTATAGTGGTCCTTATATATGTATGAATTGAATTAGAATTTTTATCTGCCACCTTGATCTAATTTTATTTTATATTTATATTTTATGTACCATAATGTATTGCCAAGTGTCCAAGCAGTGATCAGGTGCCCGGGCAATTGGTTCTTTTTAGATCCAGAGACAATGAGCACACCAGTGGATAAAGAAACTTAAAGCTTTATTAGAAACTTAAGCAAACAAAGTCAAACAGAAACACAGTTTAAACAGATTACACAAAGCATAACAATCATAGCATAGAAAGAAATACATACATACCAAACAAGGTGATACCTTTATTCTCTTGTTGCTATCAGGAACTTGACTAAGATAGCAGAGAATAACCCGAAAAGGAATGGCTGTTGAGTCCCACAGCACCCAGCGTCCTGAGCCTGTATCAAAGTTCCCAAACTCAAAAGACAATCCCAAGGTTTTTATCAAAGCCTAGCTTCCAAACCCCATGACCAAGCCCAGACTGACCTTGACTGGGATTCCTCCTGGGGCCTGGCACCTGTCCATGACATCATTCCCAGAGCCTGGGAGCCATCAGATAAGCCAGTGCCTAAGCATAAACAATTTCTTATTATCCCCCCCCCCATTCCAAGCCACTAGAAGGGTGGCTGGAGGCGTGAACTTACTTAAACTTAACAAGCTGGGGGTTTTCTCTCCCCTCACTTCCAACAAAGGTATGTTCTGGAGGGCTGTTGGAGGAGTGGATTCATTCTTCTTCTCTTCCCTCTCCCATGGCAAACAGCAATAAAAACAAGCCAGTTAAACATCAGCATAACTCAAAATACTCTAATCTCCTAGATGTGGGAAAGGAAAATCAAAACATGCCACCTAACTCCTCGAGATACAAAGGTCTTCCGCAGGTTGCCACTACACATATTTTGTTTTTATTGTATTTTAATCTTTTAGCTTTATTGTAAACCGCCCAGAGTCCCTCCTTTGGGGGATATGGGCGTTGGCAAAGTTTGATAAATAAATAAATAAATAAATAAATAAATAAATAAATAAATAAATAAATAAATAAATATAGGTTTTTGGCAACAATACGGAAGTGATTTGCTATTGTCTTCTTCTGCATTTGACTCTGGAGTGCCTTCTCCAAGCTAAGTTGGCTTTCCTCACAGTTGCAAAATCCCACCTGCCTTCAACCCCACTGTGAATGGCCCTTATCTTCATTTCTACACTTTTAGCTTTAATGGCCAAGATGACCCTACCATGTCAAACGTCTGCCAGTATGACTCTTAAGGTAATTGGTTACACTGCTCTCCCATTATGTCAAGGTGGCAGTCCCCTCAGAGAGCTTGTGCTTCTAGCATATTCTAATAGTTGACTCTTTTTTATTATTCTTCTATAACTGCAGCCTTCATAAATAGGTATTTATCCCTTACCATCTTGTCCCCATCTGTTGTAGGAGTAATTTACCTGTAGGAGTAACCTACTTGCAACCTGTTCTTTATACATCATTGATTTCTTAATTTATAAGCCAATCAGTCCTACACATATCCCCATGAGAACCTGGAGTTGTCAGAATATATTTTAACAGTCTAAATTAGATTAGTAATATAGCAAGTAATAACAATCAAGGCTTGGGTCATTTACCAAGGATTAATGACCAGCTGGGGGAAACTGATAGGGCCAGGCATTAAACAGAAGGGCACTTATCATTTTATTAGAGATTTGTTTGTTATTAATTACAGAAAAAATATATTTTGTTTTGATATCTTGCAACATGGCTATTGTAGCAAAAGAAAATGGTCCCGCAGCAGAACCAGAATGTTTCTGTATGCAGTTGGACAGAAAATCATCTTTCAGGAATCATATGCTTGATTTAATGATAATCGCTGTGATCATGCCAAAATAACAGCATATGTCCATCTTGAATTTTTATATTTTATATTTTTGTATTTTTAGATTAGTATCTATTTTGTGTGTGTGTGTGTGTGTGTGTGTGTGTGTGTATAGAAGAGAGAGAGAGAGAGAGAAAGAGATTTTATTTTAGTGTTTTTAATAATTGTTATTTTAGTGTTGTAAGCCCCAGAGTCGTTGTGTACGAGATGGGCAGCAGAGAAATTCGATAAATAAATAAATAAACAAATAAACAAATAATGACACTTACTTCCAGGTAATGATACAGAATATTGCAATCTAGAGAAAGATAAATGCTCTTAAAAACAACATGAAATGAGTGAGTCAGTAGTCTCTTTCAAGTGACCTTATTTACAGTTTCTTATTGTTTTGTTTCCTTCCACCACCACCCCAGCTTTAACAAAATACTTACTGCAGTACTCTTTCCTCCAAGAAATTAGCCACATTATGGAAACCATATAAGATGCAAATATATCCTTTCTGAAGATGTCTAGATATGCTATTACAATTTCCCGATATTCCCTGTTTTTCAAAATCATAATCTATGAAATCATAATCTATGCATAGATTAGAAAAAGCATGCATGTAAGACAATATGTTTTGGGGAATGTTTTTATAGAACTGAAGGTTGCATTTAGCTTTGAGAGGATATTTCCGAATTCTTTTTTATAAAATCAGTTGTTAAAATTTAGTGATTATGCCATTTTTTTAAACAGAGATGCATTCAAATATATTTTCTCTGAGACATGTTCCTCAACATTATATCTTATACATATATCCATTCAGAAGCAAGTCACAATGGCTGGGTTGATACTGAAGACCATTAGTGGACGGCTAGATCCACTGAATGGAGCAGAGCTTAGTGCAGCGGAGCAATAAGCACACACAGAAAGGAGTTTTTATCTTAATAGCATTAATGAGCACACTAGAGAGATATAAGATATTGATCTTAAGGACATAGCCCACCCAAGCATAAAGAATCACACTCTTATACAACGTAGGTTACAAACAGAGTTCTTACTGTTTATTTGGTCCAGTTACATTTTTGTTCAGGAAAGATGACTTCTTGTTCTTCTAAACTTTGTGGACCCCTGGCCCTATGTTGCTGCCAGGGCTGCATGGAGAAAAGGGGGGAAAGCCTCCTGAGTTGAGGCCTAGCACATGGCCTCTCCATGGAAGGAGCTCAGGCACATGCATCCTACTTCTCCGGTGGAAGAAAGCAGAGAGAGAGAGGAAGTGGGAGGGGCAAGAAACAGCTTCCTCAGGAAGAAGCACATAGAGAGTTTGCCTCCTAGAGTAATCACCCATATGCTACAGAGGCATGCTGATTTGCTGGAACCTCCAACAGATTCAACATGCAATGACATTGTATAACCATGGCTTATTTAACAATGATTGGCTGAATTTGCATTCTAGTTCATAATCATGGTTTGCAAGATCACAAGAGGCTTGGCTCACAAATAACACACTACAGTACTACACCAAAGAGAAACAAACCCAGCACTTCGTTAATAAACTTGTAGTTTCCATCCCAACCTTATTCTAAGATGAGGGCAGTATATATAGTTGTTCAGTTTCATAGACTTTTATTCTCATCCCTGCTAGGTAGGTGAACAGTAACTAGGCCAAAACAAAGTAAACTTTGTGCATATTCGGAATATCTCTGGTTATCAAGGAAACTACTCTCTTTCCTTTGCACTGGTGTTTGCAGTTCTTCTTGTTATGTGTCAGCCACATGGCACTAGTTTGCCTGATGGGGCCCAGATTATGATGAACATCAGAGACTTACTGTACAAACTAGACTTCACAAGGAAGAGTGGCTTCTTTCCATTCTTCAGTCTTTCATGGGCTTCATCCTCCAATATGAATGCGTACTGCTTGAATCTCAACTAAAGAATAGGAATAAGTAATAATATTTCAGTCTGCACTTCTGTGCTATGTTTTGGAAAGTATGCAGATGCTGATAACAATAGAAATGCAATGTACACAATGAATCAGGTTTGCTTTGTGAAAATCCACTATTGTGTCTCTTAAGCATGAGGTAACAGCCCAAAGAAAGATATGTTAGAGAGAGAAAGATGGCTTTTGCACTGGTTGGTATTATTTTCTGTCTTATCTGTATGCTATTGGATCAAGCTGCATCGGTTAGAAATGTTGCATCTGAACGTTTTTTTCCAAGCATTTTTACCTGATAACTGCTGTTAGTTGCTTCCTGGAACAGAACTTGAACAGCATGAGGTCCAAACTTTCTGAGTACATAACTGCTCCTTCTCCAGTAAGTGTTTTTCTTATCAGCCATTCCTTGCTTGACTTGAATGGGTAACTGTGAAAATAGAAAGGCTGCAATTATTACTAAACACCAGGCCTTCTGCCTCTCAAAAGGTCTCTTGCAACTAATATTTTACTCATCATTGCCCTGAAATCTGGACATCAGCCTAGACAATTTGTGAGATATGGGTTAGCTGAGAGAGGGAAGAGAAGTTGTAAAGGGGTTATAGAAGCTTTGTGTAGGAAATGCGTATGTAATGGCATGAAATATTGATCCAAAACAAATACAATAAAATGTGCACCATACTGTAATTATTTCAGATATCTGTATCCAGTTATTGACGCACATGAGACTGCCAGCAACTAACATTTCTCAGACAGGTTCCAAGAGAAGATGGTTTGTATTTCATGCAGAATTTTTAACAGGGTTAGAGAGTATGTCTGTTCAGTTGAACTGGAAGCAGATGCAGCTATGAATACACCAGAGCGTAAGAAAGAGAATCTCTGAAAAATTCTCTGTAACCCAAACCTAAGTAAAGTGTTCATCCATCCATTCCTCTCTTAACTGAGCTGGGAAACTCTTTAACCGTGCTGGACAGAAATGGCTCTGCTTAAATAGAATCCTATGCCAACATCTGCATCCATTTTAAATGTTTCCAGGTGTCTGTCTGTCTGTCTGTCTCTCTACCTATTTTCTAACCTTGAATGCTTTCCCCTGACATTCCACACTTGACTTGGAGGAGACTTTCTTTGTCTGACTACCTGAATCCTAAAACATTAACATGCACAATATATCATTCCATTCTTAAACTAGAATACAAAGTGGCTTAGAAGAAATGTAAGGGAAAGCAGAAGGAGTGGGTTAAGAGAGAGAGTGAGAGCAATTTTGGGAGGCCATAATTACCTCCTGCCTTGTTCTTGAAATTCCTGGAGTGACATTGTGACTCAGCCTAACCTTCTCATACGGTTGTTGTTGTTGGGGGGGGGGATGGGAGGAAGGACAGCTGTGTATGCTGTCTTGAGTTCCTGAAGGAAAGGTAGAATTTAAATCAAACAGTTAACTAAAGAAATAAATACTATAAAGCATGGATTTTGTGTTTTTATAATTCAGAAAACTTCCAAAGAGTTAGCTCTATATCATCTGCAATTTTTCACAGTCCCATCAGGCTGGAGATAATATGGACATCTCTAAAGAAGAGAAGTGTAAATTGGCAAGTAACTATCTGCCTGAGTGATGTCTTATAAAAATCCAATGTGCTATGTGTGAGTGAGGCCAATTAAATCCAACTACGTTCTTAAAGAAATTGTGTCAGAATTCAATTACTGGTAGAGATAGTTGCACTAATGAATTCAGGGTCTTTCACTTGGAAACTTAAAAGAGAAGTTATTTTTCACTTTTTTTTTCTGGAGACTAAACCTCCAAAGCAGAAGCATTTGAACAGATTTTTATGAGGAGCAAGGAAAAGTAACAAACTTTAGCTGCTGTCAGTTGAAGAATCAGTGCTACAATGCCAATCATTTTTGATTCACAGAAAATCAGCTCTTTCATCTGAAAAAGAGTTCTCCTCTTTCACCTTGGACTCACCTAATATGCTACGTTATCCAGTCCCAATATCAAATCCCAAAGACATAGCATACCTTTGGGTGCCATCTTCTAATTACACACTACATGCTTCCATAAAATTGTATAACAGGTACAAAAAGTTCCAGTCTTATTCTGAAGCTAGATGTATATAAATCACTGAATGAAAAGTTATCATTGTGTTTTCTCACCTTGAGTATAACAGTAGCTAAGCAACAGAATATGATGTCCAATCTCGAGGTTTCCAGGTAAAGTTTATTCACATCTCTCAGAATAACTTCATGTACTTGAATTCTGAGCATCTTTGCTTTATTTCACAAGAAGACGCATAGCTCTACATTTAAATATTCATGATGGATTGGATCCAGAAATACAGACTACTTTAACCTAGATCCACTGGCTGGAGAAAGTTAGACTAGGATAGACAAGTCCCTTTAGCATATTTGGACTGCAAACTATATGGAAGACAGGTACTTACAGATAACACCATAGTCCCAGATTACATGTAGTGCTTCTGCTTAAAGTAGTCACTGAAATGGGATGTTCTGAGGACAGAAGCAAACCTGGATCTTCCTTATGCCAGCATCCAACTGGTGTAGTTCCCCCATTGTGCACAATAAGGAAAGGGAAACGGTTACTATTATTCCAAAATACAGTAAGCCATGCAAAAAATATTAATCTGTTGGCACTTCTGAAATTTTGTTTCAGTTTCTAGCTGCATTCCCCTTCCTCCCTCCCTCCCTCTCTGTGTTCCTTGTACTTGTTGAGCTTTCAGGGTGGCTGAAAAATAGGAAGACTATGTTGCTTTAATTTATTGAACATTTTTGGCTGGTTGTCTCAGAAGTTAGAAAGAGAGGGCACCTTAAAGTCAATAGCCAAAGAAGTGCACTTTTTGCTGTTGCTGCTATTGTTTATTGAAGCAAATCACACTTGGTGTTGCTTTTTACTGAATGTCTATGGCTCTCTATGGAGGCAGACTAGAATATTTAAACTGTTAATTTCTTCATTTTTCCCCCTAATAATTTTTTTTCCTTTTAATCACAGGTTAGTTCTAGGTTGGGTGTAAGTAGCAGTCAGCATGAACTACTATCTCAGCAACGTTTGTGGCTCCACAGCATGGACTCATTTACTTTTGTGGTGAAAAATGAGGGAACAAACCTAAAATACTTGGAATGATGGAGTTTGGTTCCATACGGAACAAAGAATATTCAGGCATTCTGAGTTCTGTTCTGTTTGGACACAATAAATATGGAGTGTTTGGTGGAGTATTCTGAGTAAGGCTGTTTTGTTTGGCTTGAAACAAAACACTTTTGGACCTCTTTTCACAATTTTTCACTCAGTTGGATCCAGCGTTCCGTGTGCGTCATGCTGGCCACATGACCGTGGAAGCGTCTTCCGACAGCGCTGGCTCTTCGGCTAACAAACGGAGATGAGCACCGGCCCCTAGAGTCGGACACGACTGCACAAGTGTGTGGGGGGAACCTTTACCTTTTTACAGTGGAATTCAATATATTGCTAGTATATTTCTACTAACAAAACATATAGTACTTTTCTTCTTCTCTCCTCAGTCATGGAAGCTCACTTTGGGCCAGTCATTCTCTCTCAGCTTAACCTTCCTCATAGGATTATTATTGGGGGGGGAGGGAAGAGGGAGCATATGGAATGCTGCCTTGAGGTCCTGCAGCAAAGGCAGGATATAAATTTAACAAATAATATTTATTTTCTGGTCTTACCACTTTCTATATACACACACACAAATCCCTGAATGAGAACTAGACACAAAAGTTACACAATATTTTTTGACTGGTAGTGCTAGGAAATGCTAGCGTTATTGAGTTAGAATCAGATGGTGAGGATTGGAATTTGGGGGTGGGGGGATCCCTATTTGAAAAACAAGCCAATCATCTTCTAACCATTGATTTTTCTCAAGTATACCTTACATCAGCAGTTCTCTCATGCTAAACCAGCTCCTTTTGTGTTGCAAGCTTTGTGAATTTTGGCACCTCCAATTCACATTAAATTCTCGACCTTGGAACTTTACTTTGAAAAATGCACCTTCTCTAAGTTCCTTTGCAGTGACCTTTGACTCCAGTGTCACTTAAAATGAAACAGTGATGGATATTATACAGTCCCTATAAAATCCCTTGCAATTACTATAGAAATTGTCCTGGGGGATAGATTAGACCAGGCTACAGAAATCACAACTAGAGAGGCACAGAGGGAGAGAAATACTACAGCAGACAAAGATTCTGTTATTTCTCCAGACTTTTTGCTCACATGTCTGTTGCCTGAGCTCAAAATGAAATAATTGGTTTCAAAGCTCAGGTCATACAAACAACTCTGCACATTTCTCTTTGGGATACTGAAATCAGTCACTCATCAGAATCTGGCATATTCTGGCCACTGTTTCCAAAGCAACATGAGAATTTAAGGTCCTGTTTCACCCCAACTTCTGATTTTGTGACCATGATAGGAAATATTTAAAAATAGCAGTTTAGATGTTTTGTTTTGTTTAAGGAAACAGAAGGAATGAAATCACTCCTATCCCATTTTTCATCTTTTGTCTAACCATTGTAAAACAAATGAAGGGGAAATTCAGACTTGAAAATTTTCATCTAACCAATAGGCCATATAATAAAAACAAGAAGAAATATCTGTTCTTAATTCCTTAAAATTTCCAGGTGTCACTTTATGAAATGTAAAATGTTTTTATTTACCAGGAAAGCATATCATGTATCATTAACAATGTCTTTTAAAAAATTTTGTTGTTGTTCAGTCATTTAGTCATGTCCGACTCTTCGTGACCTCATGGAACATAGCACGCCAGGCCTTCCTGTCCTCCACTGTCTCCCGGAGTTTACTCAAATTCATGCTCATTACATTGGTGATGCTATCTAACCATCTCATCCTCTGCCGTCCCCTTCTCCTTTTGCCTTCAGTCTTTCCAGCATCAGGGTCTTTTCCAGTGAGTCCTCTCTTCACATTAGGTGGCCAAAGTATTTGAGCTTCATCTTCAGTATCTGTCCTTCCAATGAGCAGTCAGGGTTGATTTCCTTTAGGATTGACTGGTTTGACCTCCTTGCAGTCCAAGGGACTCTTAAGAGTCTTTTCCAGCACCACAGTTCGAAAGCATCAATTCTTCGGCACTCAGCCTTCCTTATGGTTCAACTCTCACAGCCATACATTACTACCGGGAAGACCATAGCTTTAATTATATGGACCTTTGTCGGCAAGGTGATGTCTCTGCTTTTTAATATGCTGTCTAGGTTTGCCATAGCTTTCCTCCCAAGGAGCAAGCGTCTTTTAATTTCATGGCTGCAGTCACCGTCTGTGGTGATCTTGGAGCCCAAGAAAATAAAATCTGTCACTGCTTCCATTTCTTCTCCTTCTATTTGCCACTTTTAAAATTAAGTATTGTCAGATGTGGAGTTTATTTCCCAAATTTGAGCCCAAAAATGGTCATTTCATTTCATTTCATTTCATCTCTTCCCAATGTTTTGTTTTCTTCTCCATTGCTCTCTTCACTCCTTGACTCTATTCCTGTGCAGCATTTTGTTTGGCATGCTACAATGTAGATCATAAAAAGAATGAGCCAAAAACAGTGACCGTTGTGACTTCTACATTATGATAAACGATGGTTTATATGATCTATAATGTTACATGAATATTCCACTTAAACTAATCCTGGTTACAGAGCTACTGTATGAATCAAGTAAAAGAAAGGCAATGTGAATTCTGCAAAAGAGACACCATTGATCCCTTCCTGCTTAATCTAATCTCATATGGAACATGTTTAATGGCACAAGATTTAGCATTGTCTGTAGTTTGAATCATGTCAACTGGATTTCTATTTTCTCAGTGGAAACGTTTCGCTCCTTATCCAAGGAGCTTCTTCAGTCTGAGCAAAGTTAGTAAGGGAATCCTTAAATATGTTTCTAGGTGGCTGTGTGACCTTGCACCTGGGGCTAGGTCATGGTTATTTTGAGATGTTATTTCTAAGTCCCTTTATCATCTAAAGGAGGATCGTTAAGATTACCATGCTGCTGTTGAGCTTGCGAAATGGTCTTAATCTTCTGTTACTTCTCCTGTGTTGGGCCATCCTCCTGTACAAAGGTTGTTTGGTTTCTCCAATGTAGAGTTCAGAGCACTCCTCACTGCACTGGATTGCATAAACTACATTGCTTTTCTTGTGTTTTGGAGTTTGATCTTTGAGGTGTACAAGCCTCTGTCTCAGTGTGTTGGTGGGTTTGAAATATACAGGTATGTGGTGTTTGCCAAATATCCTTTTTATCTTTTCAGACACACCAGCCATGTAAGGAATGACCAGGTTCTTCCGTTTACTCTGAGTCTCAGCCCTATCTGTCGCTGTTTTATTACCTAGGTAATAAAACAGCGACAGATAGGGCTGAGACTCAGAGTAAAGAGGCTTGTACACCTCAAAGATCAAACATTTTAGACAGAGAAGATAGTTGGTTTGAGAGAGGGGTCAAGGAATCCATTTATGCCAACTTGGAAAATCCTTCCTTGAATAGAGGTGGGGGCCTCAGGCACAATCTTTCCCCTATTTTCCTTCCTGCTTTGTCTTCTGTGCCTAGGAAGATTAAGACCATTTCGCAAGCTCAACAGCAGCATGGTAATCTTAACGATCCTCCTTTAGATGATAAAGGGACTTAGAAATAACATCTCAAAATAACCATGACCTAGCCCCAGGTGCAAGGTCACACAGCCACCTAGAAACATATTTAAGGATTCCCTTACTAACTTTGCTCAGACTGAAGAAGCTCCTTGGATAAGGAGTGAAACGTTTCCACGGAGAAAATAGAAATCCAGTTGACATGATTCAAGCTACAGTACAGACAATTCCACCTGGATGACTGAGAACCTTCATAGACATAAAGATTTAGCATTGTCTTAGAGAGCATTTTCTCATAGAAGGGTCCTTTTGCAGCCCAACACATTTCACAGCATGAAAATTGCCTCAGCTGTCAATAGCTAAGTTTTTTGTCTGCTAATAATTTGCTCTTACTCCTCACACTGCACTTTCATTAGGCTCTAATTAATTTTCCTTGTTCCAGGCTTTCTTGACACGAATATTTGTTTCTCTCGGGAATTTCATAAAGATTAGAGATGAACTGATTGAGGTGAATAGACACTCTCTTGAGACCAACCTATGAGGAAGAGGTCTTTGAAGGAAAATTACCTCCCCAAGTTCTCCCTCCCAGATAAGGAGCAGCTGTAAATGTGAAGGCATAGTCAATTTGAGTTTAATTTCTTTTTACCTTTGGAGGACAATCTTACTCGGCTACGAGTGATCGCCAATGAATTTCTGGTGCTTGAATCCATGCAGCTCTTTTGGTGACATGATGGAAATGGTTTGCCACTATTTTGTGGGATTCTGGAGTTCCCGGATGGTTCCTACATCCCAAACTTAAGAAGGGCAGAATCTGCTTAGTTGTTTTTGAGAACAGCCAATATTGGCTAGGTACAAGATACACCAGATGATGGGGTAACCTAGCAAGCTAGAAAAATGTCTACCAGGAGTGTTGCCATGGAAAATGATCTTTCAAATGATCCAGTCCAACAAAACATCTGTATTCTGTCAGAATGGCTAAATTAATGTCTGAAAAGCAAATTCCCCAAAGCTTTTTTTTTTCCTGCAAAGGAGGCTTCTTTTCTTTCAATATCATCCTCAGAGTGCATTAGAATCTCACTCAGTGATGTTGTGAACTCAAATTATTTTGCAAAGTGGCAGGGCATATTAAGTTCTGCTATATGTCCCCCCAGCCCTTTCAATCTATGGCTAACTTGTTGCCTGCTTAGAACAACTCACATTTTTAGAGCATCTCCCACCTCATCCCAGACAGCCAGTTTGGTGTAGAGGTTAAGGCAACAGGGTAGAAACTGGGAGACCATGAGTTCTAGTCCTGCCTTAGGCCCAAAGCCAGCTGGGTGAACCTGAGCCAGTTGCTCTCTCTCAGCCCTAGGAAGCAGGAAAGGGCAAACCATTTCTGAAAAACCTTGCCAAGAAAGCTGCAGGGACTTGTCCAGGCAGACACCAGGAGTGAAGACTGACTTGAAAGATAGATAGGTGATTGATAGATAGATATAGATTCACCCCTAGAAGGGTGAAGAGGCAGTGGCCCAGCCTCATCCAAGGTGCCTGATTATGCCAGCCCAGAAGCATCAGGAACCACCTGGAGAGCTAAGCTATTGGAAGATGCTCTGGGAAGCCAACTCTGAGTATATTGATCCTGCAGTCCCTGCCTCCCTTATCTGTTCAGGAATTGGTTGTTGCATACTTTAGATTATCACTCTACTTCCTCATCTGAAAAAGTCCCATAGGAGAAGTTTCTTCATGATCTGATCCCGTGGGATTTAATTGAAGTGAGAGAAGCCCAGGACACTGCAGATAGATAAGAAGATAATTATACTGTGGAAGATAGTTACAGATAGATCTCTTTGTAATGAAGGTCAGCATCAAAATTTCACATTCCAGCCATGAGAATTTATTCAGAATGTATAAATTACTTTCAGAAAAAAAATCCTGTAACAGCTTTTCTCAGCAAATTGAATGAGAACGTAAACAAACAAAGAAAAAATTCAGCACAGCAGTAATTTAAAAAAATATATACTTTCATCTGAATTATTATTTTAAAAGCAAATGACTTTATTTCAAAGTTGTTATTCCAGGGATAAACAATCAGACCTAGTTCCCTATCAGGGTTTAAGTCAGTTTAGTTAATAATTATAGCAGCTTTACATAATTGAATAGGCTATCTCCAGTTGACTCTTCATGTACTTGCAGAGTCAATATTCAGAGACCAGGGGTTAGATTGACATTACCCTTCACTCACTTGCTAATCTAAGTGGCACTTTAATCTTAAATTCTCATGAATAATATTAGTCATGTAATGATACAATAAACAATTTTATATTTTCAAAAGATCCTCTATATACTGATAATTGATAATGTGATTATCAATAAGATTGAAATGTGATTTGTTTTACCTCTTGGTATGATTGCACCTGATCTTGCTGATAATAATACAACCATTTCCCACAGATGTCAAACTAGAGCAGATTTACTAGTTACATCCCCTTGTTAGACTAGGTCCCTCCTATCTAGAAAAATAAGGATGAGCATGGGATAGATAGAATGGGGAACACACTGATTTTGAAAAATCCAAAACCCATGTAGACCTCTGCCATGTCCCCAACCCTGTGCAAGATTCAGATCAATTCTGCAGGTTTTCTAAATTATATCCTCCTTCGATAGAAGAGAATATCTGTAGCTCAGGGTTGAACTGTGGATTCCTTGGTGCTCTCTGAGCTTGGTTGTTTGCTTGCAGATGTTTCATTGCCTGACTAGGCAACATCTTCAGTGCTAGAATGGAGTGGGGTTTGCTCTCTGTTTATATACAGTAGCTTGCCCTGACAGTGTTGGTGAGGGTGTTGTTCTCTCCTTGGTAGTTACTTGATTAGGCTATTATTTACTGCTTGATTGTTTGTCTGGTGTTAATCCTTCTGTTAATCTTTGCTTATCTGGGTGTTGATTGCTTGCAAGGTGTTCTGGTCTTTTTGTTTCCTTTTTAGCTTTTTTATTGTCTCTTTTGAATGGTATGTAAATGTTGTTTACCTCTATGTGCCTGTTGATGGTCCTGGGTCTTGGTCATCATTGCTCTAGGATGCTCACAGTTCCCCAGTTGAAAGTATGGTTGAAATTGTCCATGTGTTATGAGACCAACACAAGCTATAAAAAGGATTACACTACCATACATCAGAAACATCTCAGAAACTACCAACAGACTATTATAACCCCATGGCATCACCGTAGCACACAAGCAAACTAGAGCCATCCAAAACATCTTAAGTAAACCAAAAGACACAGTAGCCCAAGAAGAAAAAAACAGGAGTCATCTACAACATACAATGGACTGTAACAGCCACTATGTAGGACAGACAAGCAGAAGACTAGCAGAGCGCATCCATGAACACCAAGTAGCTGACAGAAGACACGATGAAAACTCCTTAATCGCACAACACATGGACAGACTCAACCATACTTTCAACTGGGAAACTGTGAGCATCCTAGACCAAGCTAAATCCAAAAATGCTAGGGAATTCCTGGAAGCTTGGCACTCCGACAAGTCAGCCATCAACAATCAAGCAGTAAACAATACCCTAATCAAGGAACCACCAACTCAGACAAACAATCAAGCTACTGTATATAAACCAAGAGCAAACCCCACTCCATTCTAGCACTGAAGATGTTGCCTAGTCAGGCAATGAAACATCTGCAAGCAAACAACCAAGCTCAGAGATCACCAAGGACTCAATAGTATATCCTTCTTATTGTTTTAAATGAAAGGGGCATTTATTGAGAAAAATGGCAAGAGCCAAAAATCTCAAATTTCTTCTTAGTGGGATAAGCCTGGTGAGGCACTGGGCATTTAAGATCTTCAAAGTCAGAGTATTCTGAGGACCCCAAGGGAATGGCTCCATATGTTGAGTCTCCCTGATCAAAGAGAAGAGGGATTATCTGTCCTTGGAAGAAGGATCCAAACTCAGAGCCCATGTGCCAGTTACCATGGAATTCTCCTCAACAGTTTTCTTTGAAATTGCATATAAAAAGTTTCCTCTGACCCTGGTATGACTTCCAAGAGGTATGTTAGGGAAACTGTGGCTCTGCAAACTTCATAGAGCTCCTAATCCTGAGTATACTCCCAAACCATTAGCAGGTTCAATCATGCCCTCAGTGGAATATGGGTAAATCAAGTATCTCCCATAGGAACCAGTTACAAAAAGAGAACAGACCCACAAATGGGGAAGTATGGAACAAAATCACCCTTCCTTTTGCTTTCCTTTGGATATGACCATTCATCTACCTGCCCAGTATCCAAAACACAAAGTGTGAGAATGCTCTGTTAGCAGGACAGGTTTTGCTTGTGTAGAAGGGAACTGCATACCTTGCAAAGACCTAAGAAGGAAGAGTAGTAGCTAGGCTACCTTAGGTAACTTGTAAAGTACCTGACCAACACCTGAGGCCTAGCCTCTTGATTCTCAACAGTAACTTGAATGATGGCGAGATCCAGAGGAAAAAGTTACTAAACAGTGTAGCAACATAACCTAGGAACAGCACTCTCTCAAGATATTTGCTTCTGACCCCACCAGAAGATATCTGCATTTTCCCACATCAATATTTTAACATAAAGACTTCAATGTAAATGACAGCCTTGAAGAATCTTATATGGATTTGGGTCATTTTTTTATAGTATTTAAGTTTCATTAGATAAATATCTTGGAAGCTTGAAATAGATATGTATAATCCTTGTCTCATGCTTCAAAGCCCTCATAGCAACATCCTACACATTCCAAGAGGCTGACATTTCTACGGATAAGAAGTACACTGCTAATCAGCGTGGGCTGTAATGCATAAAGTGAACTGGCGTATTGAAATTTCAGAGGCCAAAGAGAAGGAAAATGGATTTAGTTCTTAAACCTTTTTTGCATAAAGCTGAATAGGATTTGCTGGTATAAAATGTAAGTGCTAAAATTGAAAGCACCATGAAGCTTCACAAACACTATCAATTCAAAACATTACCCTTAAGTGACATCTTCATTTATTAATCCATTTGGACATGGTGGGCTCACAAGCTGGGTTATTTCTAAATAATTTATGGCAAGAATGAATAGACATATGAATGCAAGGATGATGTATATAGAATAGAACCAGAATTGCTGTTGGTTAATTATTAACACCATGTAGAATCCAATGTTGCCTAAGCGCAAGCTTGCTCATGTACGGGACTTGTTCTTCAGGTTCTTCTCCTTGAAGCTAACCCACACACAATCACATTTTGCTTCAGAGAATTCAGAGAAATTCCAAAGCACATTTTGAGGGTTTACTGGGAAAGGGCTTCAGAGGAAGTGGAGTCACCCCTGTTTCCCAGTACATCAGTATTAGGATCTCTGTTGTCACTCATATTTCAATGAGATTTAATATACTCAAATTTCTTTCTTTCTTTCAATGAAGAAATGAAAATGACCTTGTTTCATTCTTGACCAAATTAAGAATATGAAACTAGAGGAGAAACAAGATATAAACATCAGTCATTTAGTTATGCAGAGTAATGGATATGTAGAATTCTTATTATAGGAATGTTTATCTTCTTTGGAATGGTTCGAGAAGCAGTTACAAAAACTACCAAAACAAATGGCACAATCTGCCTAAATACCTAGTCTGCACAATTATTTGCTGGGAGTAGGCTGGCATATAAATTTATTTTATTATTACTATGATTATGTTTATGATTATTAGCATAACTTACATATGGCTAGAACGATCATACTCCATTCTCTTTGCTGTGCCTACACACACATGAAGACACACATGCACACACAGGACCCTGTCTCAGACACCATCTATCTAATTAACAAATGCAAATAAATAATAATGCTCATCTTAAATTGATTTGATCTCATTTGAGGAAATGGGACTATGGATTTTTAAAATTTTGTCCCCCAGCTCTGTGATCGCATCTTAAAAAAGGTGAATTTTATAACTTGCTAATATGCAGATTTTAGTATTCTTACAACATGAAATGTTGCTATAAACAACAATTATTAATATGCTATTAAATTGCACTTTCAGCAGCTGAGGATTAATTTTTTTTAAATGAACATGTTCATGAAGGTGATTTGAAGGTTCTATCACATCATTCAGATATGACAGGTGCTCATTAATATCAATCTATTCACCTACCTTTATTTCAGTAAACATGTTGAATTATTGGAAACCTTGAGCTTCTTCTTACTCCCACTGTTACTTTGTCTTCCTGTTTTCTGTCTCACAGTTCACACGCTCTAATCTCAGTGACTCAATAGTATTAAGGTAAGATGAAGGCCAACATAGTACATGGATGGTTCTTGGGGAATTTGCTTTCTTTATAGTGGCTCATTTTTAAAATATTGTCTAAATGCTTTGCTTATGAAGATTGCTCCAGATTTTTTTTTCAATCAAAGAAACAAGCCATCAAGACAAAACCTCAAAAAAATTACAGAGCCAAAGAGAAAATTAAGCAAAGGACAATTGAAGCCCTGCACTTTTGATACATGCATGCGATATACATATGCAACACAACTGCTATCTTGACTTTCACAGCCCCCCCACCCATGAATGCTATTGATTACTAGCATGTACTTAGTTATCAGAAATGCTTTTGGGAGTGATGACATCTTTCTTCAGCTTTCTTCTTTAAAATAAATAAAGTCTCCCTGAGGAAAATATGACACTTGTGCCCAGAAGAGCTTGCTGATTTGTGTTGTGATGTCATGCAACATTATGCCACAAGCTCTGTTGATTTGGGACATGGATGCAACATTTCAACACATACAGAAAAGGGATGCTCCTGACATCAGTCTGACCCCCTTTACTCTCCATGTGGATGCTCTTGTTATATTCATTTTAAAGTGTAACCCATGATAGATAGATACGACAGGTACAGTAGAGAGATGATAGATAGATGACAGACAGACAGACAGACAGACAGACAGACAGACAGACAGACAGACAGACAGACAGACGAGTTTGGTCTAGTGGTTAAGGCAATGTGCTAGAAACCAGGAGACTGAGAGTTCTAGTCCCACCTTAGGCATGAAAGCCGGCTGGGTGAATTTCAATTTCACCTTCAAGAATTCAGAAATTACATTTCTAAACAGTTCAACCCACTTCCTCCAGGGATCCAGGGGTTATTCTGATTCACTGTTCTTTGAAAACTGTAGCCAGTCCTATGATTTGCAATAGCTCCTCTGTGACTGGCCTTGTTTTTCTTCCATTCTTTTCCTCTATATATCATTCATTCATTCATTCATTCATTCATTCATTCATTCATTCAATATCCTTCCTTTATTATTTTTATAAATAACTCAAGGTGGCGAACATAGCTAGTACTCCTTCCTCCTCCTGTTTTCCCCACAACAACAACCCTGTGAGGTGGGTTGGGCTGAGAGAGAGTGACTGGCCCAAGGTCACCCAGCTGGCTTTCATGCCTAAGGCGGGACTAGAACTCTCAGTCTCCTGGTTTGCTATTGGCTCCTTCCTAGGGCTGAGAGAGAGAGTGACTGGCCCAAAGTCACCCAGCCGGCTTTCATGCCTAAGGCGGGACTAGAACTCTCAGTCTCCTGGTTTCTAGCACATTGCCTTAACCACTAGACCAAACTCGTCTGTCTGTCTGTCTGTCTGTCTGTCTGTCTGTCTGTCTGTCTATCAGTCTATCATCTATCATCTCTCTACTGTACCTATCGTATCAATCTATCATCTCTATCCATTCTTTTCTTCTTCTCTTTCCTGCTTGCCCTATTCTACCTCCCTCTTTTTGTTCTCCTTCCTTCTTCTTCTGCCTCATTTGTTTCCAGCAATTCTATGGGATGCTGAGACTATTAAAATGCCCTGCTCTCCCTGATCTGCTTACTGCTTTGCTCCAACTAGCTGAAGGAGCAACTTCCACTGGCTTCTAGATGTTCACATTAGCTGTTAACATTATTCCAGGCACTGACTATGTTCCACTGGGAAAGCAATCAAGTAGCAATGTCCAGGAATCCTCTTTCTCTAGTAGAGCTCTCAGTGGATCATTCTTCCATGACAGAGAAAGAGAGATTTTCTTTTGTCTTCTCTCTTTCTCCCAATGGAGAAAGAGAGAAGACAAAACAACAAACCACAACAAAGTCCCATCCAGTAGTTAAATGGCAGTACTAATTCCTAGTACAAGGTGGTGGAAATGCTTAGAATTATGTATGAAGCACCCCTACCTTAAAAAAAAGTTACTTCAGAGAGACTCATGAAATGGGGAGTTGGTTTGCTTTGCACTTCCCTGGGAAACTGGAAGGATTTGACAGCAATGAAAGCAGACAGAATGTAATTTAGTTCTTTTGATGTGTGAACAGATTTAGTACAATGAAGATCAATGAGGAAACCCACCAAAGCAATATGTATTTTAATATATTATCATATTTCATGATTGTAAAAAATCAATTTCACTTATAGACTGGTTTACAAACAGTGGTATACATTTGGAGAAGCATATGGCAATCAAAGCTTCAATCAAAGCACTACCAAGTCTCTCATAAAACAGTGAATAGCCATGAGCCAGTGTGTTATTGTCATTTTAAAGTTAGTTGAATACCTATAATTCTTGCCATGTCTGCCTCTACTGTCAGCTTCTGATTCCCTCCCCTTGAAGACAACTCATACAGAAATAATCTGAGGGATTATTTTAAATTTCCAGGTGGACTTGAAATCATGCAGAGAGAAGTTCCCATCGTAAAGAAGGAGAAATACCGGCTTTTGTTTTTTTTTTAAAGGACTCGACTCCTGAACCATTTCTTCAAGCAAATATTTCACACCTTCCCAGAATGCTCCTCCCCACAACACAAAGAAATAGTCGTTCCTGCTCTGGAAAGTGGAGAATTAAAACATTACCCATTGTGTCAGTGAACCTGATCCTATAAATTCAGAAAAGTTGGGAAATGTACTCCTGTAGCCAACAGCTTCAGTTCGCACACTTGCAAAATAGATTACAGTTGCTGCTAATCAATACACCTGAAAATTAAATGAAAACATATCTGAGAAAGATAGAGATAGATGATAGCTAATCTTTAGACAGTGTTCCTCTGTTAGCCCGCTGCTTCAGAGGGTGGAGCTGACAACGTGGTAACGTTTTTCGGGCTCAGGTAGGTTTTCCTGAAGCCCAGAAACCTTCTCCGGGACAAGCGGAGTACCTGGAATCATCCCATCTGTCCTCTGGACGGCTGCTTGCAGCCAGAAGATCGCAAACAGCATTTTGCATTCGACTAGTAAGAGCCAGCTGGGAGGCAGGGACTTCATCACTTTCCAAGCCACGCTGTAGCCTTAAAGGGACACTACGACCGGCCACCCCATTTCTAAATCACCAATTTGTATTATTTTTAAGTGTATGTACCCCAAGAGAGGCTTTCTACAGCAAGTAGAAGCTGGTTCTCTTGGTGCTTAACATTATTTTTGGGATTATTTTTTTTTTAAAAAAATATTTTAAGTTTTGGATTTTGTTTTCCTTCCAAAGGAAATTCCAAAGATTGAGAGTAAACAATTGTCTTCCTCTTTTTTTTTTTTTGTACTAAATTTGAAGATATTAGCATTTTCCTACACGTTGAATTGGCTGATTTGAACCTTCAGCTTTCTGTTTTCCCTTTTCCTTGAGAACTGTCTGCTGTCTCACTCTCACTTTATGTAAACACACTTCGGAACTCTTCCATATTGTTGACTTTTGCTGGTTAAAGCAACAGGCTAGAAACCAGGAGACTGTGAGTTCTAGTCCCGCCTTAGGCATGAAAGCTGGCTGTGTGACCTTGGGACAGTCACTCTCTCTCTCAGCCCAACTCACCTCACAGGGTGGTTGTTGTGGGGAAAAGAGGAGGAAGAAGGAGTATTAGGTATGTTCGCTGCCTTGAGTTATTTATAAAATAATAAAGACGGGATAAAAATTAAATTAATTAAATAAATCCTTATTTTGTGTTTCTCATGCGTTACTGAATACATCTATTTTATCAGATAACAAGCAAGATGCTGATTATTTCAAAATGGCATCATCTGGTCAGGATAGCATAACTAAGATCTGGCTCATTTCATCTTCTGATTCTCCAGGTATGTATAATTTAAAAATGCTTATTCTTCTAAAAATTGCTTGTCTTTCAACTGCTTGGATTTTTAATTATTGCTCAAACAATAAACAAACCCATAAGAGAAAAGAAAACGAAAGAATTTTACTGAAGAGATGAACAGTCCTTTTTGGTAATACAAAAGGATCGCTTATAAGAATATGAAAAGTAAAAAAGGAAATAGTTGACGGTAGAATACAATAAAGCAGCATATTACAATGAAGCCACAAAAGCAGCAGCAACAACAAGAGAGAGAGGTGCAGCAAGTAATAGAGGGTATATTATAATATACCCTCTAATATACCCTTGAGGCAGTATAAAGCTCTTTCTGTCCTGACTTCGAGTGAAGGAAAACACGCTGAGACTTGGTGTTGAGGCCCTAGTGCTTTATTGTCCTACTCTACTAGACAGAATCCAGCTAAACTAAAATGAACTAGTAATGCTCAGAGAAAGGGCCCAAGAAATCAGGGCGGGGCCTTCTTTAGCCTCTTGGGAGGAAAGCAAAGCGATTCAGTACTGCGCATGCGTTTCTCCCCCTGGAGGGAGCCCCCTCCTTCTTCACCAGTTATCTCCCTGACACTTTCATATATAATTATTTATTGTCCATTATTTTGTTTGATATTAGAATGATATAGTCAAAAGTCAATAGTTACATTTTTCATTCATTAAACGTCATATCCAGTGGTGTATGGCTCTGAATTCTTCCTCATTTTGGCTCCTAAATTGACTCTGGAGAGCTTCCAAAGCAGATTTGGGGAAGGGGGGCTCAGAAAATTTTGTCATCAAAATAGCATAAAAATCCTTCCATTCTATCCTATTTTTATTACTTTCATAGAACAGAGAGCTGGAAAATTAAAGAGCTGTCAGATTTACAACACAAAACACAAGCTAGATATTGCACTGTGAAGAATGCGGTATATTTTACTTTGTATTCAAAAGTGGCAAGGTTGCAATTTGATAAAGAATATTTTCACTAAATATTTGTTCGCTTTTCAATGTTTAGGATTTGAGCTGAGATATATATGTACTTTAAGTGGACATACTGCCCCAGTTCTGGCTTGTGCTTTTTCTTCCAATGGACAGGTTGTAGTTACTGGGTAAGAACCTTTGTTTAATTTATATATTTTACTTCTGCAATTGGTTTGGTCAATAAGTTCTTACTTTTTCCCATTTCTGTGTTTATAAAGATAGTCCTTTATTTAACTTTGTTCTAAATCAATAAATGCTATGATGCCATTGACAATACTGAGCATCACATTATATGGAATTCATCTTAGCTCATGAAACATTTTAAGGAGAAGACTGTTAGAAAACTTGTTGAGCATTTATAATGAACTCAAAACCATTTTAGACCACTTCCCCAAATTTAAAAAATATGTAAGGGAAAATATACTTGCAAGTTCTGAACCTATCATCAAATTTTCTATGTGAATTAAAAGAAAAAAAGTAGACAACAACATGCTTCCAAAACATAAGTTTTTGCAACAGAAAACACATAAACAATCATACTTTTAAGCAGCGGTGTCAAAAAAGTTCCTACTCAGATGTGAATTGCTTTTACAGAAAGGCTTATCATACATTAACATAATGTATTTCAAGGCTATGGAGTGAGGCAGCTCTGATACTACTTTTGTTCAACCAAATAGTGGGTCGGAACTACTCAGAATACCAATCAAAGCCAACAAGCAAAATCATTTAAAAGTATTACTACTCCTTCTAGCAGAGATAACTATCAAATTCTTAATTATTAGTTTCTAAGCTTCTAAAAAGTTCAGCACATTGTTTTGATATAGCTCTTATCCTCCCAGATTTCTTTTCATTCCTTTCGAGTTTCCAAGGAGGTTAATGTAAAGTTGACTATTCATGATAATCACTGTGCTCTAGTACTGAGCTTATGCTCATTGTTTGCTAGTAGTACTATTAGTTCTGATTTTTGAACAACTAAAACCTTTTTCTTTTAACTATTGCAAGTCGAGTACTGATATAGTTATGTTATTTCATCATTTTCTTTCTTATTAGGTCTGTGGACAAAACTGTAATGATTTTTGAAACTGTAAGTATTTATGAATCAATATTGTTCGTAATTTTTCATGGTGTAGTTGTAGGAGTATTTGGTATGTTTACTGCCTTGAGTTACTTATAAAAATAATAAAGTGGGATATTATAAATAAATAAATAAATAAATAAATAAATAAATTTCAAACAGATTCTTTCTGACTTTCACCAGGATTTTAAACAGATTTCTTCTGACTTCTATCAAGCTTTTATGCAAGATATCCAGGACATTCTGGAAAATATGAGATCTAAAATCAGGTTGGGGATCTTAAATTGAGGAATTTAAGAGCGATAGAAAGGTTTTTTTAGAGACTGAGATTGGGATTTTTATCGAGATGCTAGATAAAGATTGGATAATGGAGCTGGAGAAATCTAAGGGAGAGAGTGATCTGCAAGCTATAAGTAAAATAGATATACTGGTGGAATGCCACGAAAAGAACCTGGAATCTTTGAAGGGGGCAGTTGGGCTGTTTGATTTTTTCAAGAGGAAAGCTCTGTGCATATTGTGGGGATATGTAACTGCTCTGGTTTATTCTGAAGTGGGATAAGGGTTGAAGAATGTTCATCTGGTTTGCTTTAAAGATTTGATTGATGCTATTTGCCTTTAATGATTTGGATTTACTGTTTTGAATTGTCTTTGTTTTTTGGGTTTATTAAGATTGGGATTATTAAAATTGTTGTATTAGGGTTAAGGAAAGTTTATCTGGTTTGCTTTAAGGATTTGATTGATGTTATTCCTTTTTAAAGATATGGAATTACTGTTTTGAATTGTCTTTGTTTTTTGGGTTTATTAAGATTGGGATTATTAAAATTGTTGTTCTATTAAGTATAATAGCAGACAACATATGTGCTTTTTAATTTGATTCTTTTTATAGTAGACAGAAATGTATAGAATAGTGGTAGGAAGGGAATAATTAGATATGTTTTATCTTTTGTATGGGAGAAAGATGTTTAGGAGGTTTATATGAACTGTTTTTTCTTTATTTTAATATAAGGGGGAGGAGTAACTGTACTTCGTGATTTTTATTATGTGTTAAAGTGGAATGACTTATAGAAATAATGTGGTGTTTTGGTTTAATATAAAGATATTGATTATGGACATTTTTGTATATCCTTGCTGTTAAAAGTCAGAAGCCACATCTTTTTGTAAATTTGAAAAAAAAAATTATCTTGTGTTTCCACACTTTTTACGTTTTTTTCTTTCTTTGTAGTTTTTTTTTTCTTTTTTTGTAGTTTTAATTCTTCTCTTGTACTATAAAAAAACAAAGTTGATTGGTGATCAAATGGTTCAGATAGAACTACTGACTGGTTAGTAAAAGAAGACAGGTTGAGTAGGACCTGATATGGATTAAGAAACAGCAGAAAGCATTTCATGCTGAAGAAGATAATATGAGGGAAAAGCTGTTTGGAAAGTCTGTCTTAAATATTAAGAACTCTAACCTGTGGTTGTGTCCACCTGCAGGAAGCTACAGCTAGTCCCAAGTCTGAATAAAGGAGGAGGGTTGGTCCCCTGACAAGAGACTACAAAACAAAGTATGTATCCATGGACAATGGACAAATCGAATATAGAAATGCTACTACATTCAGGGGAACCGATGTGCTGGCACTAGGGGGAAACTGTGGCTAGGATGCTGGTGAAAAGTTTGTAACTGGCCAGACAGCCAATCACAGAACAAAATATCAATTGATTATGCCAAAATTGGACATCCAAGTAGCTACTTGGGATGTATGTCCTGGACACCATGTTGCTCAGGAGGAGGTCATTGGCTAAGCACTATCATGTTACACAATTTCAGTATCGGTATCAGCAGTATCTGAACTGAGACTAACTGAATCAGGGACCGAAATGTTTTTAACACAAAACAGTTGTGCATAAAAATTGGTACTTTGTACCACTGAAATTTGACTTCACTTAAGTTGTGCTTAATTCTTCCCACAGGAAGATGTTGCATAAAAGAATGGAATCTTCAACACCCAATAGGCATTCAACCCTGTGGATATTTTTTGTACTATAATCTATAGCAGAGATAATTATGTTCTTTCACCACCAAATCATTTTAAAATATATTCAGGTAGAAAAGGGCACATTGCTTCTTATTGTAATGCCACTACTACACCTGCTCATTTCAATTTTCTTTTCATTCTCTAGGATTTTGTCATGTCCTAAACCACAGGAGCTTCCTTCTGTTCTTGGAGTTTTAATGTCTTTTACTGTACTTTTATTTGTTGTTAGTTGCCTACAGTCACTATGGTGAGATGGGCAGCCATGTAAATTCAACAAACAAACAACCAAATAAATAAATACAGTTTAGTCAACACCCACTTCTGATCATCCATTAAAAATATATATGTGAAGTTCTGGTTGTGACTCTGAATATTACTTTTTTCCCCTCCATTCAATCGTGTCCAACTCTCGGAGACTGCCTGGACAAGTCCCTGTAGTTTTCTTGGCAAGATTTTTCAGAAGTGGTTTGCTCTTGCCTGCTTCCTAGGGCTGAGAGAAAGTGACTGGCCCAAGATCACCCAGCTGGCTTTGTGCCTCAGGAAGGACTAGAACTCATGGTCTCCCAGTTTCTAGCCTGATGCCTTAACCACTACACCAAACTGGCTCTCTGATTATTACTTAGTCTGCATAAAAAGTCAAGTTCCAACACATAAAGCAACAGATGATCCTATCAGAAAAGTGAAACTGGTTAAAAGTGGCTGAATTGGAATGTAAACTAACATTAGCGAGCCAGTTTCCCACCTTAACCCTATCAATGATGTGGACATGGAATAAAAGCAAGCCTCTGAAGCTACCTATGAATGTGCCAAAAGTGTGTGCCCCAGCATTTGACACCAAGCACAAGCATGAATCTTGGGTGAATGCCTAGAATTGGTAGACCAATGCAAACAAGCAGCCTTGTTGACAATGCACAAAACACAGCTGAGGCACTCTAAGCCGGTGGGAATCATCTGACTCAGTGACTACATTCATTATAGTTCATCTGGCACTCAGAGAAAGATCTCATCATATGAAAATGAGCAATTATAACCCCTATTTTAATAAAAGGTGATAGCTGTGAATGCAAAAGCTACTGAGGCATAAGTCTTCTATCAATTATTGGAAAGGTCTTCATGAGAATTATCCAACTACAATTCTACAAACAGCAGGAACAGATGACTAGAGAACAGCAGGCCAGTTTACACCCAAACCAAGGATGTTGTTATCAGATTTTCAACATCAGACAACTAATGGAAGAAAGACTTCAATGTGGCAAATGAATAATCATGGCATTCATTGCTTTCAAGCAATTGTCAACAGTATATACTGGCCAGTTTTATGGAAAGCACTGAAAATTGAACACATGCCCACAAAAATCATAGTACATCTACTGCAAGAATCCTGCAACAATTCCAGCAACTCTGTATGAATCTGAAATGAACTTTCAAAGAATTCCTAATTCCTAATTCAAAGTGGCATTAAGCAGGGCTGCATGATCTCACCCCTGCTACTTAATGTCATGGTCTTTTTTAAAATTTATTCAAACAATTTAAATGGAAGGTTCAAAGCATTAATAAAAGCATGCATTACTACATTGTATACAATATGTAAGATAGAATAAACAATAAAGTATACAATAAAAACAGTAACGAAGAGTCAAAACAGTACTGTAGTAAAATTTTAAAAAATTCACAGTGGAATTAACATTAAAAGGTCTGGGAGAAATAAAGTGCCTTTATCTAGCACGGAAAAGACAATAAAGGTAGCACCAGGTGTATCTCAGTTGGAATTGCATTTCTAACTCAGGAGGCTACCACTGAATGGCTTACTCCTGGGTAATCTAAATCTGTACCACAAGCAGTCATTTTATCTAGACATAATTCATGCTGATGAGACCTCTGCTTTTATGGACTTTATTTACCGATCAAGTTTCTAATAACAACTTTTGTATACATTGGAGTAAACAGAAAGAAGAATTTAGCCTATTATGTTTTGCAAAAAGGATAACTCTTTCCCAAATTGAATCAAAGGTAACTTTTCTGCTACATCCCAACACCTCTCATCTTATACTCATCAATTTTTTCCATAACAAGTCATAGTCAATGCTATAATGAGAAAAGCTTTTGACAGCAGGCAAGGGGCACAGTATGATGAAGGCCACTACACAACCAACCTCATGTTTGATGATGATAGTGTCATATTTGCAGACAATCATGCAGAGGCCACAGACATCGTGCAGGAATCATAAACATTGTCCATTCATACAGTCTGAAAATTACTTCTGTCAAAAGTTTTGACAACTGTTGGATCATAGTTTGTTTTCTGTCTCAAGAGTGTCCAATTAGAGCAGGTTAACCAATTCAAATACTTCAGAAAGGACAGAAAACAGCAGCAGCAGCTTGCAGATGACTTCCAGTCCAGATGGCATTGTTTAAATAAAACTCATGTTTGGGAGAGTTGCATGGGAAAAGTAAAAAAATAGTAATTCCATACAAATCCACAGATAGTCGCCCGGCGGCCCTATTTTGGGTGACCCGGTCCCTCCTTCGAGGGAGTAATACCGGGTTTCACCTACAGGGTCACTGTGAGGAATATGCTGCGCATCTAGCGGATAAACAACCCAGCAGTTTGAAAGCTAATTGCGAGTAGATAAATGGGTACCACTTCACGTGGGTCAATTTGCTGGCGTCCTGGTGGGGGTCGCCTCTGCAGTGAAGACCTTGCGAATGGCAGCGGAAACAGAGAACGGAGACGACGGATCCCGAAATAGCAACATCCAGGATGTCAGCAGCCGACTCTGAAGCAAGGTATGCTGGGACATGTAGTCCAATACTTCAAGAGTCGGTTCCCTTACCCCTTTCCTAAGCACGCGGTTGTAACATTGTTAAAATAAATATGAATTGTTAGTAATTGGATTTGTGATATTGTAAGCCGCCTAGAGTCCTCCGATAGGGAGGGGATAGGCGGGGTATAAATATGAATAATAAATAAAATAAATAAATAAATAAATAAGGTCACTCGCATCTGCTCTACGTTGGACTCCAGCTTTAGGGCAGCACCAGTGGGGGCTATGAGGGCTAAGTCTTGCATGGTTATCTGGGGGGAGTTTGATCCCGTTGCACCTGAGGAAGTGGACAGGGCCCTTGCAGCTGCTAGCTCAGCCATCTCTGTGTTAGATCTGTGTCCCTCCTGCTTGGTTAAGGCTGCCCAGGAGGTGATGTGTGATTGGGTCCTTGACAGAGGGGGTGGTTCCGTCAGCTCTTAAAGAGACCAGAGCTTATAAACCTTTCACCTACTACAATGCAAAGGCAAGACGAAGAAAAAGGCAGAGACAGTGGAAATTATAGCATGACATTGGGATGTTTTTGATAAACCCATCTGGGTGAACTTCTTATTTATCCCTCCCTACTAGGTCAGCATGGCAGCTAAACTATCTCTGGGACATGGTGGGCCACAGGTTCCTGATTGAATCTTCCCAGTCACCACTCAGGGTCAATTCAGCTTGCTGTGAATGTTTTCTTACAAGGGCCCTTTAAGCAGTTCACATGTGTGTGGATAGGCTGATAGTGAATGCAGCTCATATGTGTAGGGGGGGGGGGTTTGTACATTTTACCACAACAACATGTATGGTAGAAAGAGTAATTTCAGAATTTGCACCATGTTAACTGTGGAATTCTTTGGGCATTCTTAAATTTGATTTTCTGGGGGGGGAAAGTGTTTATACAACACTGACATAAACTTGTTTTATAGTGATTCATACATTTCAAGCATGGATTTTTTTAAAAAAAATGTTTTTAAGAAATCAAAGCCTTCAGAAAGTGAGAAAATAAACTGTTTTTCCTTTTATGAATACAGTAACTCTTCCTCTTAGATTTTAGCATTCAGTTACAGGCATACAAATTATTGGTCTATCAACTGAGTGAAAAATAGCAATTTCTACCAGTCATCGGGAAGATAGCACAAAGGAGAGAAAAGGCATAAAACATGAGGGCAAAATACATGAAATATTAGCCTGGCAGTTCCCATAGCAGATTCTGTATTCTAGGATGATGCATAAAAGAGAAAATGGGACTTAAACTTCCAAGATGGGATAGAGGAGGCCAACTAAAATATATATCAAAAAATAAAATATCCAATAGCTTGAATCCTGAGAATAACTGGATATTGTTGACCTTAACACCTCCACTGAAATCAATCAGTGAGCACACTTTCTCATGGAGATGAATGCATTTCACACTGGGTTAGTAGAATTGGAATTAGTAATACATCAGAAGGATTAGTTTGAAAACAAAAATAGTTCCTTTTCAGGTAGGATGACTTGTGTGCCAATTAACACCTGTGGTCCACTAACTGCAGAGAGAAAGTATGCTTCTTGCATCTCTCAGGCAGTTAATGATATTGGTCTTTAATGAGACTGTATAATCCAGTGTGAAGTGAGTTAAGAATGGCTAATCACTGCATTGCATTGTCATAGGGATATGATTCTGAAATCTAAAGTGGCAAAACTTCTTTATCCTTAATGTCATGGAATTGGTCCCCACTTTTGGTAAAGTGAATTTCTTGGGCTAGGGTTAGAAGTGACTATCAGCCACAGTGCAAAACAGATACATCTACACCCCTCTAGCAATTTACAATTTCTGTCCACTGTCCTTTCTGCCTTTCCATCGATTACTGCCAAGACAAGACTTTATTAAAACTAACTAGGACTCTCTGGCCATTCCCGCTAAAGTACCTTTTCCATCTCACAGGGAAAAAAAGTTATTTTCATTCTCAAACCCCAGTATTCATTTCCATTCTCTTTTGTTTCAAGAAAATAACAACAAAACCCTTCTACTATGTTAATGGTCATGTAAATAATGATGGTATATAGAGAGAAATCAAAGTAACTTTATTTGAAACAAAACCCCACATAGAAGAAAACAGAACACAAGTAAGTTTTGAGGATGTTTCTATATGTTTGCTTAATTGTGGTTACCAAAACCTACCAGTGGGGCTAAAAAAAGAGATGGATTAGCTGGAATGGTTCCAATCTCTCTTAAAAACCCAGGGGAAATTTCCTTCCTGACTCTCTCAGACAAACTCCTGCCACAGCTGAGCTTTCTCTATAGCTCAGCTACCATCTCCACATGACCTGCTGTACCTTAATCTGTTAGAACATTGCCTGTCTCCCAACCATCTTGCTTCCCACTGACTTCCAGATTTTGTTAGTGACGTGAGTAGTTTTTCTTCTAGTCTGTTCTCTGATGGCTTTACTCTCAGGAGGGTAAAGAAGGAAGAGAACCAGCACACCAGAATGTTTCCCACTCTCAACCCCTGAAGCCTGTTGAAAAGGATACCATGATTGATAGTCAGAATATTGCTTCCTGGTTTCTGTAACCCGCTCAAAATGAGATAAACTGAATCCAGGATCTGTCCATCCAAATACTTCCTCCACATCTGAATGTTGAAACCTTTCCACCACCAACTGCAATTATAACCCAGGGGTGAGGATTACATTCTTCATTGTGCCTCTGAACACAAACTCCAATACCTGCCTCAGCTTTCTTAATTTGTCTGGAAAATTCAAACACTTGCACAATATTTTTGGCCGATGAAAGATTTTACCTCAGTATGAATTTTAGTTGGGACCATATGTGTACTTGTAAGCAACAATATAAGATGAACACCAGATTGAAAAATACAACAACATTGTGGCCATTAAAAATTAAATATAAAATATAGCACTCATTCACAAAACCGGTTTGATAATGCCAACATCCTGGCACCACCTTTACCTTGTTTAGAACATAGATGATAAAAAAGAAGCTTCTGGCTAAGCTGAAATTCAACCAAAGAAAATACTACAGTTTTTTTGTTCACTGATCACTTCAGATTCAGTCATCACTCTGATCACTTTATACTCTGCTTCTTGTTGTGTTACATTCTGTATGGACTAAGTTAATAGATATGACGTGGTAGAGTTACTACTATGGTATTGTCTATATGAGTCTTCCAAAGCTTCATACCTTCCAAATATATTGGATTACAAATCCTACTATCTCAGCCTCTATGGCTGTTGACCTCTGCATCTTTGTAATTCCTATTCAGGAATAGGTTTTTTATTTATGCAGTATAAATCTCATGGTCTTCCTTCTCCAAATAAAGTTTGGAAGCATCTTCAGTGGCAATACCATTGTCATGTATATATTCACTGAAATGAATTTAAAGATTAATCAATTTAAAGATTAAGCAGGAATTAAAAAGGTGCAGAAGCAAGCATGTAGGTTTGGTAGAGGCCACAGTATTTTTTTCAGACTCTCAGAGCCAGAAGAATTTGATCAGTGGTGTAACAATATCATTGAAGTAAACATGGCTTCAATTTTTGGCCCTTGGAAATGAATTATACTGTGAAAACTGAAAACAGTAAGGGCTGGCAATGTTTAATTCAGATGTTTTGGTCTCTGATTTTAGCCTAAAGATGGGGTATTTATTTATTTATTGTATGGCACATTCACATCGCATTACAATAAAAAACATAGAGCATAATAAATATGAAATATAAAATATAAAATATAGACAGGAAAATTACAAATGTATGTCTAGGTTACAAATATACTTTTTTGCTTCAGTTGTCACAGCCAGGAAATCAGCAAAGTCTCCATTGTAGGCTCGGTTTTGACACTCTGTCACTATATTTTATTTATTTATATTTATATTTATATTTATACCCCGCCTATCCCCTCCCTAACGGAGGACTCTAGGCGGCTTACATACATATACAATTCAAGTTATACATTTTTCCTGTTATACATTTCAATTAACCGTGTGTTAAGGGAAGGGGTAAGGGAACCGACTCATCCATGACTACAAGTTCCACAATGCCTTGCATCAGAGCCGGCTGCCGACGTCCTGTAGATGGAGCTGTTCTTCCGGGATCCGTCGTACCACCGCATTCCAAGATCTTCCGTTTTGGTGGATGACCCCCGACAGGACACCAGCAAATTCTCCCACTTAAGGTGGTACTCATTTATCTACTCGCAAAGCTTTCGAACTGTTGAGTTGACAGGAGCTGGGATGAGCAACGAGAGCTCTCCTCATTGCGCAGGGGTTCGAACTGCTGACCATCCGATCGGCAGTCTACAGCTCAGCGGTTTAACCCGCTGAGCCACCGCGTCCCATATATGTTGGATAGTTTGTTTTTCGGCCCCACAGTCACAATTCGATGATGTTGTTTTGCCCCATTTATAAAGGGCATCTGCACATCTACCATGACCTGTGCGAATTCGGTTCAAGGTTGGTTCAAGATGGGGTAAATTTTGCCAAACAAATTTTGATGAATTTCTACAATGCAATCTGAATTTCATCTCCAGCATTGGGCCATATTCTAAGCCAGCAAAACATTGACAGAATATCATCACAGAAGGATGAAAGAGAGCAGCAATTTCTTGTTGTTTCCCTCCCCCCCCCCCTCTGAGTGGGCTGCAGATGAACTTTCTAGGTGTGTTACATCCAACAGCTTGCTTTGGTTTCTTGCTACATTAAAACTGTGCCACTGGTATTTGATAATTTTGACAGTCCAATCTGGGAGGGTTCCAGAGGTTAGAGAAGGCTTCAGATGCCATGTCCAAACTTCAGGTTGGCCATTTGGTGAATCTACATCTCATGAAGCTTCTAGGAGAAACATGGTGGAAAGCTCTGTTTTTTCCCCACTAGCCTTCTCCCACTATCAGATCAGGCAGTTTGGCTTCACAGGACAGTACTACAACTTAGCATGTTAATCTTTTTTCATAGGGAGAATGACAACCTGTTATTGAAATCTAGGAAGTTTGCTAGTGGTTTTGTTGTGTCTTGTTTTTAATGCTCATATTGTGTCTTGCTAATGTATGCACGGGACCAGAGATTACCTGTCAGATTTTACAATTAATTATTTGGATTTTTTAGCCTCCCCCAGACAAAACTATGTCATTTCTAAAGACTAGTCAGATTAGATAAATATAGTAATAAGCAAGCAGGCTATGGAGCTAAATGCCATTTCATACAGTCAACTCTTTATAACAATTCAATAAATAAATGCAGCGCAACCAGGAGCTTGATGAAGAGTTGAACAATAAACTTCAGAATCATATTAGTTGCTTCAAAATCTCCATAAATATAATGATCATAATTTGCTTTCAAGGGAAAAGAAAAATAGTGTCAAGCTCTTCCTGGCAGCATGCTTCAGGCAGTAAATTATTGTTTACTAGAATAACGTTATTGCCTTCCATCATCAACCAACTTCTAAAACAATATCTTCTCTTCTCGAGTGGTGACTCTTTAAAAAAGCAAAAAAAAACTAAAAAAAAGAATTAAAATTCAAATCTGAAAATAGAGTATTTTCTCACCGAGAAAGTGCATTTTCACTCATTCAAATGGCTGTCACCCCACCCCCGCCCCAGTGATGTCAATGGTGAAGGATACAGGGTCTTACAGCCATCAACATCTGGAGTCAATTGAAGGGAATATTTGTAGCTCAGTGTTGAACTGTGGAGTCCAGTGAAGATTAGAGTTTATTTAGAGTTATACTGATGTTTAACTGGCTTGTTTTTATTTCTGGTTGGAATGGAGGGGGAGATAGATTACCCCAAGATTGTTGGTGTAAGCATAAGTCCACTCCTCCAACAGCCCCCCCAGCGGCTTGGAATGGGAGGGGGGGAAGATGAGAGATTGTTGATGTTGGGCACTGGCTTATCTGTAAAGCTTCCCAGGCTCTTGGATGATGTCATAAACAGGTGCTCTAGACCCCGGGAAGTATCCCAGTCAAGGTCAGGCCATGCAGCCTCTGTACCATGGAAACATGGTCATGGCGTTTGAGGGCCAGTTGTTGTTTATTCGTTCAGTCGCTTCCGACTCTTCATGACTTCGTGGACCAGCCCACGCCAGAGCTTCCTGTCGGCCGTCACCATCCCCAGCTCCCCCATGGTTGAGTCTGTCACCTCCAGAATATCATCCATCCATCTTGCCCTTGGTCAGCCCCTCTTCCTTTTGCCTTCCACTTTCCCTAGCATCAGCTTCTTCTCCAGGGTATCCTGTCTTCTCATTATGTGGCCAAAGTACTTCAGTTTTGCCTTTAATATCATTCCCTCAAGTGAGCAGTCTGGCTTTATTTCCTGGAGTATGGACTGGTTTGATCTTCTTGCAGTCCAAGGCACTCTCAGAATTTTCCTCCAACACCACAGTTCAAAAGCATCTATCTTCCTTCGCTCAGCCTTCCTTATGGTCCAGCTCTCACAGCCATAGGTTACTACAGGGAATACCATTGCTTTAACTATGCGGACCTTTGTTGTCAGTGTGATGTCTCTGCTCTTAACTATTTTATCAAGATTTGCCATTGCTCTCCTCCCAAGAAGTAGACGTCTTCTGATTTCTTGGCTGCAGTCAGCATCTGCAGTAATCTTTGCGCCTAGAAATACAAAGTCTGTCACTGACTCCACTTTTTCTCCCTCTATTTGCCAGTTATCAATCAAGCTGGTTGCCATAATCTTGGTTTTTTTGAGGTTTAACTGCAACCCAGCTTTTGCACTTTCTTCTTTCACCTTCGTCATAAGGCTCCTCAACTCCTCCTCGCTTTCAGCCATCAAAGTGGTATCATCTGCATATCTAAGATTGTTAATGTTTCTTCCAGCGATTTTAACTCCAGCCTCGGATTCCTCAAGCCCAGCACTTTGCATGATGTGTTCTGTGTACAGGTTGAGGGCCAGACTTTTATAAAAACCTTAGGATTGTCTTTTGAGTTTGGGAGTTCCACACAGACCTGAGCACTGGGGGCTGTGGAAATTGAGCCACCCTGGGGTATCTCTGCTGTCCTTATTAAGGGGCTCCTGACAGCCTATGGGAGATTGGGGTTCAACTTGGTTTGGTATGTTTGATTTCTTTCTTTATGCTATGCTTTATATGCTTTTGTATACTCTGCCTAAACTGTGTTTTTATTTGAACTGTGTTTTCTGTTTAAATCTGTTTGCTTAAGTTTATAATAAAGCTAAATTTTCTTTATTACTTGGAACCAAGGGGTATTGACACTTGGAAGAACACTCAGAGAGCACCAAGGACTCCACAACATCTGGAGTGCCAGAAGATAACACATCTGGGTTTGCTTAACCCAAAATCTGTTCAGTGGTTCAATTAAAGTACCTTCATCAACTATTAAGGTTGGGTTAGGTTTAGAGTGACTTCACAATACTATTGTCTGATGACAAAAGCTGCAGGTATTCAGAATCAAAACTCAATGCTTCCAAAGTACTTGCAGCTACAGTGGTGGTGGAGGGGAAGAGAGGGCAGTTCTCCTAAAGCTAAACTAATTTAATGTTATATCTGCACCTACCCATTCTATCATACATAGACTTGAAATATATTTCAGTGTGAGAGCGCCAGCTTCAATCTTCCCATTGCCAGGAAAGGCTGACAAAGACTCTACTCTGAAACTCTGCAAAGCTGCTGCCACTCGGTACAGACAAAACAGAGATAAAAGGACAAATGATCAGATTCACTCTAAGGCACTTCCTATATGCTAGGTTAAGAGTGTGTTTTTTGGCTGATTTTTGAGACTGTAGCCGTAGAGCCAACACTTAGCCTCTCAATTCATAGAGACAAGCATTACTTTTTACTAGAGCTACCTTATCAGCCTGTAACAGTCCAAGTAACTCCTAGATGGTAGCAAAACATTCTCTGTTGCCACCTAGTGGTTTTCAGGATATCTGCAGTCCAGATGTGGTCACTCTAAGCTTCTAACTATAGGCACACATAAAATGGTCTATTGTGATCTGGGATGCTCTCTTACCACCACCAAAAAAGAAGACATCAGACACAGAACTGCCGTTAAAGGGAATAGGAATAAAAGGCCACAGCTTTAATGATGTAGTAGCAAATGAAAGGGGGCAGACTAGGGACCAGAATTTAGGCCTTGCTCTTCTTATCCTGTTATACTGGTCTTCCAAGGGGTCTATTAAATTTCCCAAATAAGGCTGATGCTTATTACAGGAACTGAAATGGTGCAGTAAACACTGATCTTCTCTCATGCTATGCATGACTCTATCAATTTCCTTATGTGTGAGATCAGGAGTTCAAGGTGGTATACACATTGCTGCCTTCTCCCATTTCTCCCTGCAGCACCAGCCTTGTGACATAGGTGGAGCTGTAAAAGGATGACTAGCCCAAGGTCAACCAGTGACGTAGTGTGGTTGAGGCTAGACCTGAACCTGTGTTTCCCTGGTGCCAGTCCAACATCTGAACTAATATACCATTGTCACATAGGTGTAATGCAGTTTTGGTTAACTGCTTTTCCTGAACATCAAATCGAGGAGAGGTTTCCAGTTCAGGTCCTCTGGCCACAGGAAATTTGTTGCCATGTCTGTTGGGAGCAAAGTGCAACAGAAAGCAAACTACTGTCACTTTTAGCTTAGGTTTTGGTAGAAGCCATAGTGCCCTCAAGTGCATCATCATGCAAAGAATGTGAATTGTGTAGTTTGTGTCATAAATGCAAATGAGACAAATTAGATAATTCGCATCAATTGCATGATAATATTGTGATGCATGCGATGTCTCTTAACCCCCCCCCCCATTAACTTCCATGGCTTTTAGGTTTCTCTACAATACCTGGGCAGTGCACAGTATGCTGGCATAGTTTTCTCAAGGACTGGAGAAGACAACCAATGCAGCCCTTTCCTGGTGGAAAGACTGATCAGCAGCGGAACTGGGTCTACTTGCCAATTTTCAGCATTGGGAGTTCCTGGCGACTGTAATGCAGTGAAGGAGGTGATTCTCCAGTGCTTTGAGATAACCCCTCTGGCCTCAGGAAGGTGAAAATATTCCATGACAATCTATTATGCAAAGGAAAGGAAGATGGCCAAAGCTTGTTGCACTGCTTTTCTAGCACATGATGTAGATAGTCTACTCCTATCTGCTAGATGCCTCTAAGAAAATTTTATTTTGGGGCCCTGCAGATCAGGTAAAAGGTAAAGGTTGCCCCCTCACATTTGTGCAGTCGTGTCCTACTCTAGGGGCTGGTGCTCATCTCCGTTTGTTAGCCAAAGAGCCAGCGTTGTCCGTTGCCCTGCAGATCAACCCAGACTTTAAAAAAAATATTTACTCTGGTGAATGAAGTGCACCAGACATTTAGCAAGGCTCCTAGCTCTTGCAACCTTGTACACCATAGGATAAATAAGAGGGATGCAAAGTCTGTAAGGTGGAGCCCTACAGAATCCCTAAGAAGACTAAGGGACTAAGTGAGGAGTTCAAAAAATGCTGTAAGTAGATGGCACTGGGCCTTCCCAGAGTGATTGCTCTGCCCCCATAGTGCTTGTTCCGAAACCAATGGGGAGCTCCAGTTCTGTGTGGATCTAAGGTTATTCAATGACTGTAGCAAGTCTGACAGCTATCCTAGCACATGCCTAGATGACCTTCTGAATCACTAGGATCCACCCATTTCCTTTTGAGTTTGGACGTCACCAAGGGGTATTGACCGATTTGGTTGGAGAAAATCACCAGAGTAGAAACAGCCTTTGCTATTCCACAAGGGTTCTCTCACTTTAAAACAACTCCCATTTGGAGCCATAAATGCATCTGCAGCCTTTTAAAGGTCAATGGATACTATGTTACCTGGAAAGTTACAATTTTTTTCCTAGGGTTCCAGGACTTAAAATATGTTTCACTCCTCATTGATCTAGCAACAGATTTTGGATATTTCCATCAGTCATCTTCCTTACTCTCTACACAAAGTGTGTGCTTTGATGTGACAGTCCATTTTAGTAGAAAGGCTGATCAGCTCTTCCCCTTTTGAGCTTTTTGTTGTTGTTTTTTTGCCGTTCAATCGTGTCTGATCCTCAGAAACTGCCTGGACTAGTCCCTGCAATTTTCTTGGCAAGATTTCAGAACTGGTTTGCCATTGCCTTCTTCCTAGGGCTAAGAGAGAGTGACTGGCCCAGCTGGATTTCAAGCCTTAGGTGGGACTAGAACTCACAGTCTCCTGGTTTCTAGCCCCTTGCCTTAACCACCAGACCAAACTGGCTCTCATGAGCTATTTATCTTGCAACAAATTTAGGGTGACTAATAATGCCTGGGGTTGGAATTTGAGAAAGCTTTTGACAAAGTTTGTCACCAAAGTCCTCTGAGTAAGCTTAGTAGCTGTGGCTTGAGAGGACAGGTACTTTTATAAAGAGGTAATTGGCTAAAGGTCAGGAAACACAGGATAGGAACAGAATATTACTTTTAGAAATAGGAGAACTCTCATGCTGATGGATTTGTTTTTCCTTTCCTTTCCTTTCCTTTCCTTTCCTTTCCTTTCCTTTCCTTTCCTTTCCTTTCCTTTCCTTTCCTTTCCTTTCCTTTCCTTTCCTTTCCTTTCCTTTCCTTTCCTTTCCTTGTGTAGTTGAAACTGGCAATTGCTGGAACAGTTTTCTGGAAGTGTTGAGGACCAAAAGCAAGGAAAGTAACATTTCAAAAATAAAACCCTACCTCTCTCTGCCAAGGGCAGTGTGTTTCTATCTAAAGAAAAAGAATTTGAATATTTTTAAAATAGTAAGTATTTAGTGCATTCAATGTTTCTTCTAGATACATCATTAAATTTAGTTCAAGTTCTGTGGGCATTTCATTTTGAATGCCCAGTTTTAACATCTGATTTTGCAGGAATCCATCTGCAACGTTAACCTAGGGCAGCATGCAATTGCATTGGACTCACAGATTCCTTAAACCAACCTTGCTACATAGACAACTAAAGAGGCCTCAATAGTTTTTTGTGACACTGTGCATGTTTATTACCATATATATATGTTATTTCAGAGTTTGGTGGTCAAAGACACTGCAGCAGCATAACTTGCCAATACTGTAGGGCAGAAGCACTTGAAATTAACTACGCAAAAACTATGTTATTAGTATTTGCTAAGCGCCCCCCAAATTCATGCCCTGAAACATAATAAGCATCCAACTGAACAAGTTAAGATCTTAGGAGTAGTGTTTCACGCATCTGGTAAACACAAGGCATATATGGAGCATGTTGTCCAAAATGCGCAGAAGTCAGCAATAGCCCTGCAGTCCTTTTACTATGTTAGACGTACATTATTCGTTTCTGCTACACTAAAAGTATTTTCATCTTGGAGTCCAGTTGGGACCATATAGATCCTTCACCTCTTTAGAGAGGGTACAATCCAAGTTTTTAAGGAACATATTTCAAGTCCCATGATGCGCTCCTAATGTGGTCTTACACCATGAGGCTAGGTAACCCAAACTGAAACCCCTACTTAGACATGCATCTTCTCTTATTGGTTAAAGTTTCTTTTTCCCCCCTGTGGGCTTAACACCTCTAATTTTAGGTAACAACTTTGTTTTATCTTGGGGTGGGACACTGCATGAGAAACTGAAGTGCTCTGGTTTCTCACTGATGTAATTCTGATGATGGGATATGAACATGGAGAGGCAGCAGTTAAAGTATGCATCAAGGATTTGGAAGCCCAATCAGAACTGACTGCCATACCTAGAGATGTGTTCATGGGCAGTCATCCACCTTTTTTTCAAGCCAGCTAGTATTGAAGCCAAATAACAGTTCCCAAACTCAGAAGAAGCCTAACCTTCCAAATGGCTCTTCTTGGGAGGAGGGGAACTATGGGGCTTTCTATTTGAACAAAGACTTTGTCCCTGGGGTGAAGGAGTTTCTGAAAGACAACCAACATTCTTGTATATTGCTCCTAAAACAAAGATGTTCCCTTGCAGTTAATAATATCCCTTCTACTCAGATTTCCAACAAACCCCCCCCAATCCATTTTATTAGGTGCTATTATTCAATCACTGTAATCTTATGTCTCTTAACATGGCTAAATTTTGTTTTACTATTTGTAAAATACATCACACCCTGACCACAAAAGTTTTATAATTATTGGGTTTTACTGTGGTTTTTATTTGCTGTCTCACACTTTGTTTTTTTTCTTTTTGTTTCTGAGCTGGTGTCTGACTATATGAAGGTATATTATCTTGTCTTGCCAAATTTACTGGAATTCAAAGCTCTATTTCTTAGCCTATTAATTATAAAGATTATAATACTGTCTTAAGATCAACCTGCCTGTTAACCATCTTGGTTCTATTGCAAAATCAAAAGTGGAAGTGCAGTAAATTGAACTGATTCCAGTAAAAGAAACACCTGATTATGCTGAGAAACCTTGTTTTTTGGAGATAATAGAATGCAAGAAAATGTTCCTTTTCTTTAATGTAACCATATAATGCATTAGAGTAGTGTTTTCCAAAGTGCCGCCATTGGCGACACACCAATGGCGGCAGTGGCAGCGGTGGTGGTGTGCACGGCGGCGGTGGCAGTGGCGGCCTCGCTAAAACGTGGAAGCGCTGATGGTGCGCCGCTGCCGCCGCCATCATCCACACTGCTGCCGCTGCACGCGCCCCCGTGCTGCCGCCGCACGCACCCCCGTGCCGCCGCTTCGCGACACACTAAACTGTGTGTTGCGACACACTAAAGTGTCGTGACAAACAGTTTGGAAAGCTATGCATTAGAGGCTAGCCATGGAGGAAAGACAGTTGAATTTCCTTCCTTTGTAGCAGCTTGTCTATTCAGCCTACTAGCAACCTGGAGGGCAGGGCGGGGTGGGTGGGGCAACAACCTATAAAAGATGGAGCTGCTTTGACTGCAAAGGAGAAGAAGCCCATTTTTTTCCACAACCAGCACAGAACCCAAGTGGTGGGCAGATGGGACAATCTGTTCCTCTTCCAATTTGGTGACTCATTTACGTGAAATTCCTTGTCATCTTAGTCACCCAATAAATTGATCAACAAAGCTAATTAGTGTATGACAGCCCATCTTCTCTTGATACACATTTGCTATCATCATTCTTCCCAGTAGTTCAAAGGTGACAGCAGCTGTAACACTGATTTATTTAGAAGATGTTCATGCTTAAAAGACAGAATTAAAGGGATGCATAGAGCCCCATAAGAAGTCTCTCTGTGTATGTAGGGTCATTAGTACCCAGAAATGTTGCTTTCATGACTTTAATCTGGGAAATGAAGATACATTTCAGAAAGGGCTGAAATACAACTGAGATAGAATGGTCCTCTGCAAAACCTTTTTCCAGGCTGATTTTATATCATTTTACGTATATACGTACATAAGGTAATGATTCAAAAACGTGAGTCCTCTATCACACACGATAGAACTACTTGGATTGGTTTCTACACATTTGGTCTAAAGTAATGCAGTAATTTCTGCAATTTGGGCATAGTTCAAAACTGGACGTATTTGAGATTACACTCAGAGATATTCCCCATCATCTGAATCAGATGAGATTTTGGAAATGCTGGTGATGGCTTGGAGGTGAGCCAATAAAACTCTGCCAAGGCTGAGATCCGATGGCTAGATGGCTCTTAGTATATTCAGACAGAGAAATTGGCACACCTCCATATGGGTGTTTCCTGGAGTCATTTTTATCCTTAACTGTATTATGTGGGGCAAAATGCATCTCCTTGCCAAGTGAATCAGTAAATGAAGTGAATCAGTGAATCAGTAAGAAAACAATCGTTTTGTGAATTAGTAGGAAAACAGTGCTCTTACTATGTCTCTCATCTGCCAATAATTGTCTCATTAATTACTCCAGTGTGGGTAGACATGGGAAATTAGTTCAAAAGCTTCAGTTAGCTCAAAATATATCTGCAATAATTTTAACAGGGACAGCTTATTCAGATCACATCTTATCTCTTTTACCTCAACTCGTTCTCTACTTACTTTGTAGGCTACCTCAAAGTACCAAAGAAATTTTGTGTTGCCCCTCTGTGGCTAGTGAGAGAGGCCCCAGGGGGCATAGTGAGTGGGTGGTGAGTGTAAGGGGCGGTTGGGGCTTACCAGCGCCGAGAGCACTAGCTGGTTGCGCTGGAAGCCCTACAACTGCCCAGGAAGATTGAGGGTGAAAGGATGGATGTATGGAAAAAGAGACCCCACTTAGACCCAGGTTTTCTAGGGATCCGGGAGTGGAGGCGACTGGGTCAGGAAACTCTGGGGTCTATAGTGCGGGCAATTTGATCGAGGTGGTGACAGGCAGGAGATATTATGATGGGAACCAGAGGACATGCCATCTTCGGGGAAGGCACACCCGATGTTTAGTACCAGTGGCGCGTTCCGGTCCTCCGAGTTCAAACTCAGGTTCTGGACAGCAGATCCTTGAGGGCCCCGGTTTCCGACTGTAGCTGCTTAATGCCAGGTCAGTAAACAACAAAGCCCCTCTCATAAGTGAATTAATCATGGTGAGAGGGGCTGACCTGGTGTGTATTACTGAGACCTGGCTGGGCCCAGAGGGAGGGGTAGCCATCTCAGAAATGTGCCCAGCCGGGTTTCAGGTGTGGCACCAGCCAAGACACCACGGTAGGGGAGAAGGGGTGGCAGTTATCATCAGAGAATCTTTAGTGGCTTTCAGGGGCCTTGCTCCACAAGTGTTCGGATGTGAGACCCTGTTTTTCAAGTTGGGTACCTGAAAACAGTTGGGAGTGTTGCTACTGTAACAGCCTCCCTGCTGCATGGCAACCTCCCTGCCTGAGCTGCTGGAGGCCGTCTCAGGGTTCGTGGTGGAGTTCCCCAGGCTTATGGTCCTGGGGTATTTTAACTTGCCGTCCCTGGGGCGTGCCTCGGAAGCAGCTCAGGAGTTCATGTCTACCATGGCAGCCATGGGCCTGTCCCAGATTATTTGGGACCCAACTCGAGACAGTGGACTCATCCCGGATTTGGTTTTCTTGTCAGAGCAATGGCAAAGTGACCTGAGGGGAAAGTTAGAACTATCCCCGTTGTCATGGTCAGATCACGTCCTGATATCCCTAAGGTTCTCTTATGCCGCCCCACTCTGCCGGGAAGCAGGACCTATTCGATTGGTCCACCCCCGGCAACTTATGGACCCAATGAGGTTTCAGAGGGAGCTGGGGGTAATACCCGATGATCTGCTGCACGGTCCAGCAGAGGCACTGGCACCTCCTTCCTCCGGGGCCGTTCCAAGTCGGTGGTGATAGGGGAGGAGAGATCCAGCCCGCGATCTCTCTTATGTGGGGTGCCGCAGGGTTCAGTTCTCTCTCTCCTATTCAACATCTACATGAAACCACTGGGTGAGGTCATCCGACACCACGGGATGAGGTATCATCAATATGCTGATGATACTCAATTGTATATCTCCATCCCAGCTGAAGTAAGTGATGCAGTAACCACCCTGTCTCAGTGCCTGGGGGCTGTGAGGGCCTGGATGGGGAACAACAGGCTTCAATTGAACCCTGGCAAGACTGAGTGGCTGTGGATTGATGGCTTAGTGTCTTCTGGGAAATTGTCATCTTTGGTTCTCGATGGGGTAGCACTGCCCCATTCGGAGCTGGTGCGGAACTTGGGGGTCCTTCTAGACTCATGACTCCTGCTCGAAGAGCAGGTGGCAGTCGTGGCTAGGAGGACTTTTGCACAGCTTCGGCTGGTGCGCCAGTTACGTCCATTCCTGGATTGTGATGCCCTCCGAACAGTCACTCATGCTCTCGTCATCTCCCATGTAGACTATTGCAATGCGCTGTACATGGGCCTACCCTTGAAGACTATCCGGAAGCTACAGCTGGTGCAGAATGCAGCCGCGTGAGCAATTCTAGGTGCACCAAGATCGGCACATATAACACCTTTGCTCCGCGAGCTGCATTGGGTGCCGGTTTGCTTCCGGGTACAATTCAAGGTGTTGGTTATCACCTTTAAAACCCTACATGGCATGGGGCCAGAATACCTGAGGGACCGTCTTATCCCCATATTATCGACCCGCCCCACCCGATCATTCAGAGAGGGTCTGCTACAAACCCCATCAATAAGAGAGTGTCATCTGGTGAGGTCTAGGAGGCGGGCCTTCTCTGTGGTAGCACCCGCACTTTGGAACACCTTGCCCCTGGAGTTGAGGCAGATCCCCTCCCTCCCGACCTTTAGGAAAGAACTGAAGACCTGGTTCTGCCGCCTGGTATGGGAAGGAGGAAATAATAGTTCCTCATAGGGGTGGTTAATTCCATAATGTCCTTCCTTTTATTAAGCTATCTTACCAACTGGATTCTATAATTATTTATTGTATTAATTGTGTGATTTTATATTTTATATTTCATTTTAATTAGTTTTATTGTAAACTGCCCAGAGTTCCCCGTTTGGGGAGATGGGCGGTCATATAAATAAAATAAAAAAAAATGGAACTTAAATTCCTACAGGACTACCTACTCCTCTCTACCTCATGTACCTTCCTCTTCAGAAGTAGGGCTTGTTCCTCACCCAAGCATTTTAAGCACTGCCCGTTTCTTAAAATCTGGCTTATATGACAGCAGGTCCTCTCATATTCCTTAAAATTCTTAAAATTATGCATTGGTGGAAATTATTTGAAGGACCAATAGTAGTCCTGTAATTATAGCACTAGCAGAAAGGAGGGTGGGGAAGTTTGTTTCTGGTCCAAAGCTACCTGATTTGCATATATATGAAGTCCACACTTCTCAGGTTGTTGCAATACGGATTGCAACATTTGTTGTGATATGTTCAGGAAAAATGTCTGTATTAGAAAATCACATTAGGAAAAATTATTTGTAAATAATGTTTACTCTTGAAAAATGTATACAAAATGTGTATTTGGAGAAGTGTCCATGAAAAACCTATGCACAGACATAAACAGGCTAGGGGAAAAAACTTTTTAAATATAAAGGTAAAAATCCCTCTATCATATATCATGTGTAGTCTTTTCTTAATTTTTGGGATTATCCCTTTAAAATAGTAGTAGTTCATTCAACAAATCAAGAGCACAAAATTGTCAGTTGTTACCTAGACTGAAAATCGAAGGGGTCTACTAAATAAGCTTAGCTTGAAGTCAGATGACAAGTACTAATTTTAATATAAAACTGTATGTGGATTTACTCCTAGAACTTTGAGTAGGTTTGCATTTAACTTAACATTGAGTCAGCACATAAAAAGGTAAAGGTTCCCCCCGCACATTTGTGCAGTCGTGTTCGACTCTAGGGGCCGGTGTTCATCTCCGTTTGTTAGCCAAAGAGCCAGCGTTGTCCAAAGACGCTTCCACGGTCATGTGGCTGCATGACGCGCACGGAATGCTGTAACCTACCCACCGAAGTGGTACCTATTAATCTACTTGCATTTGCATGCTTTCGAATTGCTAGGTTGGCAAGAGCTGGAACTAGTGTGGGAGCTCACTCCTCATGCAGGGCTAGGGATTCGAACCTCCAAACTTGCGACCTTCCAATCGACAAGCCTGGTGTCTTACCCGCTGAGCCACCATGCCCCTGAGTCAGCATAATATATACTCCATAATAAAAGAAGCAAAAAGGCTAGAAAATAATTGTTTCCAACAGTCCACATTTCATATAGCAAGACCATGAACTATAATTTGCATTTCTCAGACTATTCTTCCCAAAGCTTGATAATACTTTGAACTGTCACTGAGTAACTAGGGGTCTGTTTTTGGCTCAGCCTCCCATTGCGTTCTAATGACCTTCCATACTTAATCATAATTGAGAGTCAAGTGACTTTTATGAGACATGAATTTCAATTAGAGTTCACATTAACAGTGAAAGTACTTTGTCTAGAATTCCTCCAATTGTGATAATTAATTGGCTGTCAAGAGTAAGCCTCCTGTCTTACTGAGTCTGTTGCATAGTGTCTTTTCAAACATTTATTAAGATATTTTAATGTCTATCAGAGAATCTACATTGCGCTTCTAACAATAGATATTGGCCTGCTTCTTACTTAATAAACACACAGTTTAATGAACTATAAGGGGAAAGGGGTGTCTGTTAAAGCAGAATGCTCATTAAATTAAAAACGAATCTTACATATGCATAGTATACAGTTCATATTATATGCATTTTACACATATGTACAATGGGATTTCATGCATGCATAACATGAGGAATTGGTCTTTATGAGTGTGCAATCTTTGGACAGATTTGGTCTGTTGTACCCAAGGTCTTTTAAACTAAGAATTTACTGTACTGAATAAAACTTAGGGACGGCAAGCCTAAATTTAGTAACTCCAAATTTAGTTACTTACAGTATATAGTGTTTCTCCCAGGATTGTGATTGTGGAGGTTTGTATCTCCCCTTCCTGAATCCAAAATTACTAATGAGAACTGATAGTATTGTGAAATATTTATTGAATGAGATGTCGTAATGAAAGCCTCTGAAAAAAAGTTCCACTTGAAAAAAAATACAAACGGGATTACAATGTTAAATATTGGGACTGTTCAACTTTTTCAGAAGAACTGCTTCGCAATGCATGGGTGCAAGTATGAAGCATCCTTTTCTGGATCATTAAAGCAGCCGCTTATTTTTACAAGGACATGAAGCTGCTTCAGAAGCTGCCCCTACTGTGTCCACATGTCTGTGCATGAACAGCTACTTTCTCACACTGGGGGAAAACATGAAGCTAAGTGGCTGGAGAGAGCCAGTTGCAGCTTCTAAAGCAGCGATGTCAGCCTGGGAAAAGAGGCAGCTACTGTCATGATTCACAGAAGGCTGCTTTGAAATTGTTTCTCTGTGTTGGGGAGCACCTGCTTTGAAGAATTTGCTCAGCACAGCCTTATTAATACATTAAATCTCAACAGCCTGAATGTATGAATTCTGGAAAGTTGCATTTCATACAAAGCTATTAAAGCAAAACAGGCCAAAGCCTGTTGATGTTTTCCATAAGGCAATAATTTCCACTCCCAGTTCTCCCAGAACAGTTTGAAGCCAATGCAGTGCTCATCTTCATGGCTGAACTACTGCAAAATGTTAGGACAAACACAGCTTTCAGTCAGTCCTTCCCCCAACACTTCCCCCCACATTTTTATTGTGTTGAGGGCATTTGGCTAGTAATTTTGCAAAAATAATAATAATGGAGCAGTAGCTAATTGGGGGAGAGAGATGCAAAGCTATTAAAACACCAATCCCTTTGTTACATTGAAGAGCATCTCAGCAAGATGCAAGGGGGACTGATTGTCTTCAGGGACAGAAAAGAGACTATCCCTGAGCCAGGAGCCAATGTGATGTGAGAGCTTTTGCAATGGGAAACTGCTGTACTCACAAGCTCTCCAGAGCTTCAATACATTAAAAGGAAAGTCACTCCAAGTGTCATTTCCAATACGGCCTAGAACAATTGGAAATACATTAGCACAGATGTCCACTGCCGCTGGCTTTAAGAATTCACTCACATGAATTCCAAGTCTACAAGCAGGTCCAGAGAGTAGACTATGGTTGAACAGGATTGGTATATGTAAAAGTACCCCAAATCTCCATAGAATATCTCTGATGTGGATTTTGAAAGAAAGATTATGAGCTTTTCATTTTCTATATCAAGAAAATATAGTTCAGCACAGGAAGTATATTTTCCCTCTTAAATAGTGGGTTAATTAGTAATGGAAAGTTCAAGGCAAGACTAAGAAGACTAAAATCACCTTAAGGTGTTTGGAATTATTTCAAAGCCAAATAGAAAAGATTAGAGTATCATTTAATAGGAGCGTCAAAATCCATAAATATTAACCCGGCTTTCTTTAAAATTAATAACATTTCCCAGAAACCTGGATTTTGGCAACAAAAGATAAATTAAAGCAGAAGAGAAAGGGTTGAGAATCAATAAAGATAAAACTTATATCCCTTCTGGGTAAAGGGGTTTAGCAGGATCTGCTTTTAAACATAGGCTGTTACGTATATACAGATGCAGTGCTCTTTTACTCTCTCTCTCTTTGCCAGATATTTACTTACCATCAAGAATTCTAAAACAAAGTCAAGCAAGAGTGTTAAAAATTAATCTTTACTGAAAGCAACACCCCCACCTCCACCAACACAAAGGGCTTTTAGAGAACACTGAAACCTCTATTTAATAGACCAACTGGGGTCAGAGAGTCCCTCATCCCCTGCAGGGTCGTTAGGCAAATCACATCATTTTCATCATTTCCTTCATTTGATGTGAAATGATGAATATACAATGGGAATTGCATCTGTTGCATCTAAGCTCATTGCATAGAGATACACTAAACTGAAGTCTCACTGTAATGTGATTTTTAGTATAATGTTCTTCACTTCATTTTTAATTTTTTCTACTTTATGTTCCTTATGTAATACCTTTTTGTATTTAAAGTGTTCAGTCCAATAGCGAAATGTACCATTTAAGTAAAAGGAAGCCAATGGTTTTTTTTTTAAAAAAACATGTAATACTTCAGTTTTAGAAACATAAGCAGAATGACTATTTTTAACTGAGTAAAATGGAACTGATTTAAGAATCGAACGGTTTAAGCTGAAAAACTGAAAAGTTTTGCAATATGCATAATATTGTTCAAGCAAAACTGCACTTGTATTACTTGAATCAAGTTTTTTTTAATAAAGGCCTCAACATGGCAAAGTTTAGAAATAGGTAGTATGCATGCACAGAATACAACAAAAAAAAAACTCTCTTATAAAACAGCTGTTATTTTTGCAATGTTTGTACAAAGGGAATAGAGCCACCACAAACATATTTAATCTGTTAGATTAATAGATCATGACAGCTAAAATCATTATTGTGTATCAGAGGAACAAAAAGTCCTCTAGTTCTTTGAATACATGTGTGAGAAATATTTTGTGCCTTAAAGTTATGTAGAAAAGATTCCACGGGTGGTTATCTTTTAACACCCTAAACAAATTTCATGACATCTTACTGCCACAATTAAAAAAAGGCAAATATTGGGTTGATTTTGTTTTTTCTTTTTATTCTTCATAACAACATAAAATAAGCTAATACCAGAGAAAGTGCTGCAACTGATTACATTTTACACTCTCCACTATCGAGAATGTGGGCTTGAGGTTTGTTTCAGAATTTTTAAAATTTATCCACACTTGCTTTTAAATAATGTGTCGATAGATACAAAAGGATGAAGACTTGTTTGCTGTAATGTTTCTCTGAAAGGGTGGAGTTTCCTCACTCTTCCTAAGAATATTGTTCTCCATGTGTGTGCTTATGGCTTTTTGCTCTCCTGACAACATAGGGAAACTCGTCATACACAAAGTATGCCTGTGACTGATTAAAGAAATGCATAACATGTGTGCAGGCTGGGCAACGCCCTCTTGTGATCCAGGTATACAGGACTGCAGAATAGGCCTTCTCACACATCTGTTAAGGTCTCGCCACTTGCAAGTGGTATATCGCTAAGTTCACTAAGCTTTTACTAAATATGGATTTTTACATGGTATATATGTTTAGTATAGCTTGGACAATCACTGAATCTCCAAAACGGAATAATCTGTGCTCATGCAGACCATTAGATGTTTTCTATAGTACTCATAGCTTCTTTGCAACCTAAAGCTAATTGAAAAAGCAAGTTATGTTTGATAGTGAAATTAGCTTCTCTATAGTTTTAAGGTTCTGAAGTGAATTTCTAATGAGCACGAAGAGAGTAAACAACCCAATCATACTTCCACTATTTGAAACAAAAACAAATTCACACACTGTACTACAGCCTTCAGACCATATAATGGAAAAGTGCAGATATTGTCTTCAGTAGATTAAGTAAAACCAAAGGAAAAAATTCATACAAAATAGATTGCCCATATTCACACTACAAAGGATTTCTTTAAATTTTTAACAAATTCAGTGTGTGATATATCAGCAGCATTGTTGCAAATTGTACTGTAGTGCAGGTTTTTTTTTCTTCATAAAAATACCATACAAATGGTCAGTCAAGTCATCAGCAAAAGAAAGACCCAGATAACCACCAACCAAATTGAAAAAATATCCAGAGGTAATGCTGATGCCAAAACAATTATAATACTGTTGGTACATAGAAAAGTAACCCTTATATTTTATACATTTATACAGTATACAAAAGATTGCGGTGGGTTATGCCACTGTCTCCCTTATGCCAATATCTATTTTCTTTGGAAGAAGCTCTTTCCTTTCATCCATGCTTGCTAAGGAGTTTCGGCAATTCTGCCCATCCATGTACAACTTTGCATACACTGGATTGGAATAGTTTGTTGGCTGAAAAGAGATAAATATATTAGCTATTATTTAGATTGCCATAAGCCCCCAAAGTGAAAAATTGCTAATCATAAAAGGAAGATAACATGCATACATCACAAGACACTAAGGGATGACTTTTAAGCCAAGGAATAGGGGCTGTTAAAATATTTCATGAGACACACTTTGTATATAACTGATGACATGCAACAAGGGAGGAACCTGAATTTATTTGAAACCGAGGAGGGAAACATCTTAAATGGCCCAATTTATTATTTGTTTAGCTTTACAATAGATATACTCTTCTTTTATGTAGATTGAATGACTGTTTATCCTTGACAAGTCCCAAAGGATTCTTCTCTGGAAGTCCATTAAAGTAAAAGAAGTGAGAAAATTGTCTATTCTATTCTCCTAGCACAGATATTAATGAACACACCAGCCATGTAAAAAAAAATAATAAAAAGGGATGGGCCTGGATGGGTTCCCTTCCCTGATCCAGATGCTGATCTGAATCAGAGAAGCTTGAAATAGGCTATTAAAACATTAAATAGGCTATTAAAACATAGGGGGGTTCATTACCAAGCAAGGACTGTAATGGTTTATTTTAACTTCTAAAGTGCCTATAATGGTTTATTTTAGACCAAGTTCTGTTTTTAGCATGATCTGGAATTAGCAGTTGTATCACCAAATTACTCTTAAAATAAAACAGAGAGACAGGAGGAAGTAATATCAGCAGTATATGTTTGGGCTAATGTGGACTGTGTATATGTGGATGCATACATGTTGTGTGCATATTTTTAAAGGTCATGCACTTAGTGCATTTAGACTTTTACAAAGGTACATAAAACTGACCTTCAAATGGAGCTCTTCCCTTACAAGAGGGCTATTGTTGAAAGTATAGAAGAAAAGCAGTATCCAGAGCAATGTGCATGAAAGGGCCGAGTGGTGAAGCAAACTGCAGACGGAGAAGCAATTTTCATTTGAATTATATTGGTGAAATCCAATATTGTGCAAGGAGCTTGAATAATTTAACTTTCTCCTTGCCTAAATCTCCCTTCGGCTCCAGAACCACTAGAAATTCCTATTTGGGGTTTGGGAGATCAATAGAACTTGTAGACTGTGCAAGTATACTGCAGTGAGAAGGGAAACTGTAAATTCAGGAATCTTGTGTGAGTGCTACAAGATTCCTCTGCCTCATTTGAGGTAATTTCCCCTGTTTACTGCACCTTAGCAACTTATGAGTTCAGCCTTCCGAAATGGTTTTTCAGAGACAACAAAGGGCTTTGGGGTGAAGAACATGAAAGATGCACGTTTATGTTTCATTAGTGGAATGTTGTACTTTATGCTAAATTATTTGTTTGTTTCTATGGATGATTATTTTATGGAGCATAAGAGTGTCAGCAAGTATTGGTTGTGATGGCATTACCTCACCTCCAGATATATAAGCAATATAGCTCCTAATACTTAACAATTTGATGGAAAACAAAAACTATGATGTTCATGTCCTGATTTGGATTTCTTGTTGTGATATAATTGGCAACTAGGAACTAAATGCAAGACATGATGGCTTTTGGTCTGGCCCAGTTTAACTATTCTTCTGCCCTTATTTTATTGTCTGGTGATCTACTGTACATCTATCTATAAGTGTATCTTTCAAAAAGCATGTAGTTGAATGTATAGTTGAAATACCTCTGTTGTATGCCCACTTAGAATACAATATCTGATACTAAAAAAAAATAAGATCTATTGAAATTGCACCTGGCCAAACAAATGAATTGGCCTCTGAGAAACATTTTGCTGACATGCTTTTTTTTCAGCCATAAACTCAGCCAGCATTCCAGAGTACACTACAGGTGTGCCACAAAATGTTTTATATTCTCTATTGTCCTTAAATGAGTTTACTTTCCTGGTGATCTTGAGAGAGAGAGAGCATGATTCAAACACTGAGATAAACAAAGGTCACCCTGCTCTTAAGCCTACTGAGAGATATATTGGAAAGATTCATAGCATGAATCCATGGCCGAATTCAAGGATCACATTTTCAGTCTTCGAACCCTATTATTGTCATCATTATTGCCATTACAGTATACCTAAGCCTACTTTTTCACACATCCTTATTAAAGGGTAAGCACTATTAAACTCAGGCAACATGCATGGAATTAGGTTGCACACTGTGTGTCATACACTATAAAATTGGCTGGAGCACAATAATTCAGAGTTTTTCCAGCTCTTCTTTTATGAAGAGTCATTTTGCAGAATTGAATACATGCAAAATGATATTCAGTTACAGAAATATCATAGCACACATGAAAAATGAAATATATAAATACATGCATCTTTGCCAATGAGGATGATTAATAACAATGTCACCCATATTTAAGAAAGCTCAAAGATTTCCAATACATTATTTAGAGATAATGGATGCAAATGAGCAAGCTGAGAGCATTAATGTTTCATTGCCTTATTTTAGAACATTTTTTTGAATGTGATTTCAGTGTATCTATCTTTTTTTGAATTGCATACATTGTGCTCATAAAACTCTATGAAAACTAAGCACACACTTATGAACATGTAAGGTTCAAATGCTTTTGGACTGCCAGCATGTCATCTGTGGGAGAACATCCAAGGAGTCCAATGCCTTTTCATATATCTCTCCTTGAAACTAAAGTGGAGAGTCCTGCCACAGTAATATGTGCCCCTGCTGCTTTGTAAGCCTTTGGAGAAGACCAAAGCCAATGCTTCTCTAGTATTAGACAATGTTGGAATCCAAAAAAGGGTGTTCTGGAGAGTTGTCCATCTATCCCAAACTGGGAGTTCTATGGCAACCATGGAGCTGACATCGTTCAGATGGGAAAATGGGTTGAGATGGAGAACCTGAAGAAGAAGAGAAAGAGTTCTGCTCTTTCCTTCTTTCATCTTACTGGCACAAGTCTAGTAGCTACTCATTGCTTTGAGAACTAAGTTTTGACATTGTCTGCCCTCATTCTGTTAAGAACACAAAAATGAAAAACTAGATGAAACTAAATTTAGCTCAAACTTCCAATATGGTATAACTTATATGTTTTGACTTTGGAAGGAAATCATATAAACTGCTAAAGCTGCATAGCAAAATATCACCGAACTATAAATTAGCATGTCATGGCTTATTCTTGTTGCTTTTTGAGGAACAAAGTAGATGTGATGTTAATTATGGGAATATAATTAATGTGTAAGTTTGTTTTATGTAAAATAGTAGGGGTATCATATCTGGGCTGCAAAAATCAAGATGGCTACTAGATTGCAACAGGGTTAGCATTTTCTATACCTCTTTATTACCCCCTATTAGTTGTCTAGATTTCTGCTGCCCAAATGTGGTAGACCTAGTTAATAGGAAAAATTCATTATTCAGTAATTATTTCTGGCATATATGTGGGATGTCTTTTATCTGTGGGAAAGCATAGAAACATTTGTAACACTTGAAAGAGGAATGTGATGGAATGAACATGGAAAATGAATGTTTCTCACCCCTGCTGTTAGAGGTCCTTTCAGATCAGAGTTTAAGTAGATGGGTGGTGCCATGTGGGGAAGCTTGAAGACTGTAGGACCTCCCCCTATGTATCTGCCCTGCATTGGATAAAGCATGTTTTGAAGTTTAGTTTCTGACTTTAAAATAGTACATTTCCCCCTCCATTCTGAAATGTAAGTGAGCAAATAGTGACAATAGTGAGTGAAATCACGTTGTAACTTTTTTTCCTTATAGAAACAACAAAACAAAACAAAACAAAACAAAACAAAACAAAACAAAACAAAACAAAACAAAACAAAACAAAACAAAACAAAACAACAGCTTTTTCTTAGATTACTTCCATGATTAAAAGCCTTTGCTGGATCATAAATTCTTCCCTTACCGAAAGAACTCCTTCCATTCATGTACAGGTACTTTTGGATCTCATCCCAACCCAGTAGTTCACTGCCACAGAGTATGAATGAAAAAGCAAAGTAACAAATATTTAATTTACCTTTTCTGGATTTAATGTGAACTCTGGAAGACTCCTTTCACTGTGATTATGCCCCACTTCATACATGTTGTATGATGGGTTTCCAATTTCTACATTGATTCCTCCATTTATTATTGGTTGTCGTCGGATTGTTTTTGTCCTACAATACATCAGAGGAAAATAGAAAATAAAACCCTGTCTATTTTCAACTGCCTGTTTGATGTATCTATTAGATGTCTAACTGTGATATCAAACTCAAACTTAACAGAATACTTTTTTTCCCCCTAAACCTCTCTTCAATCCCTGTCCATAACTTTTGCCAACATAACTTTTTTCCTTGTGGACATATTGTGCTTTATGTTCCTGCTGCCTCAAATATCTATAAAGGAAAGATAATTTTTCCAGCTACTATAAACAATTTTTCCTTTGAGTTGAACGTGATATTCATTCATTCATTCATTCATTCATTCATTCATTCATTCATTCTATTTATACAGCTGCCCATTTCACAAAATGTGACTCTGGGTGGCGTACAATAAAAAAGTATAAAACAGTAATATAAAAACAATTAACAAGTAAAAAATTAATATTATGATTAAAAAGACAAGGAGAGGGCAACAAGATATTAACAGAAATGGAGCCAGCTCAGCAACTCACCATTTCCTTGGGACCCCCAGGCCTGATAACATAACCAAGTTTTGAGGGACTTACTGTATGGAAAATTAACAGGGATGGAGCCAATCTCACCTCGGGGAGGATGATGTTCCATAAGGCAGGCACCAATTTTTGGTGACTCCCTTGCCATATTCATGCAGGGTTTTTTGCCACAAACTTTAGGAAATGCTTAATAATAATAATAATAATAATAATAATAATAATAATAATAATAATGATTACCTTCGTTTTCTTTTACAGAGGAGCAAACCTATTACCAAAGTAGTAATCAAGGTCACCAAGAGGACAAGTGGAACAATGATTGCAATACTTCCTACAACAAATAATAGAAACACCTCTGATTACTGCAAACCTAACACTTGGGAAGATAACTTTGAAAAATACTTCATCAAACATACATTTTAATACAGATTATATTAAGTGTTAACAAATAGATGGGTTAATAGCATTAAATACTGTACATTATCTGAAGAACTGTATGACATACCAGGTTTCAATATATTAAATTACTTTATTGCACTGTTGCCATCGTTTGCCTGTCTGCTATTTCTAAATACCAGCTCAAGGCCCATTTCAATAAAATAAGTACTGAATAAATAAAATTCATTGTGTCTATTCCACTGCTTTCTGACAATCTTCTCATCTCCCTATGTCTGTAAATGAATCTGTCTGTCAATGAATGTTCTATTTCTGTTTCACCAGTTTGTCACAGCAGAGCACAAGACTCCCAAGTAGAAACTGTCATGACACTACATCAGTTTTAACACACCATAGATAGACAACAAAATATCCTATCTGTCAAGGCCAGAATATATTTTGATTTATAATCTGAAATAACTCTTAATTGGTTCTTGAAAGTTACTAAACTGGGCAGTGCAGCGCTTTGAATTCAAAGGCAAAAAGGTGCTTCAGGAGATGTGAGGGCACTCACATACCATCTATTTGAAATTACTTAAATCAAACACATCTCTTCCCAGTAGCAGTGCTGTCCCATGAAAAGATGTATCTGTTTAAGACGCTGCAGATAGGTGCTACATGAGCACTCCCTTGCACTCCAAAGCATATTTTTGCTTTGGTATTTGAAACTATGCAAAATACCTATTTGATGATTACCTATCTGAACATATTTGAATGGGTCACACTTCTTTCACTCTATATATCATACTCTCTCTTTTTTTTCCCAATCTTTGATCAATTTTTGATTTTTCAATCCAGCAAAAGCAGTTTGCTGGATTGAAGCAACCAGGCTCATCCTTTACTGATCTGAATGTTATCTATGGAGCTAATTCAAATTACATTTGTTTGTTTTATATGTAATTTATTAGATAGATGGTTGAATTTAGGTCCCACTGAAGTCAGGAGGATGAGTTAGTCATAATTTAAGTCATATTGATTCAGAGGGATCAAGTTCAACTAACTGGATATACAGTAGATTCAACCCATCATAATTCTTCTATATGACCACAATCTCTCTTGGGTGTATGTCCTCATTCCCAATTATATTCAGAGTTGCCACCTTTGCTTCTCCAGATCTACAGCTATCATTCTTTTCTTATTTATTATTAAATAATTATCTAGCAATGCAACTGCATGGTATTCTTTTTCTTTTTAAAATGACTCTTCAAAGTCTATTTTCCCCATCACATTCTCTTTATTTGGTTAAACTCTATAGTCTTCACCCACCAATTGAAACCAAGCCTATATAACACTATTTGCTCAATATTGAGCCTTTATTACTCTTACTTTCCTCTCTCCCCACGTTCCATATATGTACAGAAACTAAAAGCACAATAAGCTCCACAATTATAAATATACATTGCCTGCAATAAAAATAACAGCTTAAATGCTGTTATCATTATTAATTAAAAACAACTTACTTGTACTGATATTATCAGATTTGCTGCTCTTAGGAGCTGGTCTTTCACACTGTGTACCTGACCAGTTTGTAGGGCATCTAAAATAAATAAATTAAGATAACACATTAACTCATAGCAATAATTGTCTATATAACTGTTAGATACAACCAACATGAATTATAATGTTTCTGAGTATCAGCTATTATACTAACTTTATGGTAGATAGATATAGATATAACATTTAATATAATGATGTTAATAAAGACAGCTTCTTTGATTAATTACCATAAAATTAGAACAAAAGCTTAATACAAGCCATTATAAAGGTCTTTATTAGTAGATGGTTCTATATTTCAAAACAGGAAGTAATCAGAGTTAGCTAAATAACTAATATCTGGCTTTTACAATATGTTCTCATTTGAAATGAATTTATTTTCAGTTAGCTGCATCAAAATAGAAATATTTTATTTATAGTCTGGATTAAAATAGTAACAATTACTTCTGTCTTACTTTTGTAAATTGAAAATAAAAATTAATAAAAGCTTTATTAAATGACAAGTTTAGAGCATACTATCCTTTCAACTGCTTGCATACTTTGATTAAAACTGTTGACTGAAACTTTTTTTTATTTTACTATTATTGCATTTATACTCCATCTTTTTTTATGTTCCATTATTTTTTTAGTCATTGTAAGCCATCTTTTAAGATGATGCTTACTGAGAAACATATCTATCATTACCATTAAATGACTTTTTCTTCAAAACTTTTTGTTTGTTTTCACTCACATTAATTATAACCCATACAATTAATGGTCTAAAATGTCTTCAGTTAATTAAGTGGCAAACTATAGTCTTGGCATGCACTGTTTAACACCATTAAAAGGATTAGGTCATCGGGAATGAGGAATAATCACAAATATTTTGGTTGAAAGCAATTTCCTATGTTCCTAATGAGATGATAGAAGTGTGGTGCTGGCACATCACAACTCTTCAGCTTCATTCTAAAACTTCAAATACAATCTAATTCCTTTAAACTTAATTCATAGCCTTTGAGATAAAATTTGATTGCTATTACTAATTTTTTATATCTTCAAATAAGTCACTATTGACATGTAAGAAAATATATACAATCCAATTAGTCATGCACATTTTCTCACTTTCATGGGAAAAATCTATGTGGTTGCTAAGAGTCGACACCGACTTGATGGCACATAATCAATCAATCAACTTCTCATTTAAAAATATGCATGAAAACACCACAATTTTGTACATTAATTGTTCAAGAACATTATATAACCCTAGAAAAATATTCTTCTTTCTAACAATTATACAAATTATGTATGCAAAGGAGACCAAGCTTCATAAAATCTTTCTAGTTTAAAAACACATGTTAATTAAAACTCTCTTTCCCCAGGTTTTCTTCTAAGGTTTTTACATATCATGGTATATAATTCATAACCTTTAAGTAGAATGTCCATTACATGCAAAAAAAAAGAAAGAAAGAAAAGAAAATTCATGTCATGGAACAACTTTGCTTAATAGCACTTTTTTCTTGAATGACAAGAGAATATCTCAAATTATTTTATGGGGAAAAAAATCTGCCTTAATTGCAGAAAGTGGAAAACAAAACAAAAAGGGGTAGGGGAAAGGATTTACAGGCAATGAAACAACTACCAGAATAAATCAAACATATGCTCAAAGTGACTGCTTCCATTTTGATGACATCTTTGTGATGTGTTTGTGCCAAAAGAATATTCTCATAAGAAATATCACACTCAAGAAGATTTTTTTTCCAGTTTCTGGACTGTAGGAACATTTATTATGGCATGTATGTGTGTGTATACACACACACATACACTCACAAGTCAATAAACACATTGGCAGGTGTGACTACTGAATATATGGAAAATGTTTTTATTACAAAAAGAAGGAAGTATCAACTTCACAGTATGGAGGAATAGAACTATCTCCATTAGACAAGCATGCCATTTACTTGGTACATTCTCTAAGAGTGGAATTAAAGGGTATACATGGGATCCTACCTCATGAAATAGATTGAAAGTATCTGTGCTTGCAGAATGAAAAATAGCATTGCATTAAATGATTACATCTCATGAAATGGACAGGTTTACATATAATGGGCAGTTATATTTAAGAACTACAATGTATAAACCTGTCCTGAATACAAATGGATAAACTAATTGTTTATGAATTACATAAAAGTATTGTTTATGAATTATATAAATAATTATGTAAGTGTTAATTTCAATCACACTACCAGTTGAATGGTTTCAGTGTAGCTATATATGATCGCAACCCTCCATTTCACAACTTTCCAATCTTTTACATCAGTGGGGTGGATCTAATGATTCTTCAGAATTTACTGCCTTGCAACTCTCAGCATCCTTCATAATAGCCATGTTCACTGCAGTTGCTGGGAGTTTTAATTCTGGATAGCTGCAGGTTCCAGATACAGTGCAGATATTTTGCAATCCTCATAGATACTGTATATGGTATGTACTAAAAGTGGGAAGAAATTGTTCATTAAGGAGGGACAGCCATTATCTAATTCTGTACTATCCCACTCTTAGAGTATCTGTGATAGACAGACAGACAGACAGATCTCCATACTCTAAGGTTCACAGGACTAACTCAGAGATCCTTTGATTGTGGTCTGTAGCCAAGGAGTAGTATACCACTCATAAACCTTGTTGGTCTGGAATTGTTGCAGACTGGTGTGAGGACAGCACAGAGATCCCTTAAAATGGCCAAGTATGGCAACTTGCACAGAAGTAATGACATAGAAGATATGGAATGGAGGCTATTTCATGACCATTTACCAATATGAAAAGGATATTAAATAGCTGGCAGAAGGAAACTGGAATAGAAACATTAAAGCATACTTCAGAGCATGCAGTCACATACAGTATAATGAACATCTGCCCTACAAAGATCCAGATCCAGTGAGAAGTCAGTCATTTAACAAACATTAATTCTGCCTGTGTGTCATGCATAAAGGAAGAGAGATATTCTGTTTGCCACTACCATACTATCTTTTCAAAGATAGCTTAGTAAGATAATTAGCCTTAGTAAGACAATAAAAAGTGATCACTATGTAGCATTTTGTAGAAATAGTCACTTGTTGCAAATTAATATTTAGTATGATTGTATCTGTAACTGTGGTATTTATTGTCATTAACATATTAATTTTATTCCTTGTTCAGTTTATGAAGGAAAACAAAATCTACAACAGTCATTGCTTTTGCTCTAATACTATTAAATTTACTTTTGCTCTAATACGATTAAATGTACTAATTGATTAATGCATTTTCTCAAGGTAACATATTTTAGTAAAGCTGAATTAGTTGTAATGATGCATTATAAAATGTAACATTCTAGACAACTAGCCTATTCTTAGCATACTGTAAACCATGCCAATCAGTTAAGCATTAAAAAGTTTAAAAGCATATTAAAAACCTGATCTCATTCTTGTTTGTTCAAAAAGCTATCTTTAACATAATAAATCAAGTCTATCTTACAGTGAGCATGTTGCCAAATAAAATCTGATCACCTCAACATATTTACACTGAAAAATCTCTATTTCAGTTATATCAGATGGCAGTACCTAGCTGACTTGGGCAATCATGAAAATGTGAAGTGGGATCAGGCCTGATTCATTCTCATTCTCATTCTCATTCCCTCTCTCTCTCAAATTTATATGGCCACCCATCTCACAAGAAGTAACTCTGGGCAGTGTCCAGCAAAACATATAAAAACAATAAACATTTACAGTATTAATTTATCAAATTTTGTCACCACCCATCTCCCCCCTCAAGAAGGACTCTAGGCATGTCAAAAGCAGTCAAATTGAAAGGTTTTTTTAAAAAAGCATAAAATACACAAGAGATTAGATCAGCAAGGGAGCCACCTCAAGATTTCACCTGTCCCCTGAGATCCCCAGGCCAGATGATATAGCCAGGTCTTGAGGGACTTCTGGAAAATAAGTAGGGATGCAGGGGAGAATGTTCCATAAGGCAGGCACCATGGCAGAGAGGGCCTGCCTCCTCGGGCTCGCCTCCTCGGGCCCGCCAAGTGTAGTTCCCTGACTGATGGGATCTGTAGCATGTATCTCTTGCTGGATCTGATGGGATGGGCAGAAGTAATCGGGGAGAGGCAGTCCCTCAAATAACCCAGCCCCATGCCGTGAAGGGCTTTAAAGATCAAAACCAGCACATTGAAGTAGACCCAGAAGCAGACTAGCAACCAATGCAGCTCACAGAGCAGAGGTGTAACATGAGCTGTTCTAGAAGTACACTGCCCGTGTTGCTGCATTTTGCACCAGTTGAAGCTTCTGGGTACTCTTCAAGGGCAGCCCCATGTAGAGTGCATTACGGTAGTCTATTTGGGACATGACTAGGGCATGAGTGACAGTGAGCAGAGCCTCTTGATCCAGGAACAGGCACAACTGGTGCACATCACGAAGCTGTGCAAAGGCCCTTCTAGCTACGACTGATACCTGCTCTTTGAGCAGGAGTTGTGAGTCCAGGAGGATCCACAGATTGCGCACCGGGTCTGTTTGGGGCAGTGCCACCCCATCCAGCATCAAAGATGGCATAGTCCTGGAACTGGTAGGACCCAAAACCCAAAGCCACTCAGTCTTGCCAGAGTTCAGCTGAAGCCTGTTGTTCCCCATCCAGACCCTCACAGCCCCCAGACACTAGGATAAGACATCCAGAGCACTGTTTAATTCACCAGGGGCAGAGATGTATAATCACCCCATGGTGACGGATGAACTCACCCAGCATCCTCATGTAGATGTGGAATAACAGCGGAGAGAGCACTGAACCCTGCGGCACCCTACATAGTGGTGGCCGGAGGCAGGATCTCTCCTCCCCAATCACCACCGAGTGATTGCTTTAAGAAAGACCTTGGGACCAATCTGATCTCACAGGGTAAGGTGTTCCAGAGGGTAGCCACTCCTACAACTTCCATAGGTTGGGTAAGGGAGATAACTGGTCTAAAAGCTTCCATGGATGAAGATAGATTAGAATCTCTACACCACCCTTGCTGTCTTAGTAACTTGTATCTTCATGTTTCTTATAAGTAGTTAAGGTATCTAGTTAATAAATGTGCTTTATTTCAATTGTGTCATACCCATTTCACATAAAAGAACAGGTCCATCACACAATTCCAAATTCTATGCAATATAAATTATGGGATGATATTATGGGAAGCTCCTATACAACTGAAACATTTCTTTCTTCTGATGAAAACTTTTTGCACAACAAACCTTTCCTTTTTCTCCCAGCCCTATTCAGCATCTAGAGTACAATGCATTCTGTCAAATAGAAAGAAGTAAAATCAAGGTTTGGCTGCATGGAACATTTAAGCCCAATGAAACCGCGTGAGATCTTATGAGTTTTTGATCAGAGCAGGTAAGATGCTGGTATTCTAATATCGCATTATGTAATGAGATCACTGTAATCTCCAGGCAATCACAATGGTTTGACTATTTTTAATTAATTAAGTACGGGTGGTCCTTGCTTAATGACCACAATTGGGACCAGAATTTTGGTTGCTAAGTGAAGTGGTCATTAAGAGAATTCGACCTGATTTTACAACCTTTTTTGTGGTGGTCAGTAAGCGAATCACCATGGGCATTAAGTCAACCATGTGGCCATTAAGTGACTCATGTGGTTCCCCATTGATTTTGCTTGCCAGCAGCCGGCTGGTAAGGTTGAAAATGGTGTGACCATGGGACACTGCGACGGTCATCAATGCAAACCAGTTGCCAAGTGCCCGAATTGTGATCATGTGACCATGGGGACACCGCAACAGTCATAAGTGTGAGGACCAGTCATAAGTAGTTTTTTCCAGCACCGTCATAAGGCCGAACCATCCCTAAACAAATGGTTGTTAAGTGAGGACTACCTGTAGTCTGTTGAGGATGCAAGATTATATAATGGTCCCTGGTTCTGAAAAAGTTGCTAACTTCTGACTAAAATAGAGCTATCACACAATGGCAGCGTTTTCATCTCCATGTTTTGTTACTTTATGAAACCTATTGTTCCTATTTATGACAAGTAAACAGTGTACTAAGTTTTTTTAATGGTGTTATCATCACAAAAGATTCCATAGGATTAGGACGCGGTGGCTCAGCGGGTTAAACCGCTGAGCTGTAGACTGCAGATCGGAAGGTCTGCAGTTCGAATCCCCGCGCAATGAGGTGAGCTCTCGTTGCTAGTCCCAGCTCCTGTCAACCCAGCAGTTTGAAAGCTTAGCAAGTAGATAAATGGGTACCACCTAAAGTGGGACAATATGCTGACGTCCTGTCAGGGAGTTGGCCACCGAACGAAAAAGATCTCTGGAATGGCGGCGGCAACGACGGAACCCGGAAAAAGCAGCATCTACAGGATGTCAGCAGCCGGCTCCGACGCAAGGCATTGTGGGGCTTGTAGTCCAAATAGCCACGGAAAAGTCGGTTCCCTTACCCCTTCCCTTAAGCGCGCGGTTTAAAATTGTATAATGTATAATGTATAAAATGTATAACTATATGTATTTAAGCCGCCTAGAGTCCTCCATTAGGGAGGGGATAGGCGGGGTATAAATGCAATAGATAGATAGATAGATAGATAGATAGATAGATAGATAGATAGATAGATAGATAGATAGATAGATAGATAGAATTATGCTGAAAATAAACATGCACCTGATAGCAATAGCTGGTTTAAAACCATAAATCTATTACAGTATCTGTCATTAGAAATAAGTCTACTGAAATCCTAGAAAACAAGTGCTATTGATCTGGGACAGGAAAGATTTACTTTACTAAAACAGACTTCATAGCAAGGAAGAGGAATTAATGGAATTTACTGGCATTCATTTCTCTCAACTACAAACATTTGCAACAGCTATATACATTCAGGAAAGTTATGTAAAATCAGCACACATTTGAGAAAGTTGCATTGAAATATGTTGGAGCTAAGCAATATTTAAATAAAGCATGTAGTATAGAAAATAAGTTATATCATACTGAGTTGCACAAAAACAACTTTAGTAATTTATACAGTTGTGTGTGTGTATTGAAATACACACACACACACAAACATATACAAGATTTGTATGACAGCAATTGCAAATTTTCTGGCTAAGTTAGAGGTGAGTATCTGAAAAAGGTTTCAAGTGATCTGCATACTACAGCATTAATTTTGGTTGAAAAGATTTACATTAATAGTAGAAAGCAGTTGTCTGTTATATTAATATAAAGAATAAAGGGTTTGTTTTTGACAATGAAAAGTACTATAATACAGAGTTTCTTTTGCATTCATACTTAGATTGACTAGTGTCTTCCTGCCTATTTTCACATTTCCTCACAGGATATCTGCTAAAGTAAGATGATGTTAGTAGGTAGAGTTCCTCCCTTCCTGAGGACATGTCAGTCAGATTCCAGTTATGCCTTGTGCTTCTCTGTGCACTTCTCCTTTCTCCATGTACAGAGAAGTGACCTCTCTGCATAGGTAGAAATCAAGTGCCTTTTTGTCTCCGGGTAGTTAAAGAAATGGCAGTGTTCATACATGGAGCAATTCTGCGATAAAGATTGAGCTTTTGAAGACAGGAACTTCAGCCAGATATGTATGTATGTATTTATTTATAGGACTTATATGGCCACCTATCTCATATAATAATTCTAGGTGAGTCACAACAATCAGTAAAAACATAGCTAAAAAAAAAGTACTCTTCCCCCAGGTGCCAAACCAAACATCCCCCCAGCTCAACCACCCATCCTAACCCAATGCCTGGGGGAAGAGCCAGGTCTTCATGGCCTTCCGGAAGGCTAAAAGGGTAGGGATCCCTTGGGTGCCAGGTAGGAGGCTGTTCTAAAGGGCTGGGGCGGCCGCCAAGAAGATGTGCCTCCAAGGTCCGGTCAGCTGGCAACATTTAAGGGACGGGACCTAGAGTGCTCCCAACCTATCTAACCTAACAGGACAGGCAGATACCCACAGGGAGATTCGGTCATACAAGTAAACTGGCCCTGTGCCAGGAATCAGTGCATTGGTACTAGTGATCTTCAGTATACACAAGAAACTTCATGGACACTGATTTACCACTGATGTACTGATTATCCCACAAAGTTAAACTTCAAGAGATGGTTTTCTTCCCATTGAAAACAATGGGGTTATGAAAGGCAAATGAGCCTTTTCTTGTGCACTTTAAAGGCACCTTGAATTGCACCTGGAAAGCAACTAGAAGCCATTGTGGCTCACACAGCAGTGGTGTTACACGGGTGAACCACGGGGCACCCAAAACTGCATGTGGTACTGCATTCTGAACCAGTTGCAGCTTCCAGATGGTCTTCAAGGGCAGCCCCATGTAGAGCACATTGCAGTAATCCAAATGGGAGGTGACTAAGGCATGGATTTATAGGTTAGATGAGGAGACCTTACAAACCATATAGCTCTCAGCCTCATTTTGTAGGAAACCTAAATCTAGGTTACTTACAGATGTTAAGAGTGTGAATAATTATTTAATGAAATCAAGCACAGAATTAAAATAAATCTCTATATTCTACAGAATATATCTCTATCTCTATCCATATTAGATTACCTTAAATCTCATCCTTAGATTTATTCAAAATCTTATCTATATCTAAATGTAAGCTGTTCAGAGTCTCATTGTGATAGCACAGATATACTGTATGTTTAATAAATTAATAAATGAAAAATTACAATGTGAGCTAATTTACTATTCTAATAAATGATGCAATAAATTAGATACATGCAGTGGAACTGGCAGAAGCAGATTCCCCATTCTGCCTTCCACACAGCAGTTCTTCCCCGGTAAACACACTGTAAAAGATCTTGGTTGAATTGCAAACTGCATCATAAAATTAGAAAAAACATGAGAATTTGGTGTATAACTACATTTGTATTCTTGCACAGATATAAACTAGATAAGTTTGCATTAACATGTAAATTAAAATTTGAATCTTGCCTCTAAATCCATTGGTTACAGAAGGATTAGGACCAGGTGGATGTTTTCCATCACAGAGAAGAACATGAGAGAGGAATCAGTGCATTGGTACTAGTGATCTTCAGTATACACAAGAAACTTCATAGACACTGATTTACCACTGATGTATTGATTATCCCACAAAGTTAAACTTCAAGAGATGGTTTTCTTCCCATTGAAAACAATGGGGTTATGAAAGGCAAATGAGCCTTTTCTTGTGCACTTTGATCATCATAAGCCAGCAGGGTTTATCTAACTACTGTTAGTGAAGGATGAGTGAAGCATATGCTATAGAAGCTTTTTACACATTGTACCACCATGCTTGTGTTCTAGGGGTGGTATCTAACTGATTTAAACTTACAAATCTGATTAAATCAAACCAATCCAAATGAACAACTTCTTGATATAGGACTTACAACAATGAATTTTATACACACACACACACACACACACACACCCCTCAAATATCACTTGAGTTAGCTTTCTATAAGAAGGTTTTTTTCAGAATTACTTCTAACCATCATATAAAAGTGTATTTCTTTATGTCTAGCTATTCTGCAAAAAGAGATATTCATTATGGGAATGCCTTGCTTATATTTGTAATTCATTTGTATCCAAGCAGGTGGCAGCAGCTAGCTGCTCTTGGCTATCCTTGAAAAATGCTAAGCAGAGTTAGGCTTGACTTGTATTTGGATGGGAGAGCACCAGACAACCCACATCTGTAGACTAGATTGAGATGTTGGGGTTAAAAATGGTCTTGGAAGAAAGCAATGGCAAGCTACATCCATATTGTTGCTGCCAAGAAAATTACATAGACATGTCCATGAAATCACCAGATGTCAAGGGACTAGAACTCACAGTCTCCTGGTTTCTAGCCTGATGCCTTAACCACTACACCAAACTGATTCTTTCGAGGGTGAATTTATATGTGGATTATTCATGATTAAGTTGCATTGTTATACTGTATATGCTTATGTGCAAGTAAATTGTATTAAACTCATTGGGATTATTTCCAGATTGACATATATAGGAATGTGTGCTAAGATAATTTTTTTATATTGGTTAATTAATCTTTAGGGGCGTGGTGGCTCAGCGGGTAAGACGCCAGACTTGTTGATCGGAATATCGCAAGTTCGGAGGTTCGAATCCCTAGCCCCGCGTGATGGAGTGAGCTCCCGCACTAGCCCCAGCTCTTGCCAACCTAGCAATTTGAAAGCATGCAAATGCAAGTAGATAAATAGGTACCACTTCGGTGGGATGGTAACAGCGTTCCACGTGCGTCATGCCGGCCAGATGACCGTGGAAGCGTCTTCAGACAACGCTGGCTCTTCAGGCTAACAAACGGAGATGAGCACTGGCCCCTAGAGTCGGACACGACTGCACAACTGTGTGGGGGGAACCTTTACCTTTACTAACTAATCTTTACTTACTTACTCTTTATCTTTTTCACATTAGTAAAATAGTTTGACTACTTTAGTGTGAAATGGCTTAGGACTTAATGAAATGAACAAGAAACACAGGAAAAATTATGAGACACAATAATAAATTCATTTCATCATGTTAACTGAGAACAGTTTGATAGGCTAGTTTTGTTTTAGAAATGACACAGTTCTATTAATCTATATTTAGCTACATGCCACTAGAAAATGTAAACTGGTAAATTCCCCCCAATGCATCCATGTAATAAGCCTGCTCTTAGCCATGGCCTCTCACTGGCTCTCTACATATCTACGCATCTAGCAGATATCCAAATAAAATAATTTGTATTCACTTTGCTGATAAGCAGTTGAGTGTAGGTGTCTGTTTATATTTTGATAGGAACTAGTTCTTATAAAACCTGTTCTTTTAGCCTTCTGGCTCTTCCCCCAAGCACTGGGCTAGGATGGGGCTGAATCAGGGAGTCCACAGTATGGGTAGTCTGGTGCCTGGTGGCAAGGGTCTGATTTGTTTGTTTTAATACTGTTGCTTTTATCAGTGGTTGTGAGTTGCCTAATATCACTGTATGGGATAGGTGGCCACATAAAATCTAGGGAGGGAGGGAGGGAGGGAGTGAGATATAGAATAGCAAAGGAGGATTTTTAAAGACACCCAGAAGGACTTTGGAAGTAAGCTTGGAAATGACTGGAAACTTAACTGGCTAACTGTAGCTTGAATCATGTCAACTGGATTTCTATTTTCTCAGTGGAAACGTTTTGCTCCTTATCCAAGGAGCTTCTTCATTCTGAGCAAAGTTGGTAAGAGAATCCTAAATATGTTTCTAGGTAGCTGTGTGACCTTACACCTGGGGGCATGGTTATATTGAGATGTTATTTTAAGTCCTTTTATTATCTAAAGGAGGATCGTTAAGATCAGCATGCTGCTGTTGAGCTTGTGAAATGGTCTTAATCTTCCTAGGCACAGAAGACAGAGCCTGGAGAAAGATGGGAGAAAGATTGTGCCTGAGGCCCCCACCTCTATTCAAGGAAGGATTTTCCAAGTTGGCATAAATGGATTCCTTGACCCCTCTCTCAAACCACCTATCTTCTCTGTCTAAAATGTGAACATTAATGTCCTCAAATGAGTGTCCTTTTTCCTTTAAATGAAGATAAACTGCTGACTCTGGTCCTGTGGTGTTACTTCTCCTGTGTTGGGCCATCCTCCTGTACAAAAGTTGTTTGGTTTCTCCAATGTAAAGTTCAGAGCACTCCTCACTGCACTGGATTGCATAAACTACATTGCTTTTCTTGTGTTTTGGAGTTTGATCTTTGGGGTGTACAAGCCTCTGTCTCAGTGTGTTGGTGGGTTTGAAATATACAGGTATGTGGTGTTTGCCAAATATCCGTTTTATCTTTTCAGACACACAGATAAAAGTCTGACTTGTCAAAGGGTTACTAGTTAGATCAAGACCAGCTGTCAGTTCATCTGATTTAACTAGAAAAGCAGAAAATCTTGCATACCTGTAAACTTTTAATAGCTCTAGAAGTATGAATGGTAGGTAAGGGTAAAATAATTTGCGTATACATGCATGCTTAGAGTTGGAGTTAAAAAATGTTCTCAGTTGTATTTAGGAAATCCTGTCTTACCAGAAGGGGGAAAAACCTTGTTTGCATTTGTACACAGAGCAATTAGAAGCAGTAAATCAGAATTGTAAGCTTGAGCCTGAAGAAGTTAAACTATTTCTGCTATGTATTTTATCAGTACTGTAGTTTCAGTAAAAGGGGGGAGGGATTAGATTGCTGTTTTACACTCTCTTTCAATCAAATCATTTGCACCCTTAAAAAACAAATTGTGCAAAATCTGTCTCTGGTTAGCAATATCTTGAGTATTTTGCTTTCTTCTGAACACAAGAAACTCACTATATGCTAGAAATCATAAACATAAAATATAAATAAAATTATTAACTGTTGTAAATTTCTTATATTGCAGATATATAAAACTACAGTTAAATTGTAAGTTTCATTGTGTCAAGTTCATTGTGTCAATCACAAATTCATTGTGTCAATCCTTAGGTGATGATACCATACTTTCAGCTCTACTCCAACTATGTACTTAAGTATATGGGTAGTGGGGATGACTTCTGTCCCCTCCATAATCATGCTGATGCTTTTTAATTATCAGAGACAACCATGCTAAGGATCCTGCACTACTATCATCCTAGAAGGCAATATGGAAAGACCTTCCTTCTGTAAACATCTTAACCTGTATTAATGGATGCATATCACCACCATGACTTTAGAGGTGGCCAGGGCTCATGCCCTCTGGTTGCATAGTGAGATGTATGCTTGGCTCCATCTTTACTGGCTTTTAAATGAACCCTAAAACATTTATATTTCTTTTAATTAAAAATATTTATATCCTTAGTTTTTTACTATATATATATATATATATCTGTTTTTTAACAAACAATTGCTTAAAATTGTTTAGTTTTAAAATTATCTTTTATCCCACTTTGGATTGTTTTAATGGTAGCAAAGTGAGATAGTAAATAAATGAATAAGTAAATAAATAAATGATAGAGATGTTAGAAAGAAAGTACAAGCCTTATACTGTTATTTCCATATATGTACAGACATAATGAAAATTCAGAAAATATTACTTTCTATGCAGATTTTCTAGCTTTCCCTCACACACAAACACACACACACAAACAAACACACACACACACACACACACACAAAATAGAACAAGTCTATACTGAAAAATTCTGATTTGGGGTTTGGTATAAATGTAATGATGGACTACATTCATAGTAATAATAATAGTTATAAGTATAATTATAAATTTACCTCTTACTCTATGGTTACAACATAACTCTCTTCTTTCTGTAATCTATCCTGTCTAATCATCAAACCATAACGCCAGTTTGGTCTAGTGGTTAAGGCAATGGGCTAGAAACCAGGAGTCTGTGAGTTCTAGTCCCGCCTTAGGCATGAAAGCCGGCTGGGTGACCTTGGGACAATCACTCTCTCTCAGCCCTAGGAAGTAGCCAATAGCAAACCAGGAGACTGAGAGTTCTAGTCCCACTTTAGGCATGAAAGCCGGCTGGGTGACCTTGGGCCAGTCACTCTCTCTCAGCCCAACTCACAATCACAGGGTTATTGTGGGGAAAATAGGAGGAGGAAGGAGTATTAGGTATGTTCGCTGCCTTGAGTTATTTATAAAAATAATAAAGGCGGGATAAAAATTAATTAGTTAAATAAATAATAGTAAGATTAGTCAACAGGTCATATTCTATTATTCTATTAAGGAGAATTATATTTATACTAAATGAAATATAGTTGGCAGTATAGTCGGCATTGCTCACCCTGACCCTAAAAGATGCTATGAATAATTTCAACTTTAGATCCTAAAATATATTCCTCCATTTGTTTCATCAATAGATAGTATACAAAATTAAAGGAAATTTTTTATTTTTTTTTTTTAAAATTAAAAGGAAGACAAGAAAAAAAACTGACACACCAAGCTTCTGGACTGACTGTTGCTAGAAGTAATGATGTATTTGAAAAATGATAATGGACCAATTCAAATGTTACATAGGATATGGTTCTGTGTGGCAGTCTCTCCATATAATATCTGCCACATTTTAAAGATGGTAAGAGGATGGAGTGGCATAAGCACATGTACATTTTCATGCTGATAGCAAGGAGAAAGCCTTTGACACAATCTGCATGGTGGTCAGCTTTCAATTAGACAGCCAGTCTGGGGCCACAATACAGGACTAATTTTGATGTCATGAACTTGGAATCATCTCTCAGTATATAATGGCTAAAAGCCAACATAAAGTTAAGTAATCTTAAACTGAATAGAGTGCTTAATTATGTATGTGACTATGCTCCGTCAGAAACAAGAATTATGAATTTAGTTCTAACCTGAAGGTATGATTTGTAAAAAAAAAAAAAAAAATTAATCAAGATGAATATCATTTTATTTCTTGAAGGACATTGATATAGGAAACATATATCTTCTTGAAACATGCATAAAATGGTAAGTAAATTGTAGATAGTGAAAAGATTAAGATAACTCTGCTAATTTGTTGTTATTTGTGGTAACTGCTTTTTAAAATTATTTTCTTATTACATTCACAAAGATATTTATCATTTCAACAGCTGACAAATTGTCCGCTTATTCTATTAACTAGCACATTCTAGAATTAGAGTTTCAGGTTTTAGAATAGCAGATGATGAATTTGTGCATAATTTGCCTTTTTTTATAAACATTGTTCTATTTAAAGACAGGGTTATTTTACAAACCTCCTGACACGTCAAATTATTTTCATTATATAGTAGCATAATATTTCTGTCTTAATAATATGGCAATGTTACATCCAATGCTCTATATTTTAATATACTCATTAGCAAGACTACAAACGGCTACATTTTATTACATAATGAACCCTGAGATTAAGAATAAATTGTGAGATGTATATGGATGTACATGATCTGAACCAATGAACTGTGGCCTGAAATGATGTCACAAAATGTGCAGCATTAAGTGGAAGGTTAAACCTACTTGCATCTCGGTTCATTAAACGCAGTTAAAGTGCAAATTCCCTCATTCTGACAGTAGTAATCACAAGGGTTCACTTTCTGGTCACAGCGCTGATTTTTAAACCCCACAGAGCATCTGCAGAATTTCAGTAAAATACAGCTAAATAAATAAATATTCTCCCTTTTTTTTTGCTGAAGACCTTTTAAATGCAAATACATAACTGATAAAATGAACAATAAGCAAATATGCTCCACCTGATTCATGGGAAGTCCAAACTATTACTATTCATTAAATCTTACTGATCGCTATGGGTGGAAACCAAGCTAATGTGGGTGCAATCCTGTCAAAGGTAGAACTGGCACAGGACTCAACCTGATCCCTCTTCCATAGTGACAGACGGCAAGCAGGCACTTTGCAGTGCCTGATAATTGCTGGCTAGGAGAGATTAAGGTCTATCTCTAGCCTTCTAATACCCCTGGTTGAATGTTTCCTAAATTCTGAACTTGATCCAGTTTTCTGACCAACTGGGTTCACTGACCTCCCATACTTGATAATACTCCAATTTATCAGATAATTATCCAAGACAAGGGAGGGATGCTAATAATATATGCAGTCACTGCACCCATATTAGAATTATGGATCCTGCCCAATGAAGGCAAATATAATCTGTTCTCATTAAAGCACATTTTACATTCCTTAGGTCTAGAACAATTTGTAATAAACAAACCCACTTGCTTCAACTATGAGAAATTTGGGAGAATATCATTACATCCAAATATCTGACAATCTTTTCTTATGACAGAATGTTTATAGAATGATTATAGATTATTTTAATGAGTACTCTAAGGACAATCAAATTGAAATGTTTCAACATACATTAAAATTAGGATAGTCATTTTAGGCTTAGTATATGGTTGCTTTGATTTCATACAGAACCATTTACAAGAGTGAAATGTACCTTTATAATTACCATAATGCAACTGCAATATACATTTTAAGGATTACATATCAAAAGGTCACATTGTATGGACAACTATGATTTAAGAATTAATTGTAAAGTTTGGGTTTAAAAGGCTGCCTTAAAAATGTACTTAATACTATTACTGAAACATTACAAATGTTATTCATAAATATATTATATCTATCTATCTATCATCTATCTATCTATCTATCTATCTATCTATCTATCTATCTATCTATCATCTATCTATCTATCTATCTATCTATCTATCTTTGAACAACAGATAATATTTCTACATCTTTCAGTAATGCTATCTATATAATAATTAAAATAGGTACACATAGAAGTAGTATCATGTAGTTAAGGGTGCCGTTCTCCTATCCTTGTCACTGGCAATTGTCAAAACTAAAACCAAACCTGGACCAAGATTTCATTTTCATGGCATCACTTTGAAAGAAGAAATGTATACTGGCAAAGTGACATTATAAACTGTGTGGATATAAAGATGCCCAAATTATTGTCAGAATATTTCAGCATACTCACAGGCAGACAGGTATATTTGTCTCTATATCCAACTGGCAGGTAGCACCATTGTAGCAATAGCCATCACATAATTGGCAGCTGGATGCAATTTTTCCATTTGTGCAGCTATGATTTGTGGGAGGAAAACATGTCACTGTTAACCATGCCACTACTGATGAATAGGGTGCTTCAGTCATTCTATTTTTTTTAATAGCTTGTTAAATTACTTTCCTTGGTTAATGAAGAAAGCTATTACAAACTGCTCAGCTTAACTTAGCATGGTTACTTAATCAATTAGATGTTTGTTATATTCAACAAAGAGAGTTAAATTATATGTTTGCTATGTTCAACAAACTATGCAGCAAGATCAGAGGCCTTGGCTTGGGGAGTAGCTATTCTAGTAGATGTTGGCAATTTCATTGTTCACTACTAGGTGAGTGATTCTAGTGACAATGGCTTTACTTACTGTTAATATCCTGACAACTTAAAAGCATGTGTATTTACATAAAGCAAGATCTACATCTCACTAACTATTATAACATTATTAGCAAGGGAGAAGTATGAATTATTTCCATCTCTGTTTCTTTGTTCTCGTGCCCTACTGTGGTCATGCCCCACTGAATGCCTAATAACACAGAAATAATGGAAAATATACTATACAGAAAATGTAGTGATCTTCATATGTTGTATAGTAGCTAGTAAGGGGCAAAGATTCTTCTAAATTTGAAGATAATATCATTATCTCATATTTAAAAGGCTGATAATGCTTATCAGTTTTATTGACACTAATCTTGTATTCACACACATTTCCTGGAAATGACATTAAAATTCAATTCCTGGTAGATTTCTTAATGAATTCAAGGAACAAGGTTTTATCACATTTTAAGTAACGTTATTGTATGTGCAAGTGTTTTGGAACTATCATTTTGATTCTCTCTACCCTTTTGGTTTTCCTTTGAATGAAAAGCAGCATATACAGTACATATTTTAATTAATTTTTCATGAAAGGTAAAACATAAATATTTTAATATATAAATTAATTACTATGGGATAAGTCAACTACAATTAATCTGGGACATCTACAATCTGGAAAATGTATGATTAAAATATATAATTAAAATATTTTCCCACAATAATAAGTCTATGCACATGTCTTTACAACAGCACAGATGGCTACTGCATATTGTACATTAAAGCATACTATGTCAGAAAGCACCCAAAATTCCCTATTTGAATTCATTAATTCTACTGAATTAATTATAGATATGAAATGGATTGTTGATTAATGGATATATAAACCTTTCACCTGATTTGCTGCAATATTTCCTATATGGTAGCCTAATTTTAATTTCTATGCAAGTCTGAATAATAGTTCATTTTATTATGTTTCAAAATATTTTCCTTCTAACTAACATCAGCTCAGCTTAATGTTCAGGTACTTGCAGATAATGCAGACTTGATATATACTGACTTCCACCATTCTGGTATATTTTAATACTCTGCACATATTGAAAGTATACATTTCTGGCTATTCAATTATTTGATTTATTCCAATTTTAACTTACTTGCACATTATGTCATCATTTTTCTTGTCTATGATGCATTGACCTCCATGACATTTTACACATCTGTCTACTTCACATTTTGAACCTTCATATTGGAGAGGACAGAAACATTCTACACTGCCATCATCAGCAATGATGCAGGTTTCAGAATTAACACAATAATGGTGACAAATATCTGCAATGAACACACACACACACACATATGACTTGTAATGAAAATTACCCTCTTTTAAATCAAAGCATATTAATAACTTAAATCAATAACTATTCTAATAAGTTATCAAGCAATAAAAATAACTTTTATTTATGGGATACATGTGTAGATAGCTGAACAGATACATATACACATTTATATTTGTTGATTTCAAAGGTATAATCCAATAGAATTAAAAAATGTACAAAATGAGACAAAAATTTCACAAAATAAGTTTTTAAAAGACACTTTTCTCAAATCACAAGGAAGTTCCTTTATTTTTTCTTTGAATATTTGCCATAATTTTTTTTCTCCTTCATTCTTCCCCAGAATGATGTCTGGTCTAAAACATGTGGAGAATACAAAATAATGAGCTGACTACCAGCACAATTCTTATTCTTGTTTCATGCAATAACAAACAAAAAAGAAAGAAAAAGAAGAAAAAGAAAATCTTTTTACAGATAAAGGCAACCTCCCTTTTACCGGCATTGGTGAACCACTCCTGGAAATCTGAGAACAAAATGAAAAGATCCTCCCAATTTTGCAATACTGTTCTCTGTGGTGGCTCAGAACATGTGTTATAAACTGCAGTTTTCTCAAAATGTGAACATATCTTTATTTTGTAACGGTTACATCTTAATTTTAGCTCAGCAGCCCCTTTATAGGACAATATTGCCAGCAAAAATTATCTTTAAAGCACTTGTTCATTTCTTATATACTGTATGTGATAGCAGTTTGCAACTGTAAGTTAATGATCTAGTATTTTCCTAATATTGTCCATCAGAGGAAAAAGTCCTCACATTGTTATAAAGGTTAAATAAATATCACCTCTTCTGCCTTCTATTTATTTATTAATGGATTTAGGTTATCTAATATATTTTGTTATTTTAGACTGTATTTGCAGATTTTTAAAATCTGATCATCAGTACACAATATAACGAATACCCTTACATTTACATTTAAATGAATTTCTTTTTAAAAGATGTTTGCAGAGGCAGTGGGCCAGAAACAAATTTCTGGCTTTGTGTAAGCTTCAAGTAAATATAGTTTTTTCCCCTTAATCTGTATGTCTGCCTATGCATGATTTATGTGATCTATTATTTTCAAAATCCCAATTACACTGATTTCAGGATCCATGTGGTTTATTTAATCCTGAGAATAGAATCACTACCAGTGTGGGATTTTTTGTTTTTCAGAGATTTGAATTATATTTAACAGCTTTCCAAATGGAAGTATGAGCAGCTGATTTCAGTGAAATCAAATTTACAATGCAGGTGAATCTTTTTGCTGGTCTCATTATTAAATGCAATATATTATTATAATACTTTTTATATTATAGCCTTCCAGGGTCTTCTATGTATTCAAATTTTATAGTATTAATAAGTAATAATTTCCATCATGACATCTTCTTAGTCTGTTTTTCACATCAAATAGATGGCTGTTTAAAAGTACAATACCATGACATAAAACAATTCTTGAATTTGGTACCGATTTGGTGCTGAAAAAGAAAAGCAAGTGCACCAGGGATCTTATAAATGTAACAGTAATCTACCTTATATGTAAATGCATAAACCCTTGAGAGTTTATCAAGTGTAAATATCTATGAAGTGAAAAACTGAATTGATAGGAACAACCCGGATCCACATAGGCTAAAATGTGGCCCTTGAGAAAGCCAACCTTGTCTATGCTATGGGTTGGTCTGATGATTCAGACTCTGAATTGAGGAGCAGGGCTTGACAGGTTCTGACCTTCCAATTCAGGAGCTGCTAGGCTCCTAGATATCTGCAGAGGAGGCTCAAAAAGAGCAGCACCTTTTGGAGGATGAGCCTTTATGTTTGGAGCAATCAGCCACCTGTCATGGAAGCACAGTCGCAGGCTGAGTCCCATGACTGAGAGCCTGAGCAGGAACAGATCCTCAGACCTTGCACATGCAGAAAGATCAAGTGAGTTGAACAGAGTTCTTCAGTAAGGTTCCTTGAAAGAAAGAGGCATGACTCAGGAAGATAGGACACACCTGAGTCAGTGCTATAAAAAGGCCTTGGGAGTCACACTTCTGTTGGTGTGAAGGAATGTAGATCTGCCCTTGGGAATGAGGAAAGAATGAGTGGGCCATTAAGGGGGACTTTCAGAAAATCTTAGTTCTGAGAAAGTGGACAACGTGAGAAAGAAACTAAAAATGACATCACTTTGATTTTGTTTGGTATAACATGCAGCAGAGAGAAACTCTGACAGGCTTTCAAGATTTTGCTTTCTACCCTTCAACAACAGAGAGCGCTCCTGGAATACCTGTCATGTCTATTTCTTGACCTGGTTTACCTCAAAGAGCTGACATTTTGCAAATTGTTTTGCAAACAATTTTTCAGCCTCAGACCTGACTTCCTGAGCATATATAGCTTCTGTTTTCCTGGCTGACCTGGACTGGGATGAGACTACACTCAGCTCTGATTCTTGGATTTGTCTGAATGGAACTTCAGCTTCTGAAGTATGCTTGTTTGTTTTTTCCTGAACTATCACATTCCTGCACAGTGGTGGGATTTATACTTGTTATCAGAGCTTTCCAAACTGTGTGTCGCGACACAAAAGTGTGTCACCACACACAGCGTGGTGTGTCGCCACACCACCTGGAAGTGGCGGCGCGCGCATGCACGGCGGCAGCGGCAGCAGCGCGGGATCAGTGCTTCCGTGTTTTAGCGGAGGCTGCCGCCTCTGCCGCCGCCGTGCACACATGCACCGCCGCACGCCCCCTGCGCCGCCACCGTGTGCACACGCGCCACCGCTGCCGCCGCCGCCACCCCTGGTGTGTCGCCAGCGGCGGCACTTTGGAAAGCCCTGCTTGTTATAGAGAAATCAAATTTAAGTCTGAACTCTTGTGCTTGTAATTCCTGGCACTGGACAGTCTAGCAGCCACAGAACCTGGCAGTACAAACCTGAACATTAGATGCCCTGACTTCTAACCTCCCAGAATTCTGTGGTTTGGCTCTACAGGGACTAAACCTTTAAGTAAATTGGGAGTAATACAGTAGGTGCTGCAATAGTATTCAGAAGGCTGAAGAAGGCAGGCAAGTGGAAGATGACTGGGGAGAGTTATTTTGTACTGTAATCTCAGCTTCACTAAAAGAACCAGGAGGGGGGGGGAAAGTGATTGAACTTCCTCTTCCTGAAGGATCTAAGTGCATCCAAGTTTTCTGTGGAGGGAAAAGCCAAGCTTTCTATGTCTGTGCATGTTAACATTTGTCTCAGGCTCATTATACATGTATGCATATGTAAACCTTGGTGTTTGTGCATGCATGCATACAGATACACATATCTACATATACAAATGTGATATATAAGAACATTGCCAACTCTCTAAACTGTATTACTGAAGATGGGACTGTAACATGTCAGATGAGGAGCACCATGTCAGTGAAACATATTTTGTTTTTCTCAGTATAAGTAATGGGAATATATTCCATATGCTCCATCTTATATATTACTTCCAGATGCTCCATCTTACATCTTACTTTCTGAAATGGCTTTAGATTTACGTGTAATTCTTCCCTGAGTTTTTTTTTAAATGCCCCTCCCTTTTCCTTGCTAATAATTTTAATAGCATTTCTCATTAATGTTTAGCAGAAAACATAAGAATAGCCCTGCTGAACTCAAAAGCAAAGTAATCCTTTTTCTGAAAACTGAAGGTCTATATTTCTATACTTATGTGTTATATTCTTAAGAAACAGGCTATGAGCCACTGATTACCACCAAGAATATTCATATGATTACTTTGAAAGTAGTCACTATGAATTTGCACAACTACTTGTGTACCGCAAGATATCATAATAGCAATTTAATAAAATACCAAATGTCTATAAATTCTTTATAGACATTTTGATTATCCTGGTATATGATGCCACTTTAAGAAATCATAAATGGAGCTCTGATCTTATGAATAACTCAGATGATATCAAAGTTTGAACAAACAAGTGCTGCCATTGCACTCCAAAGAAGTAAGTGCTTTATCTTCACTTTTCCCTTATATATAATTTAAATATAGAGCAGAAAAGAAGAATATGTTTTTATTTATGCATCATTCTGTTAGTGGAACTTCCTTCCCTTCTCTCTCTCTCTCTCTCTCTCTCTCTCTCTCTCTGCCTGCACTGGATTAAGAAGAGCAATAAAATGAGAGTGGGGTAAGTCAGGAGAAACGTGAAAGTGTGTTATATGCAGTAGGCATGGGTATGAATGGTGAAACGAATGAAAGTGTTAGAGTAGTGTGTGTACATTGTTATATAGGCAACAAATAGTACAGTATGTCACAAATATACTGTGTTGTATAATGCGTTGTTTAGTTTTGTCAGTAGGTGGCAGTGTTAAAGGTTATGCTGGGTTTTTAAAGTTTTTTTTTCCTATGAACCTGTGCACTCTGGGAAAGTCTCTATGGTATGATGTTATATCCCCTTTCTTCTCTGTGTTGTATGAAAAATAAAGTACCAGTCAGGCTTGCAAAATCACCCTAACTGGAAAGCAGCATCTCCAGATTATCCACACACTGTGATAACAGAAAGAATGTATATGGATTGAATACAACAGTGTGACCAATATGAAGAAAGTATGCTGATGGGTTGATCATAAAGAGAATACCAATGAGCATGAATTGCAAAACAAATATATAAAGGTTGAATAAATGGGATGAGAGGAAGAGGAAGACTGGAAAGTATGATTGGATGAAGTTGATGAGATCCTCAGAAAGAGCTGAGGGGTTTAAAGAACAAAAGGCAATGTAGGAAGGACATATAGGTGGCAACGGAAGCAAGGATGTTTTGCAAGAACAGAAAGGTATGGAGAGAATAGTGAATGGCATTGGTGATAATTGTATTTAGTCAGATTTTATTTTCTCTTATCTCCTGCCATTAACTTTTCCTTCTTTTTAATGTTTTTCTGTACTTTGCATGATATTGAAAATTCAAGATGGTGACCGGGAGCAGCCGCTGCTGAGCGCTGCTCCGGGAGAGAGGATCCTGGTCTCCTGAATCCCACCCTACCCTGCCTTTTTGTTACCTGGAGGTTTGGGTAGGGGATTTTGTGGGGTTCCCTCGGCTTTTACTCTTGGACCGAGGTGGGGAGATGGCTCCCTGGGTGGAGCAGCAGGCAACGAGGCAGCGAAGGGGGCAGCAGAACGCGACAGCCGTTTGGAGGAGGAGTGTGGGAAGACAGCGGAACGCGGTGCTTTTCCCTGCAGGCTTTCAGGGCTTTCGGGGCTCGGGTGAGCCCATTGTGAACTGGGCGAATTCCCTGGTGAGCCCTTACCATCTAGACTAAGACGCTCGGTCCCTTGGTGGCCCTCCGGTATAGTAGAGGAAGTGGCGGAGTGGCGGATTACAACAGGAGCCTTGTGGGCCTTGTGGACAAATATCTTACTATATTTCTGTGAGCTTGGGGCCCGGATGGACTTTGGCGAATCCCCGCAGTTGTTGGTGGACCCGGCGAGCCCCAGAGATTTAATATACCCTGGTGGCTTGCGAGACCTTGGCGCTGCAACAAGACGGAAGAGCAGAGCGGCGGAGCGTGTTAGACCTTAAGGCACGCCGACTCGGATGGACTCTTGGTGGGCCTGGTGGTCTCTAACTGTGGGGGGAGGGGGTCTAAGGGAGGATGACAGGTTCGTGTATAGGGGACCAGCCATGATATCCCCATGAAATTAACAACTATTGAAGGTTTCTTATTGAACCTTTAGCTTAACAACAAGAGGAAGCCCCATCTACACCCACACCTATTATAGGCGGCAGAGACTTTTAGGGTCCCCATAGTGTGAATCTGGCCCTCCCCCTGGATGTGAGAGAGTCAGGGGGGGAGGCCTAGACTGTGTGATTGTATGTATGAGTGCCCACACCTGAGTGAGAGACAAGTGGTGGGCAGGAGTGGATGATGCCCCTCTGCGACAAGTGAGAGTGGTTGTGGGGGGACATAGTAGGTGTGTCAGTGGTGGTTAGGCCCCATCAGTGCCGAGAGCTTAGGCTGGTGCACTGGGGGGGGCTACCATCGCTAGAAGCTGATTGAGTTTGAGAGATGTGTGCGTGGGGGAGGGGACCCGTGTTTCAACCCAGGGTCTTTGAAGGTCCGGGAGTTGAGGCATCTGGACCTGAAAACTCTGGGGGTTATGGAATGGGCTGCTCTATCGAAGTGGTGATGGGCTGGGGATGTTATGACGGGAACTGGAGGGCGGGCCATCATTGGGGAAGACGCCCCCGGTGTTTGTTACCGGTGGCGTGTTCCGGCCCTCCAGGTTCATACCCAGGTCCTGGTCAGCAGATCCGTGAGGGCCCTGGTTTCCAGCTGCTGCTTCTTAATGCCAGGTCTGTTAACAACAAGGGCCCCCTCATAAGTGATTTGATCACGGAGGAGGGGGCAGACCTGGCATGTATCACTGAGACCTGGCTGAGCTCGGGGGGGGGGTAGCCCTCTCTGAAATATGCCCAGCCGGGTTTCAGGTGTAGCATCAGCCGAGACTCCGGGGCAGGGGAGGAGGGGTGGCGGTTGTAATTAGAGAGTCTCTAGTGGCCTTCAGGGGTGCTGCTCCGCAAGTGGCCGGTTGTGAGACCCTGTTTTTCAAGTTGGGTTCTCGAGAACAGTTGGGAGTGTTGCTGCTGTACCAGCCTCCCTGCTGCATAGCGACATCCCTGCCTGAGCTGCTGGAGGCCATCTCGGGGCTGGCAGTGGAATTCCCTAGGCTTATGGTTCTGGGGGATTTCAATCTGCCGTCCCTGGGACGTGCCTCTGAGGCGGCTCGGGAGTTCATGACTACCATGGCAGCCATGGGCCTGTTCCAGATTATTCGAGACCCAACTCGAGACAGTGGACTCACCCCGGACTTAGTTTTCTTGTCGGAGCAGTGGCAGTATGCTCTGAGGGGAGAGCTACATCTTTCCCCTTTGTCATGGTCAGATCATGCCCTGGTGACCTTGAGATTCTCTTATGCTGCCCCACTCCACAGGGAGGCAGGACCCAGTCAATTGGTCCGCCCCCGGCGACTAATGGACCCAATAGGGTTTCAGAGGGAGCTGGGGGTTGTACCTCAGGATCTACTGCACACTCCAGCGGAGGTCCTGGCTGCAGCCTGGAATAGGGAGGCGGCCGGGGCCTTGGACAGGATTGCGCCTATGCGGCCTCTCTTGCCACACCTGACCCGATACTCCCCTTGGTTTACGGAGGAGTTGAGGGTCTTGAAGAGGGTTAAGAGAGGCCTAGAGTGCCACTGGAGAAAGACAAAGACTGAATCTGACCGAACACAAGCTAGAGTCGCTGTTAAGACCTACCTTGTGGCGGTAAGAGCGGCGAAACGTCAATATTTCTCCGCTCTTATTGCGTCCGCAGAATGCCGTCCGACGGCCCTGTTTAAGATAACAAGATCTCTTTTGGGTAAGGTGGACTCTGTCACCCACCTGCAGGGCCGTGCGGAAGAATTTTCTGAGCATCTGCAGGATAAAATCGCTCAGATTCGGTCAAAGTTGGACTCTAAGCGTGTGGCACAGTCTGGGGAGATGCCAAGGGAACGTCCTTGCCCGGTTATCTGGGAACAGTTCGATCCTGTTGGACCTAAGGAAGTGGACAGGATCCTTCAGGTTGTAAGGGCCACCACATGTCATCTAGACCCATGTCCTTCCTGGCTGGTAAAGGCAGTCCGGGAGGTGACATGTGGATGGGTCCAGGTGATGGTTAATACATCTCTGGGGGAGGGGTGTTCCCAGGTGCTTTTAAAGAGGCTCTGGTGCACCCCCTCCTCAAGAAACCATCACTGGACCCTACTATATTGGACAATTTTCGTCCTGTCTCCCACCTCCCTTTTTTAGGGAAGGTGGTTGAGAAAGTGGTGGCATTACAACTCCAGAGGATCCTGGATGATACGGATTAACTGAACCCCTTTCAGTCAGGTTTTAGGCCGGGATATGGGGTGGAAACTGCATTGGTCGCGCTTACAGATGATCTCTGGTGGGAGCGGGATGGAGGGAGTGCATCCATCCTAGCTCTTCTTGACCTCTCAGCGGCATTCGATACCATCGATCATGGTATCCTTTTGGGACGGCTCAGGGAGTTGGGGATGGGCGGCGTAGTTTTGCGCTGGTTCACCTCCTTCCTCCGGGGCCGGTCCCAATCGGTGGTAATAGGAGATGAGAGATCTGACCCTCGCCCCCTCGTTTGTGGGGTGCCGCAGGGTTCGGTTCTCTCCCCTCTCCTATTTAATATCTACATGAAACCGCTGGGTGAGATCATCCGTCACCATGGGATGAGATACCATCAATATGCGGAAGATACCCAATTATACATCTCCATCCCTGGTGAGGTAAGTGATGCAGTGGCTACCCTTTCTCAGTGCCTGGAGGCTGTGGGGGTCTGGATGGGGAACAACAGGCTTCGACTGAACCCTGGTAAGATGGAGTAGCTGTGGATTGATGGCTCCTGTGGATCCAGGAAGTTATCATCCTTAGTTCTGGATGGGGTTGCACTACCCCATTCAGACCAAGTGCGGAATCTGGGGGTTCTTCTGGACTCACAGCTCCTGCTCGAAGAGCAGGTGGCAGCCGTGGCCAGAAGGGCTTTTGCACAGCTTCGTGTTGTGCGCCTGTTACGCCCTTTCCTGGATCAGGATGCCCTCCGTACAGTCACTCATGCCCTGGTCATCTCCCATATAGACTATTGCAATGCGCTCTACATGGGGCTACCCTTGAAGAGTATCCGGAAGCTTCAACTGGTCCAGAATGCGGCTGCTCGCGCAGTTATTGGTGCGCCAAGATCAGCACATGTGACACCTCTGCTGCGATGGCTGCACTGGGTACCTGTGTGCTTCCGGGTCCAATTCAAGGTGTTGGTTATCACCTTTAAAGCCCTACATGGCATGGGACCAGGTTACCTGAGGGACCGTCTCATCCCCATAACATCGAACCGTCCGACTCGGTCATTTAGAGAGGGCATGCTGCGGATCCCATCGGTAAGGGAGTTTCACCTGATGGGGTCTAGAAAGTGGGCCTTCTCGATAGTAGCGCCCACCCTTTGGAATATTCTGTCCCCGGAGGTGAGGCAGGCCCTATCACTCCCGGCCTTCAGAAAGAACTTAAAGACCTGGTTCTGCCGCCTTGCATGGGAGGGGGGGAACAGCTCCTCTTGGGGATGGCTGGTTCCATAGAGCCCTTTTAAACATCGACCCATCAAATCTTGGATTTTGTATTTAAATTTTATTGTATTAGAAAGTATTTATATATGCTGTTTTAATCGTTAAATTTTAACTGTCGGTTTTTGTAAACCGCCCAGAGTTCCCTTGCGGGGAGATGGAGCGGTAAATACAAATTGAATTATAAATAAATAAAATAAAATAATAAAATAATAAAATAAAATAAAATAAAATAAAATAAAATAAAATAAAATAAAATAAAATAAAATAAAATAAAATAAAATAAAATAAAATAAAATAAAATAAAATAAATAATGTTCACCTTGAAAGGCAATGGGGTGATAAGGGAATGCATGTAGGTGGTTTTTCTCTTGCTGGACTGGACTTACCTACTTTTTCATTCTGGCAATACCTACTATTTGGAGTGCACCCCAGGTGTGCTGTGTACCCTAATATAGAATGAAGAAGAATACACACACACACGCTACATCTGTGTTTGGAAGCCTTTATTCTTCCCCAGACAATATATTCTTAATATGTGTCTGCATTTGAAAATAATTTGCTCTGGCAAAACATGGCCGATGCATTTGTTTTTGCTACTGTTTTCAAGTGCTTGTTTTAGCCTTTCGCATTTAAATACTTCCGAGTTTGTGATCTTCTATATCCTGTGTCGACAGATACACACCCTCACTATTACTTGGTTAGATCAAGTCAACCACCACAGGGAGGAAAAGCTTTTAGGGTGGTAGATAGGACTGGGGATGGCCTTCTAAAATAAGTCTAGCAAAACAAACCCAGATGGCTTTTAGAACAGGCAAGACTGTTCAGATTAGAATACATTTGGAACTGCAGTTGAGCTAAGTACTCAAGAAGCTCATTTTGAATCTCTTTGTTATCTTGTTTTATGGTTGTTATTAAGAGCAGACACTATTGCCGTTAATGTTGCAACCATCTTGTATTTTATGAGGTAGATATTATTGCATGGAATAAATGTCAATAAGATCCTTGGGCAAAGCTTTGCTTCCCAGACTAAACCCTCCTCCCAGGATTTGTCTTTGTAAAACAGAAGATGGATACACAGACAGATGAAAAAGAGAAGCAAAGCTATGGATATACTATATAAAGGCTGGTTCTAAACGTTTGGACTGCTTTAGCCAGTAAACGTTTTCTTCTTTTTTAAAGTAATGGAGCCTTTTTTCAATAGAAGTTTCAGGAGTTCTAGGGGTTCAAAATGGGGTTCAAAATAAAAGCATTATACACACAAACACACACACATATATGTGTGTGTGTATATGTATATGTATACTGTATATTATAAATAAAATATCTCATGGCTGTTATTATATTTGTCTGATAAAAGGAACTTTTACTGTGACATCACTCTTAATTAAACAGTTTTGTTCTGGATGTGTTGCCAAATGATTGTTTTTAAAAACTGAAAAATATCAATTCAATTCTGATTTTGTTAATTATACTCCTTCATTTATTGTTCTGTACTTACAATCCTGACATCTGTCCCCTGTATGTTCAGGCTGACATTGACAGTGGGGCTGATTTCCAGCAGTGACAGTGCAGGTTCCTCCATTCTGACAAAAATGATCACAGACTGTTTTATTGCAATTTGGACCTGTAAACCCCAGTGTACAACTGCACGCAGGTCTTCCTACAAGACAAAATGAAATACCTGGTAGGGTAGGTCTACTTATGTGCACTTAAAAAAATACACCTTTCTGATTTCATATTCATAAGTTATAGAATATAGATAAATCAATCAGTATCACATGACATCTATAAATATTTTAAACACATATAGAGGTAGTCCTCATTTAGCAACCACATTTGGGACCAACAACTTGGTTGTTAAGCAAAGCGGTCACTAAATGAAACTGCAACTGGCTTATGATCTTACTTCAGCTTTCCTTTGCTTTACAGACCTGCAAAGTTTGATATTGTGAGGATTGGTTTTAAAGTTACCTTTTCATCACTGTCATAACTGTGAACGGTTGCTAAATGAGGCAGTCGCTTAATGAGGACTACCTGTAATTTGTTATAGCATTTTAAAAAACATTTAAAATGGCTTATTTTGCTAAATATACAGAAACCATAGAACATATATTTCTTTGTCAGAAACCATTATTTATTTATTTTTAATTGTATGTGATTATTATCAGATAATAAATTGTCCCTAGAATGCAAGTGCAGTCTATTCCCTATCTGGAAGAACTGAAGTCATATTGTGTTCCAAACTTCCTAGAAGCTTCCTACTGCTATTCAGGTTGTGGAGGAGAAAGTTTAGTCCTACTATACATTTCTCAAATGCTCTGAATTTGTAAGAATCTGTTGTACTTAGTGGGAGCCCAGTCACTGGATATGTTCAAGCTGAGGCTGGGCAATCTTCTGTAAGGGATGTTTTAAATTGGATTCCTGCAGTCATTGACTTAAATGTCCAACTCCATCATTCTACAACGAGCATACTGATACTGAGCACATCTCCTAGTTATGTTGATAGTTGTTTGGATTATGCCTGGCTGCTATGTGTTTTATTTTTTATACTATATATTTTATTTATTTTACTGTAAGCTGCCTAGAGTCATGTATGTGAGATGGTGGTTATATAAATCAAATAAATAATAATAATCATTATCCTCTTTGGGCATTGCCCACTGCCTCTAATAAAATTGATTTATCTATCAAAATATGCTTGGAATTTAATAAGAAATAATACTATAGCCATAAATTAAATAGATTCATTTTAAGTTATATATTTGAAATGCATTTTTGACAATTAAGCAATTGTATTTTTTATAAACCCTCGATTTTGCTCTTTACAATTTCTTTAAAATCTATTAATTTGTTTTGTTTGAAAATAGCTCATATTATTTTGAGCTTTAATTAAGTTTTTCATATGTATGTTTTAATTAACTCAAGATATTTTCTTTGTTCAGATATTATTCGTCACAGCACCTGACAAAAATGTACACATTTTAATTAAAGCTACCCAAAATCTACTTGCATAAGATCTACACTGGAATTTGCCAGAATGCTTAACTATAAGTAAACTAATAATGACTAAATCTACAGTTTGCCAGTGGAATTTATTTAACTAATTAATATTTGTGTACAGATAGTGAGAATCTAAAACTTAAAATTCTTTTATCTCCTCATACAGAAAATAATGACTTACAGTGCACTTAATTATTTTCCCATTATAATAATTAGTAGTACCAGTACTAGTAATACAATACAGTGTATTTATAGACCAATTTTCAACTTACAGGAAATCAAAGCACAGCACAACTTAAGTTAAGAAGAATATTACCCAATAATATCTAAGCATTGGAAATGAATCAAGATTGTAACACTAAACCTACTAATCAAATGTATTTAACATTTGAGCATGTGCAGAAATAGGGTGTAGTAAAATTAAGTAACTTTCATTGTAATGATAAGGATTGATATGATAGTAGATGGTTTAAATAATCATTCTGCAATTTAATTTACATTTGATTGGGAAAGGTATTAGTAAGTAAATAGGTAAACAGGCTATCAAAGGAAAATTATCATTATTAAAAGTATATTATTCAGCTATATATCTATTCAATGCCATAATATAATCATCATTACTAGTCCCATGCCTCTTCCCTTTTAATCCCCATCCACTATCCAATTCAGAGTCAGGAGATCTAGCCTGTTGTACTGGGTAGGAGCCCAAAGTTGAGCCAACTGCCATTCCCCAAAGCTGATGTCCCTTTCTTTAAATTGATGATGGCTACCTATCACACTTACAGATAAGAGGCTGTAAAATAGTTCCATAATACTCCATTATTTGAACCTAATCTACAATTAAAATCACCTGCCAAAACACAGGAGCAGCATTGGAATGTTTTAACTGAAGCTCTACTATATACTCTTCCAACTTATTTACTTGATGTAGTAACTGCTGTGGAGCAAGGAAAGTACTAAGATCTAAGCACTATACCTGTAGCACCATAGGGACCGCGGTGGCTCAGTGGTTAAGACGCTGAGTCAGAAGTCATTAAGGCTGACAGCTCGGCAGTTCGAAACCCGAGAGCATGTGCCGCGTGCTGGAGTGAGCTACCGGCAATTAGTAAAAATCAGTCCCAGCTCCTGCCGACCTAGCAGTTCAGAAGCATGCAAATGCGAGTAGATAAATTAGGTACCACTCCGGTGGGAAAATCACAGGGACATGAAAGGAGCCTCCTTGGGCGCCCCCCGGGCAACGGTGATGTCACCAGCAAATCCTTTCACCACAGAAGCACTTTGGTGCTTCTGACATGAACACACACACCTGTAGCACCTACCCTAGGTAGCACCTATCTATATAGCTGCAAAAGTATAGTTATTGTCGATGGGATGCATGTGATATTATCAGTCCCTAAAGCCAGATGGTTCTTCAATACCAGAATAAAAAGGCCTCCTTACTTGCCCAATTAGGTACAGCTTTAAGTGCAAATACTGTATCCAAATCCTCCTAAACTTTTTGAGGGCCAGCCAATAAAGTTCCAGGATATCAATGAAATATTCTGATGATACCCTCACAATCATTTAGTAGAGTGAGGGAGAAGTCTCTTGGGGCAGCATGTATTTCAGCTCTTTTTAAAGATGATTTAAGGGTAGAACAGACCTAGTACATAAAATCAGCTACTGACCTAGGCATATTTTAGCTGTCAACTCCTTTCCTAGTCTACAACTAGTGACTAGTAAACTTTGCAGTTCTCTACCTAAAAGAATAAAAGCTGCACCAAATATGGACGGGACTTACAAAGAGTTTTTCAATAGTTAAGGGAAGGGTTCATCCCAACCACCTTTTGAAGATTCTCATCACTCTAACAGGCAATCATTCTTTTTTATCATTCTTTCCAAAAGCACTAATCTGTTGTGAAGAGCGATCTTTTCTATTTCTATTACAAGAGGCTGTACAGCTGCCCTTGTTTCTACTCAATGTTCACATCTCCTGACATAGTTATTTGAATCCTGGAATCAAATGTACCTTAAAAAGAACAGCAGTCTCATGTTATGTTTTAATGATTGTTTGACCACATTCAGTTTATATGCAATCTCACTCTGCTGTTTTTTCTCTGCAATGAGTTACTGTATAAGCCAGGTTAATCAGCTTCTAAGAAATCATTCCATGTATCTTGAATATTCTGAGACACAGATGAAGAGAGGTAGAAACACCATATTGTTCTTCAAGATCAGTATCTCAATTTTGTTATCTGAGGTGAGAGTTCCTTTAAAATTAGCTATACTGGCCCCTCATGAGCCATTTGGCCTTAATAGCAGGCCAACATTTTCATCATGGAACATGGGAATATCAAATCAAATAAAAATCTTTATTACGGTCATTGACCACCATAAAATAATGTAAAACTATCTAATTTATAAACTATGGAATAGGTAGCTAGATTAGAATTACTGATACAGAACTATGCAAATGTGTGGGAATACCTGTAGACTCCTTGGAAATTTCTCATCGAGCATATGGTTGGTAAGAGAAAAAATGGGGGCCTGAATTGCACTTCCTCTCTCAGATCTTGTGCTATATAGACCTTGACACTGGATGTGAGGTTTCTACACTCTCATGTTGCAAGGAAAATGAAACCTTTCCTATGCAATTTTCTACATGTATCAATATCATTTTTTTTCTAGTGGGAAAACCAAAACTCACATTGGTTTCAGTTTTTTATGCTTTAGTCATTGATCCCAGAAATTTTCATGACTAATAGTAATGGTATACTTTAACTATAGAATAACCGTTTTCCATTGCCCACAATAAATAAATACATAAATAAATTGAGAAAAATATTTTAAATATTTACCAAGAACTGAAGCTATGCATGTTCCTCCATTCTGACAATAATTGTTACAATGGTTAATTTCACATCTGTCCCCTGAATAACTTGGCCAACAATAACATCTTGGGTCACCTTTTTCATTTATAATACATCTCCCTCCATTTTCACAAGCCAGCTTACATGTGTCATCTGTACTTAAGATATAAACATAAAGATCATAATTTTATCATTGTTCATTCAGGAGATGAAAACCAGAATAAACCAATTGCTAGCACAGAAGAATGTTAATGGATATTGCATCAATTGTAGCCATCCATGAATGTTTGCTGTTCGTAATTCATACGAGCAACATGTTCAGTTGAATGTTCCATTGCAAGGCCTTGCTACTAGTAGGGTTGTGCAAAGCACTCAATGGAGTAAGTCATACAGCACATTGGTACAAACAAAACACTGCTCCTTGAAGCGCTGAAGTAGCAGCAACCTCCTTTGACACAGTTCCTTTGAAGCATCTCCCAGGTATTCTGAATTAACATTTTGCATACACAGGTAACACTTCTGCTGGGATCAATGGCAAAGAGAAAGGGCTATGGATGAACCGGCATGCAAAGAGCTGAGAAAATTTACCAAGCTTTCCAGAGGACCTTGCTGTATTAAAGCTTTGAATATGAGTGCTCTGCTTGTGCCAACTTCCTTTGCAAATACTTTGCACAGATCCAATCTTAGTGTAGCTGGTATAGCAGATCTGTACACTGATGTTGAATTAGAATGTTGTAGCAGCATCATAACAAATGTAGATTTTCCCAAAATCGATAGTGTCCAGATGTATTAGATATGCAACTCCCAAATGCCATATTAGTAGGAAGTTATGGGAACTGCAGTATTTCTTTGTCATTTTTGTGTCTTTATATTTCTATGTGGAAGTTTATGTGGTTATTGTTATCATTGTTATGATTGATTTGATGGGATTGATTTGAGATGGGATTTGTTATGATTGATTTTAACCTCACTGTGGATGTTTTGTTTATGTAGCCTATAAGCTGCTAAGAGTTGTTTGATTGCAGGAGAGCAGAAGTATAATAAATAAATAAAAGCATTGAGAGGTGCTGATGTCTTTTAAAACATGTAAATTTAGTGGGAAGGAACTTCAGATCATAGAATACAATATTTAGGTGGATTTAACTTTAAAAGCCAAGAGTTTAGAAGTCAAGTACTAATCAAAATAACATTCTGCATTTTTTACAATATTCAAATGCATTCATATATTTAGGCTTCAGACACTGAAGTAAATTCATCTCCCATATAGATTACTGCAATGCGCTCTACATGGGGCTACCCTTGAGAGTATCCGGAAGCTTTAGCTGGTCCAGAATGCAGCTGCACGGGTAGTTCTGGGTGCTATAAGATCAGCACATGTAACACCGCTACTCCGTGAGCTGCATTGGGTACCAGTTTGCTTCCGGGTCCAATTCAAGGTGTTGGTTATCACCTTTAAAGCCCTACATGGCATGGGACCAGGGTATCTGAGGGACCGTCTTATCCCGATTACATCCACCTGCCCCACCCAATCATGCAGGGAGGGCATGCTTCGGATCCCATCACTAAAAGAATTCCATCTAGCAGGGTCCAGGAGGCATGCCTTCTCTGCAGTGGCGCCCACCCTTTGGAATACCTTGCCCCCGGAGTTGAGGCAGGTTCCCTTGCTCGCGGCCTTCTGGAAGAATTTGAAGACCTGGTTCTGCCGCCTTGCCTGGAATGAAGGAAATAATAGTTCCTCCTGGGGTGGTTAGCTTAGCAATATCCTCTTTTTAAGAACATACCATCTCTTGGATTTTTATTTTTATAGTATATTTTAGATATATAGGTTTTTAACTTTTTATAATGTGATTGTAAACCGCCCAGAGTCTGCCATGGTAGAGATGGGCGGTGATAAATCCAAATAATAAATAAATAAATATAATAATAGAGAATTTAGCATGATTCACTTTGTTTACTGCTACTTCAACAAAAATAAACAGAGACAGGTCTTACATTATTAAAGAAATGTCAATACCCACCTAACATGTTCAAATCACTGCATGTTCCATTAAACATTGACTTTCCTTCTGGACATATGCAAGCTGCACCTGAAGGATTGAGTAAACACAGGAACTCACAGGTGAACTGTAGACAAGGATTGAGTGCTATTGAAGGAGAAAAGAAAAGCATAACATTATTATTTTTCAAATAAATAATGAAATAAGAAGCAAAGTCCTTATAGCCATTAAGATTTAGCCCCGAGCCTGTCTCCCAATCATATTAATACAAGGAAAGGGAACAATGTAAGACATCTCCTGATCCTCTGTTTTCATGGACATGAATGGATTCTCACAAGTGGTAAGCAATCTGGTCGTCTCAAGAATCACTACTTATAATCCTACATGGGTTTATGGGAGCTATAAACTCAAATATGAGAGCCAGTTTGGTGTAGTGTTTAAGGCATCAGGCTAGAAACATATTATGGTCAGGCTAGAAACGTATTATGGTCCTGCCTTAGGCATGAAGCCATCTGGATGACTTTCGCTCCCTAGGAAGAAGGTAATGGAAAACCACTTCTGAAAGACCTTGCCAAGAAAATTGCAGGGACTAGTCCAGGCAGTTACCAGAATCAAAAACTGACTCGAAGACACAAAAACAAACAAAAAACTGAAACAAAACACAACCTCCCCTCTCAAATATCTATAGGGTATAAGGCTTTCATTTTGTTTGTTTCTTTATTTATATACATATTTATATGGGGTCTACTCCACAGATCCTACATGGCTTATATTCGAAACCGAGAAAAACATACTGAAAAAGAAAATATACCATACATCATGTCATCACCTACTTCTTGACTCTTTTCCCCAACAAGGACTTGTCTCTAATTCAAGAGCACCTTCAGCCGTAAAGGTTCATTGGAAGAGAAGAGACTTCGCTGCCTTCCAATATGTTAGCAGGGAAGGGATTGTCATAATAACACTTTTTCCTTCTCTTCCCCTTGTAACTACAAAATTTTCATTATTCAATCCAGTAAGAGGTCTCTCTATAGTTTCTACCCTAATCCTAATCCTATCCCAAGTCCCGAAGAAACTGAGTCCCAGAAGTCTTATGTATAATGCATGGGAAGGAGTAAATCAATTATAAATTTAGTTTGTATACTATTTTGAATCTTAAAATATTTTAAAATGTTTTCCTGAAAGTAATAAAATATACTCACAGTGTGTTTGTTTGTAGCGATGTGAAATCAAGGCACTTTTTGTTTTATCAGTCTCCACATTCAAATATTCTACAGTACCATGGCCAAATTTTTGCACTCTAAATGCACCATTTTTAGGTCCAGCTCCATAAATGTAGTTCTCAAAAATATCAATTCTATGAGGATGGAGTAAACCTTAAATAAATAAAAAGAGATACACATTTCAGTTTAGATGTGACCAAGTTATATTTCTATACCAACATATAAACTAATGCTAGTATTTTTGTAGTGATATTTTGGTTTGATGAACAGCATCTGGAGTTATAAAGTTACCAACTTTATTAAGTTGGCAAGAAAAATAAGGGATCCTATGTGACTCTCCACTTGAAATATGTATCCTTGCTACCCAGCAGGAGATCCCAATGAAGGTACTCACAACTGATAATTATACTACAGGGTTCATCATACAATATTTTAGAGTTCAATACAATAAAAAGGAAGAGCAAATACTTCACACCTCTATTCATTTTATTTTCTCTTTCTCTAGAACAGGGAACTCATCATCAGAATGCATGCAGAATCTAAATAAGCTTCTGACATTACAGAACGTTTCATCAGCTAAAATAATTCAAATAGGAAAAAATTTTCTAATGCATATGCAGAAGCATCAAAAGATACTAAGGTACTTTCTGTTTATCCTATAAGCCATACAGTAAAGCAGAATCCTTGTAGACTTGTATCCTTTGTTCGCTGACTACATTTTAATTGGAAAACCTATTCTTCCAGGAGAAAACCAGATCCTGGGGATATGGATATGGATATACACATGCACACACAAACATATTTGTGTTTTGTTCTTTATACTGAGAGGCAGATTCACAATCCCTGGAAAACATGCAAGTGATGGTACAGTCAGAATTCACTGGTCCCAAGCTTTGCTAAAATAGAATGTATTTTCAAGATGGAAATTCAACTTATTTACTTATACCACGTTATAAATAATGTCCAGCATCTTACAATTGGTGTAAAAATGAAGGTCTGTAGAACATTTTGTTAAAATATATACTTACCTTGTTTGCTGCTAACACATATAACCAAATCAGATCCATCAAAAAGAACACTGCCAATTACTGATAATTCAAAATCAGCCCAGAACAAGCGTTGACTGAAGTTATCAACCACAAGACCTGTAAACATAAGACTTCTTCAACATATTTATTAAGAACGTAAAAACCTGCGTAAGAAAAATAATCTAGACCTAGTCCTAGAATTTTGTTACATAACTATACAAAACAAAAGGCAAGATGTAATTCTAGAAGTATGTTTCTAGATTTGGATTTCTCCATATGAACATTGTAGTTCATACTATGAGTTAGTCCTAACATGCAGAAAATTATGTAAGCCTTGACTTACCTAAATCCATCCTTACAGAAAGCATGGCAAGAACAGTGGCTGCAGTGTTTGTGCATGCCCATGTTGTACATAAAAAATGCTTTATGCAAAAGTCCCTGAAAGAGAACCCTGGCATAATCCAGGGACTGCCTATACACTAGTATGTAGTTGGATGTTACAATATTAATGGAATAAAAGAAGGCCTAAATTAGGGATGAGGATAAATTTGAAGGAAATCCAGCCAATTCACACTTCCCAAACTGTATATATAAACCAAAAGATACTCTTGTTTCAGATTGATGCAGTTCCCAGTTGCAAAAAAATGTACCAACAACTACATATATTAGAGAGAAGTATGCAGAAATACATGCTACATTGGGGAAAACCACTTTCAATCACACATAGTAAGAAAAGAAGGTAGAAAAATACAGATATTAGTATAAAATGGAGACAAAAATTAAGAGATGGTATGTAGAAAATGTATGCTAAAAAAAGATGAACATGAAAATGCAAACATTTTCAAGCAGAATGTTTTTTTTTAAAAATCACCAATATAAAAGGCAATGAGATGCAATGAACTTAAGAAAAAATGTGAAATGAGAAAAATCAAACTTACCACATTCACCTATCTAACCGAACTAGCTACAAATTTACAAAATAAATCTATTTTAAGGTTTCATAAAACCAGTATAGGATATAAGCAACTAAATGAAGATATACCCAGAACCAATGAATTGATCATAATAGTATTATTGCATTCCTATATTTTGCCTGCTCACAAAGTACTTCACTTTGTAGTATTGATTTCACATTCGACATTAGTTACAGTGGAATCAATGAACATTCTCCAAAGTAAAAAATTGTTTATAATGGGTATTACTGGATTCTAAAACAGACTAAGATTGGCTGTGCTTTAGATTTGATTTTCACTTCAGAACAGGCACAAACATTACAGCTATCCACAGTTCTTTAAAGCAGCCCCAACTTCTTCCCAAGGTCAGTGCAGACCCTTAATTTAGACTTTGGTCAAACTTTAACAAAAGGACATTAAAAAAACTATAATACAGAGTTTGTTCAGAGTTCTGTAATCTGCCACTGCTTTATTAATATTTTAAGGTACACTTGATTCCTACACTCTAAATCAGGGCTTTCCAAAGTGCTGCCGCTGGCGACACACCAGCAGCAGCGGCGGCGCGCGCGCGCACGGCGACAGCGCGGGGGGGACGTGCGGCGGCGTGCGTGCACAGCAACGGTGCGGGGGGCGTGTGGCGGCGCGCGCGTGCATGGTGGTGGCGCAGGGGGGCGTGCGGCGGCGCGGGGGGCGTGTGGCGGCGCGCGCGTGCATGGCGGCCGCCGTGCATGCCCACGCCGCCGCTTCCAGGTGGTGTGGCGACACACCACACTGTGTGTGGTGACACACTTTTGTGTCGCGACACACAGTTTGGAAAGCTCTGCTCTAAATGATAGATAAAACTGTATGTCAATGCTGAGAGCACTTATATATGCAAGTAAGAATAATAATAATTGCTATTAACTACTGTTGTACATAAGGGCAAAGACAGAAACAATATCATATTGTATTAGTCATTCTTGCTTCTCAGAGGGATTCAAACACAATCTTCTTTCGTTGCTTGCTCTGCTAAAATCTCCAATATTTTCCTATTTCCCAGGATTCCTTTCTATACCAAGAAAGCCTACCTTTGAATAGTATTCTAGAGTAAAAATATCACAGATATATGTAGGAAATGCACATGTTTAATGTACATTTCCTATAATGCATGTATAAATGTACATACAAAAGACTGTTAGTTTTTCATGTCATTTTCTTTAAGTTCATGTTTATATTTCTTGTGTAAACTTTTATGTTACATAAATTTGTATGACCAACATAAGATTGTTATGTTAACTCTGTTCTATTGTATAAAAAAAAGTTTCCTAGTAAAATTCCAGTTTAAGCATGGCTTCGTGCTTTATAAATGTTAGGATTATGTCACACTGAAGGACATTGTTTACAGATAAGAATGATATGAATGCATTCTTTCCCACATTGTCCTTCATTTTAATTCTTAGAAATATGTGGAGATATTTGCTAACCCATACATAATAACTATCAATCATGTGATTGAATAAAATATTAATATGAAGTTATCTGTACAAAATACAAACAATGTAAATGCTATTGATTTATTTGTATGCTGCCCATTCTGTCAGAAAAGCAGCAATTGTGTAATGTGCCTTACCAACCTGTAAGTTTTGTAAGGAAATATCACATGATTAATTTGCTTATTTAATTTATATTAAAAGCTGTAGATAATAAAATATTTGAAATATAAAAAGATGTAATGATCTAATACAGCTTTAACTATTTGTCATTGTATATGGAATTTTTAAAAAAGGTTTCTTTTGCAATAAAAGTAGTCTGGTAAAAACCACGATGGAAACAGGATGAGCAGTTCATTGCCCAACCTTTTGTACTGGATCCCAACATTGGATAGAAGTATGTAAATCATGTAGTTTGTGTCACAACATTGTGATGCACATTTCTTATTTATTTATTTAAAAGACTTATACGGCTGCCCATCTTAAAATGAAACTCTGGGTGGCTCATTTTGTCATTTGCCCCACTTGCCCCCCCCCCCCCCCGCAGACACCTATGTCTGAATGAATAAGCATCAAAAAAACAAGTACTGAAAGTTGTATATAACAAGGATAAATTATCCTAAAACTACAATCTGGATCTGACATTTGAACAACAGAAAAAAATAATTCTGTGCAAAATACATATTTGCAACATCATAAGGGGAAAAAAATAGAAAGAAGTCATCCTGTGCAGCATATATAAAACTATTGAACAAACAAACAAACAAAACTTTTGAACAATACAAAGAACACAGAATCAGGATTATTTCTAGCTTGCAATATAGCACAGAAAGACTTAATTGTTTAAGCTGAAATGGAATGCATTATAATATTATTATTATTACTGAAATGTAGCTGTACCTGTTGGTCTTTGTAAATTTTTTTGTACTATTGTCCTCCTCAAGGTACCATCCATAGCTGCTTCTTCTATATGAGAACGATCTCCAATTACAGTCCAATACATCATGCTGGAAATCCCAAACACAAACCACTTAGTACTATTTCATTATACTTGGCACAAAGAGCCTGCTGCTATTTGTCAGTTTATTCATTTCATATACTTCTGAGAACTCACAAGGCTACCAATCTTTTATTTTGAAACCAAGGCCCTATATTCCATGAACCCAAATGAAAAACTAATGAGAATAGGGCCCAGACATAAACCCTAGACCATGTAAGTGGTAGCTTGCCATGGGATATTTTATGTCTCTGGTTAATTCTGGATGGGCTACAATGTTCTTACAAGTATTCATTTCATGGTAGCATCAGAAGATTATGAGTCCCCATAGACACTGGTCAGACACATTCAGCATAGGACTGACATGTAAAGTCAAGAAATTCTTTAGTAAGCCTGGCTAGTTAGCATTGTTATGGATGCATGATAATGAGCCAGCTTCCATTCTATCTCCACTGCCGCTTTGTAATATCCTCTGGTAAAGGCTAGGGATACCTTCTTCTGAAATTGCCAGTTATGGTGTCATCATAACACAGATCTATTTTTGTCTTGGTCCCTGAATTTAAACATTTATCTGAGAAGTTTCACACATTTTTCCAAGGCGTAGGGCACAATTTTATTGAGCTATGGTTTATTTTGTGTCTAAATAGCTGCTGCTAGCCATCCTCTGAACTGTAATAAAATCTGGAAGTTCAAGGCAGTATAGATGCAATCAGGCTCAAATATAATGAGTACTGAAAATGGAATATATGATATGGGACTATATCAGCTTTGTGACAGAGCTAACTGCAGTCATTGCAGGCTTTGCAGTGGCCTTTACTCTGACTTTGACCAATACCCTTTCAGGAAAGATCTATCACTCTGGCCTCCAAACAACTTTTCAGTGCTCTTCTACATTTTATTTTATTTTATTTTCTTCTACAAGTCCTTTAAATATATTTGTTTCAGGCCTGTACATATTCTTTTTTCTGCTTTGTATCAGGATCCATTGGATTATTCAACTGGCTATTATTTAAAGAAAAATATTAAAGCCACTCTCACTGATCTCATGACTAGGGACTAACTGGTAGTGACTCCAGTCATTAGAATTTTGAGTGACTTTAAATTGAGAATTTGTGCATATCTGGTCAACAAGTAAAGCAGCAGGCAAAAAAGGCTAATTTCCTTTTCTGTGAAAAGCAGGGCCAAGCAAACACAGAAGCTATGTCATTCCAGAGGAGGAGGAAAGGACTTTCAGAGGCACTTGCACTATACAATGCTTTACATAATGCCTACATAAAAGTTCTTGTTAACAACATACCCTTTCAGAGGATTTACAGCAATTGCATATGGTTCTCCTGCCATATTTGTAAGAAGTCTTGTGCAGTTTGGTCCATTTATCTGTCCCACATTGATGGAGTATCTTAAACTTGTCCAGTGAGTTGTATAATAACTAAACCAATGCATTCTGGAATGATCAGTCCAATAAATGTTTCCAGCTATCCAGTCAACTGCAATGTCTCTAGGGCGTTTGAATTCAGGACACTAGAAAGAAAACAAAAAAACAGATTCAATTAAAGAGAATATTTGTAGCTCAGGGTTGAACTGTGTAGTCCTTGGTGCTCTCTGAGTCTTGTTGTTTTCATGCATACGTTTCATTACCAGACTAAGCAACATCTTCAGTGCGAAAAGGGAGTGGGACTTGCTCTCTGTTTATATACCATGGCTTGTCCTGCTTGTGTTGGTGGAGGTGTCGTTCTCTTCTTGGTAGTTCCTTGATTGGGCTGTTCTTTGCTGCTTGGTTGATTGACTGAGTTAATAGTTCCTTGATTAGGGTATATTGTGCTGTTTGATCTTAAACCAAGCCAAATTGAAAAACGCTAGAGAATTCCTGGAAGCTTGGCACTCAGACAAAGCAGCCATCAACAGACACATAGAGGTTAACAACATTTACATACCATTCATAAGAGACAATAGAAAAGACAGAAGACCAGAACACCTCCTTGCCAGCAATCATTACCCAGATATGCAAAGATTAACACCAATATTAGCACCAAAGGAACAATCAAACAGCACAATATACCCTAATCAAGGAACTATTAACTCAGTCAATCAACCAAGCAGCAAACAACAGCCCAATCAAGGAACTCCTAAGGGAAGAACAACACCTCCACCAATACAAGCAGCACAAGCCATGGTATATGAACAGAGAGCAAGTCCCACTCCCTTTTCGCACTGAAGATGTTGCCTAGTCTGGCAGTGAAACATCTGCAACACAACAACAAGGCTCAGAGAGCACCAAGGACTCCACAAAAAACAGATTTTTAAGTTACACTGCTATATATTTACTTAACCTGGTTTGTCTATAAAGAAACTGAGCATTTTAAAATTGAGCTTGAAAGAACATTTGAAATATAAACATTTGTATATTTTAATAGCCTATTTTGAATTCAAATTTATACGTCTCCAAAAATAGACATGATTCCACTTTATGCTTCACGGACTGCCACAATTGCTTTGCATACTATATTGTTGCCTCCCATATAGTTTTTTAGCCATTAAAGGTTTGCAATAGCCATTTCATATTTTGTTGACAGGTATGTATAACAAAGGATAGGTATAAAGGTGTCATACAGTAGCAAGGATACAAATTGGAATTGCAGTATCGATTGATCATGTTAGCAGAACAGGTGAAAAGACTCAGTAGGATGTTTGTATCCTCCTAGGAGATAGTTTAGCTTTATTCAAGTGTAAGAGCATTGCATTGGAACATAATTTTGGGAATCCCTACATTCCTATCCAACATAGAAGAACTGTATAGAAAACCATGCAAGGTAACTAATAATGTCAGGAATGAGAAATCAACACAAGTTCAGCTGTCTTACTATTACTCACTATTAAGTATTCTGCAAGCACATTTCCAGGACAAATTTTGACCCAATTAAAGGATTATGGATACATATACATATACATACACACTCTACTAAAACCTCATTGTGTTTATTTGTTTGTCTGTTTGTACCCTCAAGTTAGCCCAAATGGTGCATTATACTGCAACAATTTTTTTAATCAAGGTACCTAAAATCCACTAACTTAAAGAATGTGTAAAAAAATCCGGGACCCATTACTCCTGTGGAATTGAAATTTCCACGATGTTCATACCAGTTTTATTTGCAAAGTTGTGGCAGTTGCAACGTCCCTACAGTCACATGATCATGATTTCCAACGCTCCCTGCAGCTTCCCAAAAGCAAAGTCAATGGGGAAGCTGGCAGGAAGTAGGAAGTCGCTTCCACTCCCACTGCTTTTTTGCCTGCCCATAGTCATTCTGTTTAGGTAAGTAAACATTGACTTATTATTGAACTTAATTTGCCACTACAATTATTTTTCTATATATTATATATACTCTTCTGAGATGATCAAGGAACCATTTAGCATTGGGGTAAAAAAATATATGGTCAACCTAAAATTTAATGTTCATTCTGGTCACATCAGACTGCAATACCTTTCTCTAAAAGGATGACCCAACGGATCACAGGGTAGTCTAGTATGTATGTATGTATGTATGTATGTATGTATGTATGTATGTACATATGTATGTATGTGTCTGTTTGTATACACACACACACACACACACACACACACACACAGAGCTGAATTCTAATCCAACCATTGTTAGCTTTATTTAGCTTGCCAAAATATCTGCATATTTGCTAGGTTTGATGATAAGATTTAGCATGCATTATGTCTGTATCCCCAAACATTCCTGAGAATGTCATTCTGTATTTTATAAGTATACATCCTGTGCAGTGGGCCAGCTAGTATTATTATACTGACTATTAATAAACTGGGGGGGAGGAGAGATCAGAATTACACTGTTGCAATCAGAATAACAATTTATTTGCAGAATTTCTTTCCTAACTTAAAAAGTCAAGTCAATCTATAGATAATATTGTATGCTATGAAGTGAATAGGAGGATGTGCATTAGTTCATTTTATATATACATTTAATCCTTCAAAACTAATAAAAACCCAGCTTCTGCCATTTAAAGAAAAACTCAATTTCAATATTCTCAAAACAGTATTACCTTGAAACCATTATGAGTGCCATGACATTTATTCACAGAAATGAAATACTCTTTCTAAGCTAATGTATGAGCTCTTTCTGTTTTTTTTCTGGAGGAGGGAATCATAGCCATTCTACTATGTTTAAAAAAGGTAAAAGAAACAAAAAAGAAATTATTTCATTTCACATGTATCGTGATGAAAAAAAATTGTTTTTAAAAAATTCAGCTGCACTTAGGATTAGTTCTAATACAAAGTCTACAAACAGTAATGGCAGTCTGTTGTAACTTTGACATCCTAATGCTCTTTCTTCTTCTTTTGTGTTAAAAAAAACCCCACCTCTCCTGGTTAAGGGCTAAGCCATGATCAAACATTCAGAAAGAAAGAAATTAGAGAAGAAATTTTGGATGGATGTACTGAAGCCAAGAAAGAAGAGTTTGATCTGGGTTTTACATTGGGTAAAATGAGACTTTGAGGCTTCAGGGAAAATGCTACTTGTCTGCCAAGGAGTTTCTGCAGATAGAAGTCAAACCTCATGGAAAGGTTGAATAATGTAGTTGCGGGGGGGTGCAGGAGGTTTGTTCCAAGAGGGTATCTCTGCTACCTCCCTGCTCCGGGGAGTGACTTGGGCTGAAGCTTTGAAGGGTTGGGGAGGAGGCCAGTCTTGTTATTGCTGCATTCTTTGGGGGTGAAGGGGATCCTAGAGCTGTAGATCTGTTACTCACATTTTTTGTTGTCTCTGCAGTGGGGAGATAGGAGTCAATCCTCATCTGTTTCTCTTCTTTGTTGGATTTATGGGCCCCAGTAATGATACTGGAGCTAACTCGGATTCTTTTCTTGCCTCTGGATGGCATTTTTGGGTTGTAGGGCTAAGTCAGAAGGGGTGAGGCCAGGAGCTTAGTTCAGGAGCTGCTAGTTTGTCACCATCTTGGCTCATCCTCTAGTTTTTTTACATACATACATATACATACATACATACATACATACATACATACACATACATACACACATACATACTGTACATATATACTTTTATATTATTCTTTAGATTTTAATGTATTTTCTATGCTTTTATCTGACTGTACCCCATCCTCCTTATGTTGGTCCTTGACCGTAATAAACATTTGATTTGATTTGTCTGTCAAGGAACTGTATGGATTAACAGTAGAATCTACACTCCTTCATTTGCAACAATATATTAAAAGTAGGTAGTTGCCCTATGCTGCGTAAAACAAAATGAAATTATTTTGTGCTATAATGGAAATGAAAAGGGGAGAGATCATACTGTGCTACAAAAACACTAGACAGAATGCAGAAAAATTGATAATCACAATCTAAATAAATAGATATTTTATCTACAATGCAGTTGTTTAAAACAATAAATTAAGAACTGATGAATCTCCAGAATTTTAGATCTATATTATACTGAAACCGAGGTACCCCTTCTGCTGCAGAGGCCCTTCACTGTCCACGGAAAAGTAAACTTTACAGGCAACATGGGACAGAAAGAAGCCACCTGGGGCTTACCAGACTTAAATACCTTTCCAGAGCAGCAAGTCTTTCTCCAGTTTTAAAATATAAAATATATACTATTCTTAAATTTGCTATTCTTATATTCTTAAAATAAATTACTAGAAATATACGTGGTGATATACAAATAATGCATAGAAAACAATAACATTTGCTTCAATGTCTACTATTATTATTTTTTATTTTGAAATTACAATTTAATTTATAAATATGCACCATAAACAGAATATTTATTTATTATTTAAATTTATCCCCGCCCATCAGCCCAAATAGGGGACTCTAATATAGGATAAATATTTCAAAACTGATGTACTACTAGCTTAAATTACATTCACTTTATTTTTTTAGGTTGTATTAAATGGCTAAATCTTATTAATTTGAGCAATCTTTTACATATACATATTTGTGCATGGGTGTGTACATGGGTGTATAAGCATATGTTTTTCTTAATAACCATCAAAACAGTGTACAAAAATTAAAATGAACTACAAAAGTTTTAAGCAATAGAGTGTTAAAATAATTATGCTATTCCAAAACTTTTGTTTATCATCATCATCATCATCTTCATCATCAATTCATGTGCAATGAAAGTAAAATGGAAAGTGAAAAATACCAAATTTCACAAAAATCCACATAGGATAAAGAGAGGATATTTTCATGCTTATCTTTTTAAGTGTACAAATCTCTGAGATGTCTACAGTTCTGCGCATGTGCACACACACACACAAACACACTTCATAAACATAACCTTTTCATACAAGCCAGAAGAAATCAGAATGCTCAAAGATATTATAGAAATTACTTCAGGGAATGATATGTGTGCTTCAGGAGACCTGCACTATTGCAAGCATCAATAGGATTTTTCTAACATTTGAAAAAACTGGTGCAATGTGTACTGAGTGGCCTAGTTGCAGCAGTTGCACCACCCTCTCTTCCTTAAAGAGAATTGTGGAGTCCTTAATGCTCTCTGAGCTTGGTTGTTTGATTGCAGACATTTGATTGCAGACAATGATGATGTTACCTAGTTGGTTAATGAAATGTCTGCAATCAAACAACCAAACTCAGAGAGCACCAAGGACTCCACAGTTCAACCCTGAGCTACATATATTCTCTTCTTAAAGAGAATACATTCCAACAAGTTCTTTGTGATATATTCAGGGCATGGTTAATTGGCCAAATCAGGACGTTGTTAATTGACAATAACACAATAATAAACCTCATTAAAGCTGAGAACTATTAAAATCTATAATGTTGCTCCTTGCAGCCTACTTAGGAGATATTTGGATATACAAAGAAATAAAACGCTGATATCAAGTGCTTGAATTATAGCAACAAATAATGTCCCCACGGTGGCTCATTTTAAAGGCACTAAATATTCATTTATTTATTAATCAAACTTCTATCACTGCCCATCTCCCTCCACCAGAGGGAAATATATCTTCTCTTTGGTCACAACCTATCTAACTTCAACATGTGTAGATATTTCTATTCTTAAGGTGATTGTAATTTTGAACAAGTTCACACTGAAGAAGACACTCTTTTATCACAGTAAAAATCAGGACCAGGAACAAAACAACACATACTTTCATATTGTTAATCTATGTTGAGTTACTGTGGTTTACAAGGACAAAGAATTGGAATTTTAATTTATCTGGAACTTTTTTTATTTGGAAATTGTCCATTTAAGAGAGAAGAGGAAAAAGAATTCCAAAATAAAATTAAGCAAATATATCAGTATAGTTGACTTACTATCACACCGCTATTGCTTTGTCTTCTTTCTCCCCCATTGACCTTTTTATAGAAAATGCCTCCTGGATTAAATTGAGTACTCCAAATAATAATTTCCCCTTGATAATACAGATCCATTCCAGTTATTCTTGAGTTATGTTCAATGTGTGTAATCTGTTGATGAACATCACTGTAGTTGAATGGATATACAAAACCCAGGATATCAGTGTCATTAGCAATGTAGAGAACTTGATCTTCAGAGCCTGGAAATTATTGTAATGAAATACAAAAATAAAGTAAATTTCAACTAATAAAAAGAAATGCAATTCATGTATTTTAATGTTTTATATTTATACGGGTTATTTTTTGTCAATTTCTATTGTAATCCACATCCTACTTATCTTTGGATATTTTTAAATTCTACTGAATTCAATGGGGATGATTCCAGGTTATGTAGAGTGTGGAATGAAACCTTATGATAATTTCTAATTTAATTGAATTTATTTAACCAACATGTACATTGCTTTTCTCATTGAAACAATAATATACACTGGAACACATTCTCTCTGTTAAATTATTGCTTCCTGTATCTGTTTAAAAAAGTGTAGGACAAAGTTTTATTACACTGTTTATGTTTTTTTTTCTATTTTCAAAAATATTTAAAATAGTGGGAAGCATATAGTCCTGATCCTAATTGCAAGACTTGTTAACAGAGAGTTGTCTTGGCATGAGGTCTTTAGGATTGCCTCTTGTCCCTTATGCTCTTTGGCATAATGCAGAGCTATTTTATGAGATTACTGGGAATTCTGAGAGAGTCTCATCAACAGAATTTTATTTCACCTTATCATATGAGCTTTGTTGTTAAAACATTGACATGATAGTCAATAAATTGAAGCTCAGTCCCAAAATGGTTGTAAGTTTATGAATTTAAAAGTTGCTGCATCTTTTGAGAGAGACCATATACTTTTATCCATGCCCTGATAACATCTCATCTGAAATCATGTAATCCTTACATATTTCTCTTTGGAATTTTTCAGGAAACTATAGCTGTCAAGTTAGCATATTTTAATCACTTTTTGCAAATTTAAAAATAATTTTTAGAATTGCTTTCTAGATTTTTAGTCAAATTAAGAGTATTATTGTTCATTTTCAAAAAGACTTGGGACTACATCTAAGAAGGAGCAATCTTAAGACCACACTGTTGGACTATCATTGTTTACTTCTTGTTAGAGAAGCAGCTGGAAGAACTGAGAAGACTTTAATTTCAGGTGACTTCTGATGTTCCCCCTAGACAAGTTAATTTGATGCAAACATTATTTTCTTTCAAACACCAGGCATTATACTTTATTTTCAGGCATTTTTTAAAAAAATGGTCAATGATTTTAAGTTATTGGCTGCTTGTTTTATTTTGTATTTTACAGTTCTACTATTTTGTGTAAATTGCTGTGGAACCACTACTAATGAAGGGCACTGCAAAATATTTTAAAAAATAAAATAATATTTTAAAAATAAATAATAAAAAGCACATGGAGGCCATACAATTATTATCTAAAAGTGCAAATTTTATATGTAAACATTAAAAATCCAGTTAAGTTTCAATTAGAGTTAGTATGTAGGTCTCTCCTTAAATGAAACCCCTTGGAAGCCCAAAGTTCTCAAGGCCCATCTTTGGCTGCTTCTAAATGTATTTAAAAGCAGAAATAAAAACAAACTTGGAGGCTTGAATATATCTGAGTAATTTCAAAGAATTTCAGTAAGATTAGCAATATTTCAAAGAGAATTTATACATCTCTAGAATCAAGGTATTAGTGTATTTAAGGAAAGGATTGAGATCCTGATGTACTGTTCTGAGAAATGGCTCCTTCTATTCAGAGAAAATAGTCCAATACAATCAATAGAGGCTCCCACTGGCAGGAGAAGTGGGTGAGACCATTTTCCAAGCTGATCACATGGTACGAATCAAGAAGTACAAACAAATTACATTTTAAGTTATCCTTTGTAATAATTAAATGAGTGTAATAAATGCAACATTTAATGTGTGTTAACAAAATTCAAGTGCATAAGCAATTATTCCTCTAAAAAAGGAACTGCAAAAATTATATTACATGTCTTTAGAGCATTCAGGTTCAAATAGGAACCTGAGGAAAATTTTTCTCCATGTGGTTCTTTTTTGAGCAGAAGATGCACAGTGCATGTACACACATGGCATACTGATAAGGCTTAATAATGTTTTGCTTTTCCTCCCCAGTCCAAGACAAGCATGCCATGGAATGAAACAATGCACTACCATGGTCAGAAACATGGGACATCTCTTCATACTTTCCATCATATTCAGGACTGTGAAACATTTCAAACCAGATTATAAATGAAATGGTTTGGCATCAGATGCTCACCAATTACTATATTGCTTTGTTTCCAGTTAAGGGGCAGGGATAGAAGAGAAACACTTTTCCATCATGTCCTACTGCGTTCCTACTGTACATAAGCACAGTGCCCTTGTGAATGAAAGGGTCATGAATACTAGCATCGTGAATTATTTTGTCAGCTTACCTTTTGCAATGCAGCTACTGTTTCTTTCTTTATAGTTTTTTTCACAAGTACATTTATATGACCCTTTTACATTGATACAGAGTTGGGAGCAGATGCCAAATATTAGACATTCATTGATATCTAGAAAAGAAAATTCTTTATGATTTGTTTCAATTCACAGGCAAGCTATGGCAAAAGGATGGGGCAGATGATATTAAAACTGGGGAACAAATTTAACATAGTTCAAAACAATTTATAAAGAATATTTTAATAGTGCAAAGCAGGGGTACAGAAAGTGCAGCCTAGGAACCTGCAGCATCACTTTTGTAAGACTCAGAGCTCTCTACAGTGGGTTGGGTAAAAACTGTGGGACTCTGCGCAATATCTGTACAGCATCTTGAAACTCTGAAGTCCTCTCTTAAATTGGGCCTGGGCTATAGCCCGGGAACTGATGTAGTACAAAGCCTGGTGTGCCCTTGAGCTAATATAAACTGTGCAATCCTGGATTAAATTATCATAGCCATAGGTACACATAGGATCCCATTCTTTCTTCAAAATGATGAAAGTAGTATTGCATTGTCATGATGCAAGCTCCACAGCTTTTCTATATCTGTATGACATCATACCACACATACGAAAGGGACAGAGCTTGAGTTGTGATGGCACAATGCTGCTTTTATCATTTCCCCCTCTTAATGCTCCACAGACACCCCTGATCATAGGTGCAAATATAATCTGCAGGCTTTATCTTTGATCGCAAAACAGTATAATCAGCAAAACATTTCAGCATTTTCAAATTTCCTGAATTCTAGCCAACCAAATATTAAAAATATTTTAACCAGTCATCACAAGCATGAACCCAAATTATAAGTATTCCATCAGAAACCAAGAGCACATTTGATATAGACTGGTAAAATCATGTGAAATGAATCCAAAGAAACTGCAGATCTGAAATGTTCATACTTCAAAGTACAGTAGGTATCAAAAAGAGCAATGTATATTTAGAAAATGATTAGAAATAAATTATTTGAACCTTACATGAGTGCAACCTTGACAATTCTCTGCTATTCATTAAAGCAGTTCCCCTTTTTCCAGGCTTCTGTGCTTTAAGGAGCTGTTTCATTATAATTAATATAACTCTTAAAGCCGCCACACTTTTTTTCAGATTCACAACTAAGCCTAGTGGGAGGGGAAAAAGGGATTGCTTTAATGTATAGCAAAGAGGTGCTGTGCTTCCATAAGATATGAAACATGAGTTCGGAATCATTTTTGAACTATGCAGAGGATCAGCCAAGGTATAAATTAACAGTGTTTTGAATGATCATCTTAGAACACAAATAAGTAGCAGGGCATCAACAGACAGTGCATGCCAAAAATTTCAGATGCATTTCACATGATTAATTGGATTAATTTCACATAATTTTACCAGTCAACATCAAATATGTTCTTGGGATCAGAAGAAATAATTACGTAAGTTCATGATTGTTGTGGCTGGCAAAAATACTTTAATATTTAGTTGGCTACAATTCAATAGGTTTGAAAAAGTGTAAATGTTTTATTGATTATACTGATTTTAGGGATGCCCCTGATGAGGAGCAAATTCATCATATTGATTTTTGATTTCATATTGATTTTTGATTTCATATTGATTTCATATTGAAATGTTTTGATTTCCAAGTGAAGACAATAACAAATTATGAGGCCATTTCCCAATTGTTTGATTTTTCACTACATATTTCAAATCCAAATCAAAGAGACAAAGAGTTTATACTGTAGTAGGATAATATTCATGTGGGAAATGACCTGTGTTTTGTGTAATAGTTTTCATTTATTCTTCTCAATCATCTTCTATATATTTTGCACATTATCTGCACTTGAATTATATACTTTCAATAAGTACCCCCTGAAACGACCTCAGATACAAAGTGAGATAAAATTTAGAAGCTTGGAGGGGGGAAAAAAGATGATTCCACTTTAGTATCATTATTGTGAATGCACCTCAAAGATGCTAAAATTGTTGGCATGTGAATAGAGAATTGAGCTGTTCTTGACAAGGGACTACATTATTATTTATTTTTATTATTTGAATGTATTAGCTGCCCCGCTCCAATGGACTCAATGAACTTTTTGATGAGCTTTTAATTCTATGTTCCCTTTCCTTCACTATTACTTTATTTCCCTCTCTTTTTCTCAGGACACCTGCTTATGCAGTGTATCTCCAACTTCTTTTATCCTGTTTTTTCCTAAAAATATTGGATATACAGGTAGTCCTCGCTTAGCAACCACAATTGGGACCGGCAACTCTGTCGCTAAGCACAGCGGTCTTTAAGCAAAAAATCATGTGACTGTGATGGGCCTATGACTTTACTTCCCGTTTGGTCATTAAGCAAAGCACTGCGGTCATTAAGTGAAACATCACATGACTGCGACTTACAATTTTACTTCCACCTTCTCTTTTAACTCTGTCACAAGCCAGTTGCAAAGCACACAAATAGCAATCACGTGACTGTGGGACACTGAGACAGTCAAAAACGCATGCCAGTTGCAAAGTGCCCAAATGGTGATCATGTGACCATTGGATGTTGCGACGGTCATAAATGTGAAGATTGGTCACAAAGCTTTTTTTACACCATTGTAACTTCAAACAGTTGCTAAATGAGGCAGTCAGTAAGTGAGGACTACCTGTGTTTGCTGTTTTATCTCCCTTGTCTTTCCCACATTCCCATAAAATGAAAGCAGACATGTAGGTAACAATATGGGGTATGGATGGACCTGGCATAATGTGTGGAATATGTTTTCATTTGCCACAGAATTTAGTATAATCTGCTTCCTAAGTACCAAGTATTGTTATGTGTTCTTAAATTTTAGCTATACTTAATAATGTAGGCCTGAAAAATTTATTGCTTTCTTTGATAGAAGTGTTTTTTTTTAAGAAATGCAAGTAAATGTGAGATAGAGATGAAGTCTGGCATAACATCTCTATCAAAAGACATCTTGTAGCAGTGGTATTCTTTTACATAGTTTTGTGGAAGATATATTTTTTAATCATCCTCAAAGTGGCAGATTTCTTCAAAGTAGCAATGTGCTATCTGTCCCTGTCAGCTTTCCATTAATTCCCTTTTTTCCCCACACTACCAACATATTTAAGGAACATAAAGCAGACAGAAGTATACAGATTCAGAAATGTGTAATACATTGTTTTAGAAGATCCAAGACCCCTTGCAATAAGATATTCCCTTTTCACAAACTTCATAGTATCAGAGTTCTTTTATAACAGTAGCATTTAAAACTCAAGAATTCCTTAGCTGTGTCCTAATATCAGAAAACAAGGCAAGGCAAGTAGCAATATAGGAAGCAGAAGCTATGCAAAGACCATCACGGAAGCCTACTTAGCTGGATGGTTCCCTCCCTCCACCAGGGCCACAGCCATGCCTGGGCTGAAGCAAGATCCCTTAAATTAAAGGGAGGAAGACCTCTGCTGGATTTATTTCTCCCACCTGGTTATTATTAGCCACTGCCTGGTGAAAGGAATCTTATAAATCTATTCATTGCTAAAAATATTTACTATATTTCTCTTTCTACTGATTTAAGGTGTGTTGAGAGGAATACTATTCTGAAATGTGAGATATACATAATTATAATGTATAAATATTAAATAATGTTTAAATGGAAGTATATGTTAAAAAGAAATGTCTATGTTTTTTTCTTAGCTTCCATTAAGTGAAGAAGTAACAAAGCCAACTAAATTCTTAGTTTTGCAGCTATTTTAAAAAAATGTTCATTATATTTTGACTGCTTAACTTTCAGGGAAAATTAAAAGAAAAACAATACTGTAATTTCAGTTTCCACAAATGAAGTTACTTCCTTTAGCCTTTAACTGTTATTAAAAGCAGTCTTCTGACATTACCTAGTAATGTTATGAAACATTTTTAGAATGTAAGAATTTCAAAGCAATTGCTCCAGAAATACCTTCACATTGCCAGTTTCTCCTGTTCCTTTGAAATCCAGGCTTACATTGGCAGAAAATTGATGTTTTGGTTTTATTACAATATGCGTCATCACCACAAGGATTCACATTATTTTCACAGTTGTATTCAATCAAACCTAAAAAAAAAAAATTAACTGTTTGTAAAATAAAATTATTTAACATTTTTATATTAACTATTCACAATCACTATTCTTTCTACAAGCGATACAAAATTTGGTACACAAAAACATAATGTTTCAAATTTTTATTTTCATGGAAGTTATTTTTGATAGAAACAAGTTTGGAAACATTTCAGCTCTGACTCCACTCATAGATTTCAACAGTTTGGAGGATCAGCAAGTCTCATGAATCCCCACCCATTTATTCCAAATTCATCTTAATAACTTCTGACTGACTCAGTTAATGCTACATGTTAAGCCAAGCTCTGTTTGGCTTACTGTGTTGTTCCAATCAAAATAATAGGCTGTGTTGCAGTACTTTAAACACAATTTGTAATAATAGGTTGTTACAAATTAACATACCTTGACAGTGATCTGGCATCTCATCCAAATGTGGACTAATGCCTACTTTATGATTAAGTTGCTATCACTCCTTCAGGAAAACAAGGTGTGGAGAAGGTGTTCCTGCAGTGTCTCTACTGTTCCTATTTTGTTTTTCAACCCTGTGGGGGGAGTTAGTTGACAAAACAAGCTGGGAAAGGATTAATCTTCACTCACTCTCTGTGTGGTGCCTCCAATCTTGATCAAGCTCATGGTTTTATCTTTTCTAAACATAGAAACAACAATGGTTGTTTGGGGGTTCTAGGTAAAAGGGAATAGGACTGTTAGAATAGGGCTGGCTGTGATTTCATTGCCTGTAGGGAAGACTTTACTGGATGAATCCCTTAACTATGGTTGACACTAAACCTGTTAAGCTTCAGTAGAGAGTAAGGAAGATGACCTTGATGGAGATATGCAGGAACTGCTACCTAGACAAAGGGGGCTAAATGATTTTTAAGTCCAAAACAAAGAGATAACATTCAGAAGTGGCTCAGGCAGATATAAATGAAATTAAAATTATAATTGTTATTACTTACAGTAGCTATTTATTTTTTCCATCACATTTTAAACATGGAAGGTACACACAATAGGGGAAAAAAGATTTAAAATTCAGTTCAAGACATTTTTCAGAACAAAAAGTAGGCAAGAATTTTATATCCTACATCTCCATTCTGGATTGCATGAATGAACACATATTACTTAACTCAAAAGCAGAAAAAAAAATATAAGAGATCAAATGTGAATTTAACAAGAAATTATTATATACACATTTTACAATCTGGGACTCATACATATGTTGCATCTCCTATTTCTATAGACAAGTGTTCCATTCCTGTGCTCCAGGCAATCTGGAGCTGGAGTCTTGCAGCAATATTGGGGGTTATACCTGAGGACCTGCTGCACGGTCCAGCGGAGATCCTGGCCACAGCCTGGAATAGGGAGGCGACCGGGGCCTTGGACAGGATCACGCCTGTGTGACCTCTCTTGCCCCATTCAACCTGTCACTCCCCGTGCTTCACAGAGGAATTGAGGGTTTTGAAGAGGGTTAAGAGATCTCTGGAGCACCACTGGAGGAAGACGAAGACTGAATCTGACTAAACACAAGCTAGAGCCGCTATTAAGGCCTACCTTCTGGCGGTAAGAGCGGCAAAGAGTGAATATTTCTCCTCTCTCATTGCGTCCGCAGAATGCCACCCAACAGCTCTGTTTAAGATTACTCAATCTCTTCTGGGTCAGGTTGATTCAGTGACCCATTTACAGGGCTGTTCGGAAGAGTTTTCTCAGCATCTACAGGATAAAATCGCTCAGATCCATTCTAAGTTGGACTCTAAGTGTGAGGCACAGTCTGGGGAGATACCAAGGGAACGTACTTGCCCTGTTATCTGGGAACGGTTTGATCCTGTTGGGCCTGATGAAGTGGACAGGATCCTCCAGACTGTAAATGCCACTACAGGCCATCTAGACCCGTGCCCTTCCTGGCTTGTAAAATCAGCCCAGGAGGTGATGTGTGGCTGGGTCCAGGTGATGGTTAATACATCCTTGAGGGAGGGGGTGTTCCTGGCTGCCTTTAAGGAGGCGCTTGTGCACCCCCTCCTCAAGAAACCAACCCTGGACCCTACTAAGTTGGACAATTTTCATCCTGTTTCCCACCTGCCCTTTTTGGGAAAGGTCGTTGAGAAAGTGGTGGTGTTGCAACTCCAGAGGATTCTGGAGGAAATGGATTATCTAGACCTCTTCCAGTCAGGTTTCAGGCCGGGATATGGAACAGAGACTGCATTGGTTACACTTATGGATGATCTCTGGTGGGAGCGGGATGGAGGGAGTGCATCCATCCTGGCTCTCTTGGACCTCTCAGCGGTTTTTGATACATTTTGGTCAATGGTATCCTTTTGGCTTTCGATACATGGTTGATGGTATCATTTTGGGATGGCTCAGGGAGTTGGGGGTCGGTGGTGAAGTTCTGTGCTGGTTCACCTCGTTCCTCCAGGGCCATTCCCAATCGGTGGTGATAGGAGAGGAGAGATCTGACCCACGACCCCTCTTGTGTGGGGTGCCACAGGGTTCGGTTCTCCCTCCTCTCCTATTTAACATCTACATGAAACCACTGGGTGAGATCATCCGTCACCACAGGATGAGGTATCATCAATATGCTGATGATACTCAGTTATATATCTCCATCCTGGGTGAAGTAAGTGATGCGGTTGCCACCCTATCTCAGTGCCTGGGGGCTGTGGGGGTCTGGATGGGGAACAACAGGCTTCAACTGAACCCTTTAAAGATGGAGTGGCTGTGGATTGATGGCCCTGTGGTAGCCAGGAAGTTTTCATCTTTGGTTCTGGATGGGGTAGCACTGCCCCATTCGGAAACAGTGCGGAACTTGGGGGTCCTCCTGGACTCACGACTCCTGCTCGAAGAGCAGGTGGCAGTCGTGGCCAGGAGGGCCTTTGTGCAACTTCGGGTTGTGTACCAGCTATGCCCATTCCTGGACCGAGAGGCCCTCCAAACAGTCACTCATCCCCTTGTCATCTCCTAAATAGATTATTGCAACATGCTCTACATGGGGCTACCCTTGAAGAGTATCTGGAAGCTTCAGATGGTCCAGAATGTGGCCGTGCAGACAGTTATTGGTGCTGTAAGATCGGCACATGTGATACCTCTGCTGCTCGAGCTGCATTGGGTACCAGCTTGCTTCTGGGTCCACTTCAAGGTGTTGGTTATCACCTTTAAAGCCCTACATGACATGGGACCAGGTTACCTTAAAGACTGTCTCATCCCCATAACATCAACCCACCCCACCCTGTCATACATAGAGGGCATGCTACAGACCCCTTCGACAAGGGAATTTCATCTGGCGGGGTCCAGAGGTGGGCCTTCTCTGCAGTGGCGCCCACCCTTTGGAATACCTTGCCCCTGGAGTTGAGGCAGGTTCCCTCGCTCCCGGCCTTCTGGAAGAATTTGAAGACCTGGTTCTCCCGCCTTGCCTGGAATGGGAAAGGCAGTAGCCCCTCCTGGGGGTGGCTGGCGCTGTAGTGCCCTCCTGATTATTTGAGATTTTACCATTCCCTGGATTTTACGATATTTATTCTATTTATATGGGTTTTGGACAGTAATTTTATGTTTATATGTTTTTAACTATTGATTTCATTGTAAACCGCCCAGAGTCCCCCATCTGGGGGAGATGGGTGGTTATAGAAATTCAAATGAATGAATGAATGAATGAATGAATGAATGAATGAATGAATGAATGACACTCAGAGAGGTGGTTTCTTTTCTCCTCTCTCTCTCTCTCTCTTTTGTTCCTCCTGTGAGAAAGTAGGGTGATATTTGGAGTTAAATTGCTGTATAGCAATAAACCCAAGAAGAAATGAATGTAGTATGGGGAAAACAGTTCTTTTTGTCACAAAGAACATACAGCTATTCAAACCTTAAATCATTGTTACAAGATTCTTTCTGTTCTTCAGAACACCTACAACATTTAGTGGCTCTACTAGTATGAACTATGGGGACTTCCACATAGCACTGCAATCATATTAGTAATACGCCTGCATTGTCTCTGTTCATTAGCAGAAGCTATTTCTTTCCAGTCCAGTTGTGATGTATCTCAAAATGTACAGTAAATAATTTCCTTTTTGTTACACTGAGGCTCTAAAAACCTGTAGGTGGCTGAACTCCAGTATACCTCTTCATCTGTTACTGAACTCATTTCAAACTCCACTCTGCTCTATAGTGTGCCCCATGCCATGGTGTCTCACTGGGATGCTATTATTTCAGAACTATTTAAAATGCAATAAAAAGATTGATCACCTTCTAGTGTAATAGGTATGCACTTCTTATTACTACATGCAGTTTTCAAAGTTTTGAAAAAACCCCTCCAGCTACTACACTGATTTTTTTTTCCAAAAATCACCAAATACATACAATTTGAAATAAAGGAGAATGGATAAGGTGCTAATTTAATACCATTTTTGTAGTCTTGTCTGAAGGTATTGGCTCACAATGTCCTCAGTATTTCAAGGGTTAGTGGCAGCAAAAATATCCAGAAGTTAGCTTCAGACTACTTTTGAGAACTGGAACAGTGGAAGTGTGGGAGGGGCCTTAGTTTCTACAGTCCATAATTGCCAATTCTTTTAGAAACAATTTTTCTTCCACAAGTGAAAATCTTTTAGCAATCAGTTGTCAATCAAAAATTCACTTCTGGATAATTACATTAATCTAGCCTCTTTTTCTCTATTCCTTCAACATTTTTGAAAATGGATAGGATTAATTTAGTGTTTTGTGTTTTAAAATTTCTAAATTTATTTTTCTTTTAAACTGTGTTTGTGTAATTAAAAAAAATTCCCTTCTCACCCCTATGGGTGGTATGTGTCTTCCTCAACCTCAGGTCCTCTACCAGAGGCCTGGGAGTTTGAGGGTTCTGCGCAGTATCTTAGCTGTTCCTAGCACTGCACTTTTCTGGACAGAGAGCTCTGATGTTGCTCCTGGTATCTGTTGGAACCACTCTCCCAGCTTGGGAGTCACAGCCCTGAGTGCTCCTACCACCACTGGGACCACTTTGGCCTTCACTTTCCACATCCTCTCCAATTCCTCCCTCAGGCCCTGGTACTTCTCCAGCTTCTCATACTCCTTCTTCCTGATGTTGCTGTCACTTAGCACTGCTACATCTATCACCATTGCTGTCTTCTGGTCCTTGTCTACTACCACGATGTCTGGTTGATTGGCCAGGATCTTAGCCCTGTCATTCTATATGTATTCTATATGTCATTCTATATTCTGTTCTTCTCAGTATCTTAGCTGTTCCTAGCACTGCACTCTTCTGGACAGAGAGCTCTGATGTTGTTCCTGGGATCTGTTGGAGCCACTCTCCCAGATTAGGAGTATGTATGTATGTATGTATGTATGTATGTATGTACGGACAGACAGACAGACAGACAGACAGACAGACAGACAGACAGAGCGAGCTCAGGGGATTTCCTAGACATGTGGTAAAGAAAGGCAATAACTATCTTGGATTGGGAGTTGTAGAGCAGTGCTGGTGATATGCAAAAGCCTTATTTCTCCCAACTGATTAGAGATAACTAGAATAGATTGAGAGAAGAGTACATGGGATATCTACAATGAATCTATTTTTAAATTTGGTTGATTTAATATCAGGAAGTCTTCTAAGACTCCTGAATACAGAACAAATTTGTTTGTGAAGACCTGAGTACAAGTTAAGGCAAAGGGCTAGAAACCAGGAGACTGTGAGTTCTAGTCCCACCTTAGGCAGGAAAGCCGGCTGGGTGACCCTGGGCCAGTCACTCTCTCTCAGCCCAACTCACCACACAGGGTTGTTGTTGTGGGGAAAATAGGAGGAGGAAGGAGTAATACATAAGTTCCCTGCCTTGAGTTATTTATAAAAATAATAATAAAGGCAGGATAGAAAATAAATTTAATTTATAATTTAATTGGATGTTGGAAATGAACTCTAAAAATTCAATGTACACATTTTTATTGGATGGTTGGCCTATCATTAGACTTTGCATGTATCAGATGACATAATTTAAATTTAGTATAGTAATTTCTGTCTCACTATATACTAAAGCATCTAAAAAAAAGTGAAGGAGATAGCCAGCAGAATCTCCAATAAAAAGTCTTTACATGCTTTATTAGAACCTTAAATAGAGATCAACTTGGAACATAAACAAGTTTAATTGAAATGCCTAGAGCAAGGGTCGGAAATGGCGGCTCGCGAGCCAGATGCGGCTCTTTGGCCCCTTGAGTGTGGCTCTTCCGCAGCTGAACTCACCCCACCCCTTCCACGCAATTGGATCCCGCCCCCAAACTCTTACGCTCTTACGTGCTCTCGCTCTCCAAGGCCGAGGCCACCCGCAGCCGCCCGCCCACACCTCGTGCACAGCCCGCGGGGCTCTCTGCCGCTCCCTTCGACAGAGGAGGGACCAGCGTGCCTTGGGAGCTGCTGCTGCTGCTGGCGGCATGTCTGGGCGAGGCGCACGGGCGGAGCTGCCTGTCTGGCACTCGGGCGCTCCAGCTCCCGAGCCTCTTCCCTTCTCCCTTGCCACGTTCGGGCGTTGAGGCCAGGCAAAGCCGGGCGGTCGCGTAGGGGCGAGGCGGGGAGTCCCCCTCCTGCACCTACCACCACATCTGTCCGTTCCTGGCCTCTCTCCCCACCTCCGGCGGGTGCCCATGCCGGAATCCCTGCGACCCGGAGGCAGCGACTGCTCAGAGGGCCCCAGCGAGAAGAGGCGCGTGATCCCCGGTGGATCCCTTCGAGGGGCCGCGGGGCTTCCCTGCTTTCCTCCCAAGGAGGCCTCGATGGCGCACCCTCCCGCCCCACCAATCCCCCCACCCCGCCGTTCGGCATCCTCTCCCCCCGCTAACCTGAGCCCTGCAGCGGCCGGGGGAGCCGAGCCAGGCTCCATTCCGGCGGGGCGACTGTCCGGAGGCGGCCAAGGGGAGAGCAGGCGGCTCTTCGCTCTCGGCGCGCCGCGGGGCCAGACGAGCCTCCGGGTGCAGTGGGACGGGAGCTCCGCCCGCGCGCCTTCCTGTCCTTGTGGGCCGCCGGAGACGCTCCCATCCCACTGCACCCAGAGGCTCGCCTGCTCTCTCCTTGGCCGCCTCCGGTCGCTACAGTCGCCCCACCGGAACGGAGCCTGGCTCAGCTCCCCCAGCCACTGCAGGGCTCGGATTGGAAGAGAAGAAGTGGGGGGGGACTCGGAGGCCCCCTTGTAGCCCGCTGCGGAGCTGCTCGCCGCGCCCACCTCCAGCCTTAGTGACGGCGGCGGTGGCCACCCATCACGGTGGCCAGTCCGCTGTGCCCTCTCCACTGGGTGGGACCCGCACCTCCTTCCCCGCCGGCGCCTGAGCGCAGACACCAGCCAGGACCCCGCACGGAAGATGCCGCGTGCCGCCAGCGCCTAACGTCAAGGCGGCTGCGCTTCCGCGCCCAGCGGGCAGGCGAGGCAGGGAGAGAAGGGGAGACAGGGCTCCCTCTCTGGCCTCTGTGCCCCTTCAGGCCCGTCTCTCCGAGGGGGGCGGCGGGAGGGAAGTCCCCATCCAAGGGGAAGCGCTGGGAACGAGCGGCGGAGGTTGGCCGGAGCTGGACGCGTCGCTCCGGTTGGAAGGCGCTCCAGCCGGCATCTCGGCAGCCGCCGGTGGCTGCGCAGAGGCCGCCTGCTTAGAGCCGGGTGCGGTCCAGCTGGGGAGCCTCCGCCTCAGGGCAGGGGCTCGAGAAGCACCCCCTCGCGGAAGCCGGCGAGGGCGCCTAGAATCAGCACGAAGCCGCCGAGGGCAGCGGCCGCTTCCTTCCTCGGGCAGTGATAATACAAATGGGAAAGAAGAGGATCCATTTGAGAGGGAGGGAAGGAGGGTGGGGAGGGGGCTACTGAGGGGGCGTCATATTCCAGCCAGCTGCTCCCAAGCCACCTTCCCTCGTAGCTCTGGCTCGCGCGCATTATAGACAGACACACACACAGAGCGCAGGCTCTCTCTCCCGGCCCCGTGGCTAAGCAGCAAATGGGGACAAATGGGAAAGAAGAGGATCCATTTGAGAGGGAGGGAAGGAGGGTGGGGAGGGGGCTACTGAGGGGGCGTCGTATTCCAGCCAGCTGCTCCCAAGCCACCTTCCCTCGTAGCTCTGGCTCGCGCGCATTATAGACAGACACACACACACAGCGCAGGCTCTCTCTCCCGGCCCCGTGGCTAAGCAGCAAATGGGAACAAATGGGAAAGAAGAGGATCCATTTGAGAGGGAGGGAAGGAGGGTGGGGAGGGGGCTACTGAGGGGGCGTCGTATTCCAGCCAGCTGCTCCCAAGCCACCTTCCCTCGTAGCTCTGGCTCGCGCGCATTATAGACAGACACACACACACAGCGCAGGCTCTCTCTCCCGGCCCCGTGGCTAAGCAGCAAATGGGAACAAATGGGAAAGAAGAGGATCCATTTGAGAGGGAGGGAAGGAGGGTGGGGAGGGGGCTACTGAGGGGGCATCATATTCCAGCCAGCTGCTCCCAAGCCACCTTCCCTCGTAGCTCTGGCTCGCGCGCATTATAGACAGACACACACACAGAGCGCAGGCTCTCTCTCCCGGCCCCGTGGCTAAGCAGCAAATGGGGACAAATGGGAAAGAAGAGGATCCATTTGAGAGGGAGGGAAGGAGGGTGGGGAGGGGGCTACTGAGGGGGCGTCGTATTCCAGCCAGCTGCTCCCAAGCCACCTTCCCTTGTAGCTCTGGCTCGTGCGCATTATAGACAGACACACACACACAGCGCAGGCTCTCTCTCCCGGCCCCGTGGCTAAGCAGCAAATGGGGACAAATGGGAAAGAAGAGGATCCATTTGAGAGGGAGGGAAGGAGGGTGGGGAGGGGGCTACTGAGGGGGCGTCGTATTCCAGCCAGCTGCTCCCAAGCCACCTTCCCTCGTAGCTCTGGCTCGCGCGCATTATAGACAGACACACACACACAGCGCAGGCTCTCTCTCCCGGCCCCGTGGCTAAGCAGCAAATGGGGACAAATGGGAATGAAGAGGATCCATTTGAGAGGGAGGGAAGGAGGGTGGGGAGGGGGCTACTGAGGGGGCGTCGTATTCCAGCCAGCTGCTCCCAAGCCACCTTCCCTCGTAGCTCTGGCTCGCGCGCATTATAGACAGACACACACACACAGCGCAGGCTCTCTCTCCCGGCCCCGTGGCTAAGCAGCAAATGGGAACAAGTGGGAAAGAAGAGGATCCATTTGAGAGGGAGGGAAGGAGGGTGGGGAGGGGGCTACTGAGGGGGCGTCGTATTCCAGCCAGCTGCTCCCAAGCCACCTTCCCTCGTAGCTCTGGCTCGCGCGCATTATAGACAGACACACACACACAGCGCAGGCTCTCTCTCCCGGCCCCGTGGCTAAGCAGCAAATGGGAACAAATGGGAAAGAAGAGGATCCATTTGAGAGGGAGGGAAGGAGGGTGGGGAGGGGGCTACTGAGGGGGCGTTGTATTCCAGCCAGCTGCTCCCAAGCCACCTTCCCTCGTAGCTCTGGCTCGCGCGCATTATAGACAGACACACACACACAGCGCAGGCTCTCTCTCCCGGCCCCGTGGCTAAGCACCCCCGTCTGCTCTGCCGCTGCCCCCCCCAGGCTCGCGGTTTGCACACCTCCTGCCTGCAGGTGCGGGCACAATCCTCCTTTCCCTTTTCCGCAACATTGGATTTGCCCTGAATGATTTGCCTGCGCACTGAGTTCAGACGCCTTCTAAGGAAACTGGTAGAGCCGGTTTAATAGAAAAGCAGCTTCTTCCACGCGCTTTCTTGTAGTTTTCCATTTCTTTCCTGTGCTGGTTTTGAGAACTTCCTCCAGACGGAGAAGGACGTGTGTGCTCCTCCAGTGACGGAGGTTGGAGGGTTAGGAGGTTTGGAGATCAGTTGCAGGAAATTTTTGACGTTTGCAGGTTGCTGCTTTTTTGGGCTACTTTTCGGCTACTCTTAAGGGCTTGTTGGGCTATAAAAACTTTGGGCATGCTGGGCGTGGCAGCCAGTGTGGCGGTAGGCATGGTGGGCATGGCGGGGGCAGGTGCGGAGGCGGGCATGGGGCAGCAGGCCCTAAGTGTGCGCGATTGCCTCCCGCCCGCAAACCCCGCTCCCGCGCTGGATTCCCCACCAGCTTTACTTTGCCTGGATTGGGGGCTTGAGCGGCTCCGGAAGACAAGCGTTGAGCCTCTCTTTCCCTTCTCCTTCTTCCAAACCTCCCCCGCCAAAACGCCCGGTGCTGCACGAGCAGGTCGAACATGCCCCCACCGTCGCCTGGGACTTTCGCGATGGCGAGGGTAGGGCGCCGAAGCTGCGGGCCGGGCTGGGCTGGGGACGGATCCTGTGCTCCTGATGACCCCTCCGGGCAGGTTTCCCTTTGCCCCACAATATTCTGGGGAACAGAGGGTGGCAGCTGTTTCCCCGCCACTCCCGGTGGGGCGGCCGGGCCGGGTTCGCGGAGCCGCTGGCTGCGCAGAGCCGCTGGCTGCACCCCCTCCCTCCGTGAGCCCCCCGCCCCCTTCCACGCGATTGGCTCCCGCCCGCAAACCCCACCCCCTTCCACGTGATTGGCTCCCGCCCGCAAAACCCGCCCCCTTCCACGTGATTGGCTCCCACCCGCAAAACCCGCCCCCTTCCACGTGATTGGCCCCCGCCCGCAAACCCCGCCCCCTGGCTCTCGAGCACTTCAAAATGTGCACGAGCATATCAAAATGGCTCCCGGCAAAAAAAGTTTGCCGACCCCTGGCCTAGAGCAACTTGAGCAAGTTTTCCTTGAGAATATCGGCAAGTTTTTTTTTACTTTTTCTCCAGTCTCAGGGTCCTATTATTTCCCTTTCCCCCATTAATTCTTATCAAGGCAAGGAGAAAAAATAACTCTTTCCTCATTCCCTACAGTATCTTTGCTTTTTAAAAAGTATGAGGAAATTTTAAAAATATATTGTGGTGAAAACGTGGAAAGAATAGAAAAGTGGCAGGATTAATGATCTCTAAAGTTTCTGTCATCCCTGCTATTTTTATTCATTCTGGGTGGAGGCGACCCAAAGAGGCTACAAGTATGATGCTTCCCCATTACAGCCTAGGAAAACTATTTTCTCAAATCACAAATCAATTCAAATTGTATAGTGTTCCTCTCTAATCTCATATTTTAATCAAATAATGCCCTCTTCAAATCCCAATGCTCCAATCTATATTGCATAGTCCTAGTGTTTTCCCCATTTAAAGGTTTACATTCTCACTGTTTTCTTCTCCATACCATTCTTCTCCATGTAACTATATAGTTAGCATATTCATCATTTTTAATGTCCAGGATTGAGGTAAAAAAACCCTTAAATTAAAAAGCACTTTTATATGCACTGAAAACTATTTTCCTCCTCTTGGTTCAAGCTATAGGAGAAGGTCTGAGACAAATGTTTGAAATGTAGTGCATCCAGGTATTATAAACTGTACAAATTTTTATAGACAATTGTGAATCTTTAGCGACAATACCATTTTTCTCAGTTATCAAAGGAAGTTGTAGAAAATCCATTATACAGCTAACACTGCACTTTGGAGACAGAGCCACATGCAACAGAATAACTATTTACATTCTTGAAATGAATGAGGTATCTGGCAGTGACAACATAACTGCTGAAGCACACATTGAGACTCTATAAATGAGTCCACCCTATGATCATATGTGTAAAATATCAAAATATCAAAAAAATTACAATTTTAGTTGCACTGTTCAGGTCTATCATAAAACAATTGTTTCCTTTGTTTTGTATTCTTCACATTCATGCTAAATTAAGATTGTGCAGATTCTGTTGGGTATTTTTTTTGTCCTTGAGTATGAAAAGCGGGCAGCCTCTTAATCAAACTTACTTGTTTTACAGCCTTGTTCATCTGAACCATCTCCACAATCGTCAAATTGATCACATTCTAATGCCATAGGTATGCACTTCTTATTACTACAGGTAAACTCATTCTTTTTACAAGGTCTTGCTTTATATGTAGTTTTGTCTGCAAAAAGATACAAAAGAGCAATCAATTGTTTTTAGCCTTTGATATTATTGTAATTCATGTAATAAATGCACGAGGCTTTACAGAATGCTGCTTCCTGGGCATGTAGGTGCCTGCCATGTAGACATGCAGTAAATGAGGTTGACATGAAATAACTAAAGGCTTTCTATTGCTCCTACCAAAGGACAGAGAATAGATGTCAATCCTAGAATTGCCTAAAGGAGAAATACATTACTCACACAGTGATGTCTGCTCTATTCATAAATTCAAGAGAATAACAGGCCAACAAAAGGGTACTAAACAGGCTGAATGCACACTGAAGGGTAGAGAGCAGGATCACCTCTCTCCATACCATTTATACTTGTTTTTCACATAAGGACAATGGCCCATCTAGAGTGAGATTCTGCCATCATGTCAGCTTAAAGCAACTGAATGTCAAGTGAAAGAAATAAAAAAGGTGGGAGGAATGTGCTTTCCTCATCATGGAGAAAATCTATCTATGTAGCCACTAGGAGTCGAAAACAACTTGATGGCACATAGTCAATCAAACGTACTCTTCCAACCTCTTCCCAGGTGCATATTTCTTAATCTCTTGACATGGAGAAAAAGACTGGGCTCTAACTGTTTGGGATGACTAGACTCATGGGCGTCCATGGGGGACAAATTTGGAAATGTGCATGTTGACATCATCAGGCAAATGCCATAATTTACATACTTGCTGCTGATATCAGAATGTAATTAAATAATGGCAGCATTTGCCTGATTACATCATCATGTCTGTTTAGTCATTTTGGAGTCATTGTGATTTGCTGGCCATACTGATTTTATACAATATTTCACTGGCCTCAGTGTGAAATATAGATAGATCTGTAGCTGAATGAATAGTTAAGAGTTCAACCCATTGAGGCTTCCAGTGGGAATATGGCCGAGTTCTGCTCGTGAGTGCTGTGGGCAGACCTGACAGTGTGGGTTTTTTTGGGAGTGCAGGCAGGCTTTTCCTGGTGTCCTAGAGCGTTTTCATGGACAGAAAATGCTCAGAATCATCCCATTTGTACTTCGGAACATCGCCTCGTAGCCTGAGGACCGCAAACAGCATTAGCGTTAATCTGGTAAGAGGACGACGGGAGTCGGGGACACCATCATTTTCCAGACCACGCTGCAGCCCTAAAGGGACAATAGGTCGAGCCTTTCCCATTCCTAAATCACCCAATGTATATATTTTTAAAGTTTTTCTACCCTAAGCGAGGCTTTCTACAGCAAGAAGAAATGAATTCTCTTGCTGCTTATCATTATTTCTGGTTTAATCTTTAAAAAAAAATTAACTGTTGGCTTACTTCCCATTTTGGTCTAGTGGTTAAGGTGCTGGGCTAGAAACCAGGAGTCCGTGAGTTCTAGTCCTGCCTTAGGAATGAAAGCTGGCTGGGTGACCTTGGGCCAGTCACTCTCTCTCAGCCCAACTCACCACACAGGGTTGTTGTTGTGGGGAAAACAGGAGGAGGAAAGAGTATTAGGTATGTTCCCTGCCTTGAGTTATTTATAAAAAAATAATAAAGGCATGATAAAAAAATTAAATAAAGAAAAATAAATAGTAATAAATTTAAATTTTAAGGAGGACTGAGAATAAATAATCATCTCCCCATTACTATTTTTGTAATTAATTTGAAGGACTTAACATTTTCCTACACGTTGACTTTGCTGTTTTGAGACTTTAGTTTTTCTATCCACTTCTTTTGGGCGCCACAGTTGCTAGTTAGAATAGTTTCTCTTTTGTCAGTATCATTCAATTCCACTTAATAACTTTCAGAAGCCTTCTATTAACCCACTAGCTCCTATCTGTGCTAGTTAAGTATCCAGGAGATTGCCATACTTTACTGCCTGAAACATGGACAACCTTAAAGAAATACCCTCAGAATTTTGTTCTGAGCTTCATTGTGACTTTAAACAGCTTCTCCATGATACCTGCCAAACTATTCTGCAAGATATTCAGGATATTGCACAAAATATCAGTTTTAAAATGTGTCAACTGTTTGAGGACGCTTTAGAGGAAGAAGAAGAAGAAAAGTCTAATCAAGAGCAAGATGTTTTTACTGACAGCGACTTTAGAGGCTTCGAGGAAATGCCAGGAGATGAATATATTTTGGTGTTGAAGGAGTTAAGACAGTTCAACTTGCAAGATATTATTGATCTTGTTTCTCTGAAGGATTGTTTTGGGAACGAAGCAGTTCCTTTTCGTGGGAGGTTTTTAGCTGAGGAATCTGGCTTTGTAGGGGGACAGTAGGGCTGTTTGACTTTTATATGAAAAATGCCTTATGTGTAATATGAAAACAAGTAAATGTTCTGGTTTATTTTGAGGTGGGATACGAAATGATGTGTATTGATATTAAGGCTTGTATGATTCTATTTTTCTTTAATGATTTGGATTAAGATGTATTCTATTGTTTTTAAAGTTTGTTTGATCTTTTAAGATTTATAAGACACAATAATTAGTGTTTGGTCATAAGTTTAATAGGGTTAAGATTGTTATAGTATTATTAAGTAGAAAAGTACAAAATTTAAATATAATTTGATTTTTATTACAGTGGTTAGAAATACACTGCTCAAAAAAATAAAGGGAACACTGAAACAACACAATGTAAGTCCAAGTCAATCACACTTCTGTGAAATCAAACTGTCCACTTAGGTAGCAACACTGATTGACAATCAGTTTCACATGCTGTTGTGCACATGGAATAGACAACAGGCGGAAAGCATAGGCAGTTAGCAAGACATCCCCAATAAAGGAGTGGATCTGCAGGTGGTAACCACAGACCACTTCTCAGTTCCTATGCTTTCTGGCTGATGGTTTGGTCACTTTTGAATGCTGGCGGTGCTTCCACTCTAGTGGTAGCATGAGACGGAGTCTACAACCCACACAAGTGGCTCAGGTAGTGCAGCTCATCCAGGATGGCACATCGATGCGAGCTGTGGCAAGAAGGTTTGCTGTGTCTGTCAGCGTAGTGTCCAGAGCATGGAGGCGCTACCAGGAGACAGGTCAGTACATCAGGAGACGTGGAGGAGGCCGTAGGAGGGCAACAACCCAGCAGCAGGACCACTACCTCCACCTTTGTGCAAGGAGGGACAGGAGGAGCACTGCCAGAGCCCTGCAAAATGACCTCCAGTGGGCCACAAATGTGTGTGTGGCTGCTCAAACGGTCAGAAACAGACTCCATGAGGGTGGTATGAGGGCCCGACGTCCACAGGTGGGGGTTGTGCTTACAGCCCAAAACCATGCAGGACGTTTGGCATTTGCCAGAGAACACCAAGATTGGCAACTTCGCCACTGGCGCCCTGTGCTCTTCACAGATGAAAGCAGGTTCACACTGAGCACATGTGACAGACGTGACAGGGTCTGGAGACGCCGTGGAGAACGTTCTGCTACCTGCAACATCCTCCAGCATGACCGGTTTGGCAGTGGGTCAGTAATGGTGTGGGGTGGCATTTCTTTAGGGGGCCGCACAGCCCTCCATGTGCTCGCCAGAGGTAGCCTGACTGCCATTAGGTACCGATATCAGATCCTCAAACCCCTTGTGAGACCATATGCTGGTGCGGTTGGCCCTGGGTTCCTCCTAATGCAAGACAATGCTAGACCTCATGTGGCTGGAGTGTGCCAGCAGTTCCTGCAAGACGAAGGCATTGATGCTGTGGACTGGCCCGCCCGTTCCCCAGACCTGAATCCAATTGAGCACATCTGGGACATCGTGTCTCGCTCCATCCACCAACGCCACGTTGCACCACAGACTGTCCAGGAGTTGGGGGATGCTTTAGTCCAGGTGTGGGAGGAGATCCCTCAGGAGACCATCCGCCACCTCATCAGGAGCATGCCCAGGCATTGTAGGGAGGTCATACAGGCACGTGGAGGCCACACACACGACTGAGCCTCATTTTGACTTGTTTTAAGGACATTACATCAACGTTGGATCAGCCTGTAGTCTTCTTTTCCACTTTAATTTTTGAGTGTAACTCCACATCCAGACCTCCAGGGGTTGCTTACATTTGATTTCCATTGCTTTTTGTGTGATTTTGTTGTCAGCACATTCAACTATGTAATGAACAAAGTAATTAACACAAATATTTCATTCATTCAGATCTAGGATGTCTTATTTCAGTGTTCCCTTTATTTTTTTGAGCAGCTTATATAGAATAGTGGTAGGAAGGAAATAATAAATAAATGGGTTCCTTTTTTTGAGGGGGAGTGGATTTGGAGGTTTATATATCTGTTTATTTATTTTCTATATATATAAGTGGAAAGAGCAATTTTTTTAGTTTTATAATGTGCTAATGGAATGACTTATAGAAATAATGTGATTTTGGTTAGACATAGAGTAAGGGATTAATTATGGAAATTGTGGTATATTCTTGTTGAAAATCGGAAGTCACCTTGTTATGTAATCTCTAAAAATATTTTCTTTTTCTGTTTTTTCACTTCCTTTTTTTCTTTTTCTTTTTGTAGTTTTTTTTGCTTTTTTATAGTTTTTATCTTTGCTTAAACTCAATAAAATCCTTATAAAAAAAAATTCAACCCATTAAGCAAAAGCTTTCAGTCCAATACTAACATTAATGCTAGTCATTACAGAAAAAAATCTGCAACAAAATTAAGCAAAATCAGAAGCATAATGTTGAACTTATAGCTAGGTTTCTAAATAGCCATTTGGATACCACTTACTGCTGACATTGCCAATATAGTTCCTATTCTACAAATACAAATGAGCACTATTACACTGCACCTACAGTATGTGAATGCTAGCAAAGAAGCATTTATTGCTCTTATTGTACCACTAATAGGCTGGAATAAATTCTGCCACTTATGCCATCTTTGGAATTCTGTCTCAGCCATTAAGCCAAGCAAGGACACCCCCCCCCCAAAAAAAAACGACTGCTTCTTTCTTGTTTGTAAAACTAAGATTATTTACCACAGTGATCTTCATCTGAATCATCACCACAGTCATCAATTCCATTACAAATTTGCTCACGTCTCAAGCAAACATGATTATTTCTGCATCGGTATGGCCTGGTTGGAGGGCACGGAAAATTTACTGTGAAAAGAAAAACAAAAACAAAAACAAATGCTGTATTATTTGTTCTGTAGAGAATATGTCTTTTACATTTACTTTTTGCTTTAATCAAAGAGGGAAAAAGTAATTAAATTGTTAGATGTACTTTCTCTTTTATATCACTTTTAATTGAATGTACATAAGCACTACTAGATGAGAGAAAATATGCTGGAAAGCACTTTCAATTATGTTCCACATGAGTCATAAAGAGAAACTCTCTTTGAACATATTGAGGATCTTCACAAAATGTTGCCTGCTTCAAATTTAATGTAGTCTCAACAAATAAATATTCTTCTCATACAAATTGAAGACAAAGGAAAACAAGAGCAGCACGGAATAAAAATAAAAACAACAACAGAATTTGTGATGAATTAAATGTATCATTGCATATGCTTTTGTGGGTAGTAGGCCACAAACTTACCACATATTTCAGGGAATTCATCTGAGTTATCTCCACAATCATCTTCTCCATCACAAACCCAAAAATAGAGTTTACAGAGTGAATTGTTGCAAAGAAATTCATCTGCTCTACATATGCTCCCCCCTGAAAATATAAAATAGCAAAACTAAAATCTGTAAATCTTGTAAAGTGTATATAGGTTGGGATCCCACAAGACAAGGTGGATTTCTATGATTTTATTTCTTGCCTCAAATAGCTGATAGGGAGAAAATTAAGGGACTATGACAATGAAGGATAGTAGCTGATCTTTCTCCTGTGGAAGACAGATGTTTATGGGAAACTGAGAAGCCAACAATCAGGTCAAGTATACCCAGGAACTCTTTCAAATGTATTCCCCAGCAACCAGTACCAAACAGCCTTCTATCACTGGTACATGCAGCCTGTATACTTCCAGTTTTCTAATAGTAGAGAAAATTGTTCTGGGAAGATTCATTGGGAAAATAATATAGAACAGGTCAACCCCTCCTCCAACATGACACAGTGGTCCCTCCTGTCCTCAGACAGCAGCTATCAAATTTGATGAATCTATAAATCTTATTCTGTATTCCAATAGTTTTATATAGCTATGCTTTTCTAATACAAGACATCCTGTATATTTCCTTTTTGGAGGAAACTTGTACCTTTTCATTGCCATCTGCTATAAGAGATATAAATTTTATATGACCTGACATGAAAGGAAATTTGATCAAAGGAAAATGCAATTTTTAGCTGATTTTCTCCCTAAACCTCCTGATACAAGGATCTTCTTATCTCCATATAGATATGTAAATTTACAAAGAAAATATTGCTAAGGAAAAAAATACAATCAAATACATGCAATTAGTCATTGATCTACAGTTGCTGTCAGCCTGTTGGTGTGGTTGAATTGTAAATCTTGGTACATTTTTTTAAGTCTCACAAACATAGAGACTGACCTTATTCTATTTTAAAACAACACATTTCCACTTAAAAGAAACCAGAACAAAGATTATTTGTTCACTGCTCCCAAGTTTTGCTTAATTTCTGGCACTGGAAGTAATCACCATTAGGAATGGTAAAATTAGGAATTGGCAAGTATTCCTATAAGAGATACTAATGGGTAGGCTACTGGGCAAATATACAAACTGAGATCAATCCTTGACTGAAAAAAAAATCCTTTGACTGCTTCTACTTGGAGCAATAGCTTTTCCTTAAAATTTTTGTCTATTGAAAATCCTCTAAATGTATGAGAGTTAATAGATTGAAGGCATCTGAAGAAGATCATAAGATCTGTACTTATGAATTATTCTTAAGGCAATGGATTGTAGTAACCAAGCTAACATTTCACTAGCAAAATTGCAACTGCCATCAGAACTGATTCCTCTTCTTTTTACCTTCTCTCTCTACTATACCTCCATCTTCTGCAAAAAAAAATACTTTTTAGAGCAGAAGTTCCCAACTTTTTTCTTTATGCAGTTTAAGCTTAAATGAAGGCTCAATATGGCACATATGCCAGTTAAATGGCATATAACCAAGGGCATGCTGCGGACCCCCTCTATGAAAGAATTCCATCTAGCGGGGTCCCGGAGGCGAGCCTTCTCTGCAGTAGCACCTGCCCTATGGAACATCCTCCCACCAGGGATAAGACAGGCCCCTTCACTCCTGGACTTCAGGAAAAAATTAAAAACTTGGCTCTGTGATCTCGCCTGGGGCAAAAAGGAAAGTGGTCAAGCTTGGGGATGGCTGATTCCCTAGAGCCACCTCAAATATCTAAAATATTTTAAATATCTTCAACGTCACTGTAAGAACCACCTACCACTTGGATTTTATTGTATTTATATTTTTATTGTTGTTTTTATTGCATTTTATTGATGTTATGTTGTGAACCGCCCAGAGTCCCTCCTTTAGGGGGAGATGGGTGGTTATAGAAATTTGATAGATAAATAAATAAATAATTAAATAACAATTTTTTAATTAAAATTTAAAATTTCATGAAATTACAAAATGTTATTATTTACAGTCCCATGCCAATACATTTTAGTGTTTTATTGCGAAAGATTTGGAGCAAAACTACTGACATTTTGTAAGATTTGGTATTTTTTGTGATAAAAATAAAACAGGCAAATATAAAGGAGTGGAGGAGAAAGAGCAAAAGGAAAATACAAGCATATGTGGAAACCCATAAACATAATATTGAATAGAGTCTAAAGCATAGCTTTCCAAACTGTGTGTCGCAACACACAGTTTAGTGTGTCACGACACAACCCAGAAGTGGACGTGCATGGTGGCAGCGTGGCGGAAGCAGTGTGCATGGCGCCACACCAACGGCAGCAGCAGCGGCAACACAGGGGCGTGCGTGGGGGTGGGGTCGTGCATGGCGGCGGTGAGGGAGGACGCGCAGCAGTGGTGTGCATGGCGGCGGCAGCCTCATGTTTTCAAATGAAGCATTTCTTCTTTTATAAAAAAATATTCTATATATTTATAGAATTAATTTATTCTTGGAAGCTTGGGAAAGGGCCAATATACTGAAACTTTCCTCCATATAAACTTTATTCTGAACCTGAACAGTTCATATTGGCAGTAAAAGTAGTTTACTGTATTTCTAAAATGTTGTCTTAAGCATGTGGTCAGAACAGACCTATTATTGTTGGTATGTTATATTAATATAAAGCTTTTAATTTTCATTACCCCTAATACCAGGCACATTAATGGATTGTTTCAAAATTGCAATATACAATAATCAGGCTTCAGAAATGCTAAATACAAAAATGCATGCCCTTCATATAATTTGTCAGCTGAAATTAACATAACCAACAATAAATTCTATCTAGACCTCTTTAGAAATATATTTTTAAAAAACTTTTATTTCATTTTTAGATCAAAAATATTAAATCTTGTTAGCCATTATTGTAAAAATCCTAAACCAATTTCCTTTATTAAATGAAGTATGCATAAATAATGCAAATGTATTATTTATATTTGTATTTAAGCAATCTGATGACTGGATAATTCACTTTGAATACAAATTCAAGTATAATCACTCTGATTACTTGCACAAAATTTTCTGCATAAAGTTTACATTTGTCTGCTTTTAGAGAAGATTCAAATAATCCTTTCATGATTTTTTTTCACAACAGGAACAGATGACAAACAGCCCATATGTAATGAAACTAACCTGTGGCAGATAAAATAGGAACTGTTCTTTCATGTGCACTTTAATGACCAAATGTCACTTTAAATGTATATACCAAGAAACTTGGTATTTGATTAACAGTATGATGAAATCCTTTCTTGCATACTAATTAGAAACTTCTGAAGTGGATTCAAAAGGGAAGGGTACAGCGTGAGGGACTCAGAGGCAAGCATTTTCTGCTGGATGAAGGTTCTCAGTCATCCAGGTGGAACAGTCTGTGGCTTGAATCATGTCAACTGGATTTCTATTTTCTCAGTAGAAATGTTTCACTCCTTATCCAAGGAACTTCTTCAGCCTTCTTCAGACTAAAGAAGCTCCTTGGATAAGGAGTGAAACGTTTCTACTGAGAAAATAGAAATCCAGTTGACATGATTCAAGCCACAGAATTTTCTGCTGGAGCTCCCCTCCCATGAAATCAACTACCCCAGAAATAAGATCCAGCAATCTTGTTATTAATATTTAGGAAGTTGTTGAAAACTTGGTTGTTTAGGCAGGCATCCCAGTATTGAGATGTTGATGATGCATTTATCCATCCACCCATCCATCCATCCAATGTATAAATTGGATAAATGAGTGACTCTGGGCGGCAAACAGAATTTTAAAGTAAAATAAAAACAATTACAAACATTACAAAAGTTAAAATACAAAGCAGTATGTATTACTGAGATGTTGGTAGTAATCTCTGATAGTTGTTTCATTATTATTACTATTCTGAAGTTGAATTGTGGATATTTATTTGTAGCTTGTTATGGATATTTTTTATTTATTGCTTTTGTCAGTTGCTTAGATTCACTTTGATTAAACCAGCATAAAAAAACTTTAAACATCTGGATTTATATAGAAGAAGGAAACATCCAGCAGTGGAAAGGGGAGATAATGATACTCCCTCCTTCCTGAAGTTTTTTGTATCCTCTAAAATCTGTACCAAAGTACTGGGAGATACTTCAGAAAAGATGTTGAGGTCATCATGGTTTGCTGCAGGGGAAAGAAAAGACAATCCCCATGTGGTACCAAAAATATACTACAGTGTTGGATGTCACCTAAAATGTTGTTTTTGCTGCTCCTGCTGATTGCAGGACTTGCATAAGTAGAGTTCTCAGTATGTATAAAGAGGCACCTGACCAACTCTCTATAAACTTGTACAAGAAAGAAAAGCAGCCACTATCTAATAATCACTGAGAATAGATCTGGAGATGGTGCAATAAAGGGGGCAGCAGCAAAATGCCATCTTAACTAGTTTAAACTTCAAGAGGGAGAACAGTAAGAATAATTTTGATATCCCCACAATTAGAAAATTTCACCAAAACTACGCTAATACTAAAAATGAGACTGAAAATTCAAAAGGGCATTTCATCTGTTTCTGCTGTGTGTTTCTCATTTCTCATCTACCATCAGCAATACTGGACTGTTCATGGTGGTCATTTAACATTTATGGATCAATATGATTTCTCTAATGCTTATAGAATAATGTGCTTGTTTTAATCAAAGATGTTTTCCTCTGCAAAAGAAATACTAAAATGAAATATTAACAATGAAGAGGAAAGAATCCTCAATAAAAACTAATACATTTATTAACATAATTTGCATTAATACAAATACAAAATAATTATAAAATAAATTCAAGTATCATCTCATGTTTAGTTATAAACAGTTCTTTTGTGAAGTACAGTATATCATTTTTATATGCTAGAGAGATTATTGCTCTAATTAGAAAGAACATTGTGTGTTTTGTATGTATGTCTGTTTGTGGGGGTATATGTATGGAAGTGGATGTATGCATACACACACACACAATAATAATAGTGTATTATTATAAAATTTATAAAATATTATAAATTAATAATTATTACTATTACCATCAGCCCCCTCTCCCTCCCTCCCTCTCTCTCTCTCTGTGAAGATGGTGGCAATGAGATAATATAGCTCTGTTTAAAGGAATTGCTATGGCAGTCACAATTTGTATTTTAAGTATTTATAATAATATTAATAAAAAGTAAATTCAACATGGATGAGTGCAAAATGCTCACATAAGATACAGAAAAGGAAAACAGCATTAATCTGACTTGTGGTTTCTTAACTCCCTTCCTGCTGCAGAAAATAATATATTTAGAGTAATTGTAGATAATTCCCAAGATTAAAATCCAGAGAAACACAAGTGCACCAACAGCTACAGAAAATGTTGTTGGGTGGCTTTGTGCCAGTTACTTTCTCACAGAGTTGTGGGGAAAAAATGATGGAAAATCCCCATCTAACCTTTCTTAGACAAAAGATGGGATATAAATTCAGCAAATAACTAACTATAAAAATAGCCAGGAAAAGGGGAAAAAAAATCTCACCTCTGTCACAATTTAGTTCATCACTGCTATCCACACAGTCCTGAATTCCATCACAAAGCCATCTGATAGGTATACAGTGTGCTTTATTTTTACATTGAAATTGATCTTCTTTACATTCTGTTACACAATGCACCTGTATAAACATATATTCATATGTGGCAGTGATTATTAGCAATCAAAGTAACAGAAGTATAATCAGAGCAACTCGGATTCAGCAAAACCAATTTAATAATTTAATCATTGGCATTTTTCTTTTTTATTGATAAGGTTATGGTCATCAGAGAATATAAAACGTTACATTCACAATTGTCACCTGTAACTAATAATCAGTATTCCAAAGATCCTTGGCAATAAAGATCTCTTATTCTTCTTCCTCTCACCCCATATCTTCATCTACTCTAAATATTCTGTTTTGAAGATTAGGAGATCTTTAAGAAAATCCAGGGGATTAATCAAAAAGGGGAAATCAAATAACCTAGGAATTCCCTAGCTTATATAGCGCTGCATTTCTCTTTTGGCAAGACACCAATGAGATAATGCCCATTAATTCTTATACACAAACCACTCAGCCACACAGTTCCATAAACTTGTGAAGTTTCCTTTATTTATTTAATAATGTATAATTTTGGGGGAACAAAATCATGTAAATGGGGAAAATATAGGCAAAATGAAACTATTTCAGTATAAACATTTTATTTTTTTAAAAAATTAAACACAGAAATAAGAAAGGACTTACATACAATTATAATAAAAAATTAAAGCTACAACCCAGCCAGCTACAACTAAAGTATTGTAAAATAAAAGGATTTAAATACCTTTGAAAACAATTAGCCAAATAGATCCAGGTATGTCTTTTAACATACAGTATTTTAGAATTGGAGACTATCATCAAAAGGACACAACTGTTCCCCATATCAATGAAAACATTAATGCTCATTACTGAAATAGAGAATTCTACTAACTACTGGATCTATGTTTTGTGGATAAGCTCCTGATTCAAAAGGATATTCCACAGTATTGATATTCTAAATTCAAGTTTCTAAATTTGTAGAACAAAACATCATATCAGATTAGGATAATTAATGTCTTACCTCATCGGAACCATCAGGACAATCATATTCTCCATTGCACCTAAAAGATGCTGAGATACAGCCTCCATTGGCACAGACATATTCACTTGAAGAGCAGGTTGGAGATGCTGTTTAAGACATAAAATTGAGAATAGGCAAATAAAATGGTAACATAATTTAAGGTGAATAGTTGATAAATTACAGATATCCTACTTGGGTGTACTTTATCTTCCAAAACCTGGGAGACGATGGGCCTCAATGTATAGAATATTGTAAAAAATTTGGGCCAGGGACAATATTCTTATTCTTGTCCTCACAGAGCCACTTTAACAACAGAGTGCTATAAATGTAGTTACAAATACTGTTTGTCAACGATTTCTGTCATTATTCATATTTATAGGTGGCTTTAGGGAAATCAATACTTAAGGAGAGATCAAGTTTCTGTCATGTTTTACAGATTTACTTAACTTTCAAAATTGCATATAGTGCAAAATCTCATTCTTTGAAAATGGAGCAAAAACACAGTATACTACTCAGACAGTATATTTGAACTGTTTTCATCTGTAGTCAATACATTATTATAGAACACCTTTCTTCAAACTGTTGCCTTCTATAATTATTGGACTTCCGTAATTCCAAGTTGCCTTGGCCATTCCAAAGCTCACTGACATGATGGGAAAGATAGCCCAATGTATCAGAAAATCACCAGGTTAGGGAAAGCTTCAATAGAACCAATCAGAATTATTATATTGAGCTGCTAGTGTTTTTAAGATTCCTCAGTAAAAATTAAAAAAGGATTGCAGATCAGTCAGTTCACACCTCAACTATCTCCCTTCTCCTGAATGGAACAAAAACCAAAACTGTAAATTGAGAATTAGTTTAAAATATTCAACAGTATTTATTTTGATGTCTAATGTAAGAAGCTAAAACACAAAAGTACATTAAAATTTGATATAAAAAGCTAAAACCTTAATATTAGAGTTTAATGTACCTTCTGTGCTTTCAATTGACTATATCCCACCCTCCTTATGCTGGTCTTTGACCATAATAAAGATTTGTTTGCTTGTTTGTTTGTTTGTTTGAAAAAAAGTCAAGTTACTTTCATGAATAGAAGAATCACCAGAAGTCGAGCTGTATTCAAGGGAGACCTCAGCTTTTAATACATTTCATTTTTCCCTTGGTCTTGACCACTTCTTTGTCTTGGCCCACCTACTTTTTGGAATGAATTGTTAGCGTGCTACTCAAAAGACAAGTGTGATCCCCAGCCTAGAAAAAGTTGTGCATTTCTACTGTAGAAAATAATTCCTACTGGTAACTTTGGATGGATCAAAAACATTCAGCACATGATAAGAATATTTGGCTCTGGTCTTATTTGGCAGAATGAACTGTGAGAGATCAATGGGTATGGCAACTGCAAATCTCATGTTATTGTGTCACTATTGTATAAATGTTGGTATAAATTCAGGCTATGTTTAAAAAGCTGAATCAGAGTTTGGAGGTGGTAGCCAAGTTTGGCTTAATTCTTTTACCATTTTCTGGCTTGAAGGAGTCTTTAATGTTATATATCTTGTTTTGATGTTTTATAGACCATTTTAAATTATATATTTTTATTTTATTATATCTTAACATGCAATTAGTTTTTTATTATTTCATTTTAATATTCTGTTTCAGAGGGTTATATTGAAAGGCTCCCTTCTTGTCTTGGAGAGATTGTATATTGAGAGAAAGATTCCTTGGCAACTAATCCATATTTTACACTGGTATATCAATAAAAAAAGAGATAAATGTCAAGAACAAAACAAAATCAAAGAAAAAAAAGGTTGAGATTGTGTATATGTGTGCAAATTAATCCATGCTAGACATATAATAAACATATAGATATGGATATGTGGTATAATTTTAAAAGTGATTTTTTTTCTAAGTCAGAGTACCATGTACCTTGAAAACCAATGTATCAAAGCTTTGTAGTCTGCCTGGTACCCAGACTCCCAAATGTGACTTTACCAAGGATTTAGTCCTTCTGTTAATTCTTAGTTCAACCACAGTCCATTGCAACTATTTAAAATATTGAACATTTTGCACTTTCACTTCCGGGTACTGGTCGGAGCACAGCGAAGAACCGGGGCTCCTTAGCCTCGATTCCACGGCTAAGCTGTTTGCAGCGATTTGGGAGAAGAAAATCGCTGGAAAAAATCACACTCGAAGAGAGTGTGATCAGAAGATTAACCACAAAGGGTCTCTGAAGTAAATGCCCTCCCCCGACTCCTGTAATTTCCACTGCGGGAGGAGGGAGATGGAGCAATGAAAGGAGACTGGGAAAAAAAACGGGGCTCTGCAGCAGCCGTGATTCTAACAGATAAGTAGCTGGCCCGACCAGGCTTTTAGTCACTTTTTTTTACTTTTAAACATTATTATTTTTTTATTAAGTGCTAAGATTTGTATCTGGACTTGATTTATATTTGCTGGTGCTATATTTTTTTTCTTGTTAATGGAAGAATAAACGGTGGGAAAAGAAGCTAAGTGGCTTTGCTAGAAGTGAAAGTGACTTTTACTATTATTTCAGTTTGGTTTGAGTTTTTTACTTATGGACAACTATTGGTATTTCTATTTTTGTTCTCTGGAATACTATATTAAAGCTTGGATTTAAATGGAGTGATTAATACTTTATTTTTTAAGATTTTGATGTTGGATTACTGAACCCTATTAAAAACTCTTTTATATATACAAGTTCCTCTTTTTCTTTTTGAACTTTGAACTCTGTTTGGATTTATTTTTCTGAAAAAGTCAAGTTTTTTAACGTTTAATTTGGATTATTGGATTATTATATGGAAAGTAGAGGCTTTTTTACATGTCTCTAGCAACATTTTTTCTTTTTGACTTGTGGTTGGATTGAAGAATTACAAGTGGGAAGGTGAAACCCTGGGAATATTTACTATTCTTATCTTTGATTTTGACTACAGGAGAACAAAAAGTCCTAGGCTTTTATCCTTTGAAACACTGTGGACTTTTATATATAAGGGATTATAAATGACCTAAGAGGAAAATTTTTAAAGGAGCCTAGTTCTCTCTTTCTTTTTCCTTAACCTTTTGGATATTTGTTTTTTCACCTTTTCTTTTTTCTTTTTATTATTTGTAAAAGAATTTTTAATTTTTTTTTTAATTTTTTCCCCTTTTTTAAATAATTTTTGTTATATTGTTATATGGTGCTTTTTCCCCTTTTCTCCCTTTTTTCTTCTTTTTTGCAGGGCTATGGCATCTTTGGGAACGAGACGGGCGGAGAAGGAGAAGAAGAAGGAGACTGGAGGATCATCTATTGATTCTGCTACACCTGCTACATCTGCCTCAGAAGCTTTATTACCAGAAATGAAAAAGATATTAGAAGCTGTTGCAACACTAAATAAGAAAATGGATGATCAGAATACAGCAATAAATAAGAAAATGGATGATCAGAATACAGCAATAAATAAGAAAATGGATGACCAGAATACAGCAATAAATAAGAAAATGGATGACTCCACGAAGCAGATGGAAGATCAGATTACAGCATTAGACAAAAAAATGGACGATATGAAGAAAGAAATAACCCGAGAGATTAAGCAAGATTTTAAAAAAGAAATTCAAACAGTTAAGGAAGTGGTCAATTCTCTGTCAGGAGAACTTAAAGATACGCAAAGCCAGATGCAAAAATTAGAAGATAAATCAGAATATGCTATTAAAGAGATTGAACATAATCTAGATATCACAGCTTTAGCAGAAATGAGAGAGAAGGAGCACATCTTGAGATTTAGAGCAATTCCAGAACAAGTAGATGAAAATGTGAGAGAAAGGATGACTTTTGAATTAGCTAAATTTTTGGAGACAAGAGAACAAGATTTAGATTTGGAGATAGACAAGATATTCAGAGTAAACTCACGTTATGCTAAGGAAAGAAAAGTCCCTAGAGACATATTGATATATTTCGTAAGAAAAGTGACAAAAGAGCAAATCTTAAGGAAGCATTATAATACTAGATTAAATATAGAAGGGAAGGAAATAATTGTATTAAAAGAAATTCCCTTGAGAATAATTAGGAAAAGAAAAGACTATTCTTTCCTTACAGACAAATTAAGGCAACATAGTATTTCATTCAGATGGGAAAAATTGGAAGGCGTATCGTTTGAGTTTAAAGGACAGAGATTCAAAATAACTTCCATTTTAAAAGCAAAAGCTTTTTTAGAGAAATACAAGAAAGAAATGGGTTTACCAGAAGGAGAATTGACAAAAGGAGGAGAAACATCGAAAGACAAAGAGAAGACTGAAGATCTATCTGAGAAAGGAGCTACAGGTGTGGACTTAACAAAGGGATTTTAAAGAATAAAACACCAATGGAACTTAAATATCTGACATGGAATATTAATGGAGCCAATGCTCCACAAAAAAGAAGAAAGATATTTCATTTTTTGAAAAAACAGAAATTGGACATAAGTTGTTTACAAGAGACTCATATTTGTAAAAAAGATACTAAATATTTGATTCAAAAACAGCTTGGAGAAGAATTTATTTCGGCTGGATATAAAAAAACTAAAGGGGTAGTCTTATATGTACAACCAAAGTTAAACCCAAAATTGATATTAGCTGATGAAGAGGGTCGATACATTGTAGTAGAAATTAACATACAAGGAACTAAAACACTGATAGTTGGACTTTATGCACCGAATATGGATAAAGGAGTATTTTATAAAAACCTGATGGATAAACTTTTGGACTTAACTTATGACAATTGGTGTTTCATGGGGGATTGGAATGGGGTAATTTACCCCAGATTGGATAGACAGTCACAAAAAGAAGTGAAGCAAACACAGGGAAAATTGCCACAAACATTTTTCGACTTGAAAGAGATGTTGGATTTACAAGACATTTGGAGATGTATGAATGGGACTTCCAGAGAATTTACATATTATTCAGAGAGATTTAAATCACATTCTAGAATAGATATGATTTTGATATCTAAAAATTTGATGATGGATATTAACAAAGTTGATATATTACCTAAGACTTTATCAGATCATAATCCAGTAATGTTGACTCTTAAAGGGAAACGGAATGTATTTAGATGGAGATTGAATGAGTCACTACTACGGAATAATGATGTAGTTGATGTATGCAAAAAAAAATTAAGAGAATATTTTCAATTTAATTTGAACAAAGGGACTAATATTCAAACTGTATGGGAAGCCAGTAAAGCATATATGAGGGGTTATTTTATTCAATACAATGCTCAAATGAGGAAGAAAAAACAAAAAAGAATTCAATTGATTTTAGATGAAATTAAAAGTAAAGAGTTAGATTTGAGAGATAAACCAATGGATGACACTTTGCTCACTCAAATTAAATTTCTACAAAAGCAAATATCAATGATATTAACTCAAGAGATAGAGACTCAAATGAAATTTACAAAACAAAAATATTTTGAATATGCAAATAAACCAGGTAGATGGCTGGCTTATAAATTGAGGAAACAAAGACAAAAGAATTTGATTACTAATATTCAACATGAAGGAAAAACTCTGGTGAATAATATGGACATTCAAAAAACCTTTCATGACTATTATTCTAAATTATATAAAAAACAAGATGTCAACTTGGATGAGATTGAAGAATATTTGAATAAACAAAAACTAACTGTTCTTAATGACCAACAAAGATTGATATTAAATAATGTTATAACAAAAGAAGAATTGATAAAAGCTTTTAAGAAAATTAGTAGTGGAAAAGCTCCTGGACCGGATGGATTGTCAGCAGCCTACTATAAATGTTTTGAAGAGGATTTATGTCTACCTTTGCAGAAGACTATGAATTCTATTTTGGAAACAGGAATTATGCCTGAAACTTGGAAAGAAGCACATATAACATTGATACCCAAAGAACAACAGGATTTTGATGGGGTATATGCTGGCTTAAAGGGGAAAAACCCGAGGCTTGAGAATAAACAGACAAGAATGCAGCTTGTTAGGGCCAACAGTGTTTACTGATAGGCATAAGGCAATAATGCAGATACAATCGCATTATCGCAAACAATGAAAAAGATGAATATACAGGATACCTCATTGTAAACGGAAAACAAAAACAAACTTATAAGCAGAGTTCCGTGTATTGATCCCAGGGCCAGAGTTCCTGCCATGGCCTATACCCAACGCCAGGCATAGCTCACTCTGCCCAGTCCACGGGAAGTGAACACGTGAAGAACTACATAGCTAAGAACACTAGAAATCAAGAAGACATAGAACACCATTTTGCATGGTTGTATATTCAGTTCTTCTAGCATTCTGATTGGCTGGAAGTTAGCTGTGACACACACTAGGCCTCAAAGCACACAGCATGAGTTCCCCCTCCTCCTTGCTCAGGGGGGGCCTTGGCAAGTCTTCCCACGGAAGGACATAAGGAGGATATCTTCTCCTGGGAAGATCCATTGCTAGCCATAACAATGGTACCTTCTAGCTTCGATCTAATGAAGACGTAAACAACGTCAAGGCTTCTCTGTTGTCCAGCCACCTGGCATTCACGTCACCATGAGAATGCTTTTGCTTTGTAAAAGATGCAATTTGCCAAAACACTTTTGCATTGAAAAGAAATCCAATTTACCAATATCATATAGTATAAGAAATCTGACACCCCTCCACATTGGATTTCGACACAATGCAAACAATGATGGAAATTGTTCAAAGCTTTGAAATACATTTGTACAGAAACAGAAACAATAAAGGTTAATACATGTAATAATCACACTATTCAAGTTACAGTTTTTACAACCAATAGTCATCAACAAAATCAGAAATGGTTTAAAAACACTTGTTACACATATGTATAATGCACAATATACATTTCATGCAATGTTTTATTCAGATACATACAAATACATAATAATACAAATTATGCAGGAACAGAAACAGTCAAACAGAAAAAACATTGCCCTCAAATGTTCTGTCCCCTCCTTTGCAAAAATCGCAGCCAGCATAGATAAGGAATTCCAATCCTGTTGCATGCTGTTAGCTGATTTTAAGAAAAAACCGCAGCTTGGTATTTTTACTTGGGCAAAACTAATTCAGGGCAACTGCGTTCTGCAGAGTGATATACTGTACAATAAATTAAGGATAAACTTTCCTTTACACAAATGACACTCTGTAGGAAACCAAGAACCATCTCTGTTCTGGGCTCTTGTAACTTCAACACCAAGATAAATGTTTGAATTTGTGCTGAACTTCCTCAGCTGGCAATTCTATTTCAGCTGACTGACAAATTCTTATACAAGGTGGTAAACTTCAGCTTCTAAGCAGAAAACAACTACACATAAGTAAGAAGTCCTACACAAACTTCTACACTTTCTTATGTACACATAGAAAACAGCACGGGACTGTTCTCACATCCCAGTTAGCATCTGCACCATGCTATCAATGACTGGCCTGCTTTAAAATCCATAAAGCACCCTGTTAAGTCAATGAATTGTTTGGGAACTGCCACACATGCAGAGCCAAAATGCTTGCCTTACACACACTGTTTCAGGGAGATCTACATTCAAATATGCTGTGCCAATATCACAATATGTAAATGGACACCTGTTTCCACGCTACGCAACCAGAAAACGCACCACACGTAAATGTTCTGGCCTAGCTGTGGGTGCATACATTAGATCCACAGTTCACAAACTCCTTTTGTGAACAAATCCCTGGGCAACACTGGCTTTACACTGCAGAGTATTATCAGAAAGAAATGTCTTTCTGAACACTCATCTGGAACCTACAGCTTACTAAAACAAAGGATAGGTTGGTTACTGTCAACACTTCACCAAAACTCAAACTGACTATCCACAGCTGTGTTCCAACGCTCTCCTTGCCTCTCAAAGGCAGGAGCAACACATCTAGCAAAGACTGGGTTTTCTCAGGTAACTTGACACACTGTCACCTGCTAAACTCACAAATCTGTCAGGCTTCACACCCTGGAATAAGAGGACCCATGAGGAATGACCACTGTGCTTCCTCCATCACTGTCTCTTTTCCTTAATACCTGACTCCCCCTCCAGGCCCTGCAACTGCTCAGGTGAAATTTCCACTTCTTCACCTGAGGGGCCCTTTTCACACTCGGAGACTGGGGAACAGAAGAAACCTAAACTGGTTTTTGCCCATCTACTGAACTATGGACAGTGGGTTTACACTAGCAATGCAGCAACACTTCTGCTACCCTTAGCATAACCTTTCCCAACCAGTAGGCTGCTTAAAAACTAAAGCACTTCTGGAGATTTGGGTTTGACCATGGCTTAATGAAACACCGATAAGCCTTGGATTTTAATCAACAACCAACAACCAACAACCTGAAGCACTCTGCTTCCTTGGTTCTTCCTTCTCTGTGACCTGGGGTTGTGAACACATGCAAATGTTTCACAGACATGCAGGTACTTCAGTGAAGGGCGCTTGCCATACCAAAGAAAAACAATTCCCTTTTTTTTTTTTACAGTTGAATTCTACACTCTGTTAGTTAGAAACACACTGCAATCAAGGCAGCCTCTCCCCAGACATGGGATGGCACCTGAGCAACTAACAGCAGGCTATTTTTTAATGGTATTCACAACACCAACACTCAGCTAGAATTCCAACATTGGCAAGTCTTTGGGAGAATACTTTCCTACAAAGCCAATTCTGGAACACATGGCTCAAGAACACTCCACTACAATCTGACTGAAACTGACCTTATTTTCATCCTACCATTGCTACATACACTTCAAAGCGAGCACAGACCTTTGCTTTAGACTTCAACAAGTAGCAACAACACAAGCAGGTATGATCATCAACCAGAAGGAACATGAAACTCGCACCCCACCATTACTTGGGACATGGGGGCTAACTAGGTCTCTATGAATCAACTGAAATGGTCTAGTTAACACTCTGTCACTTTGCCTAGCAACAGACACAGTCTTGATTTTAGATTGTTTACACACAGTACAATCAAGAAACATTTGCACATTTTCTGGGTTCTAACTCAGAATGCATTTGGCTATCTGAGACACACTTTCCCATCCCGGGAATACCCCAGTACTTTGTGAAAACTTTATGGATGCATTTATGATGTGGGGAACATTAAACACACAATGTCCTGTCCACACAATCTCCACAGCATCTCACACACTTGATTTTACAGGTTTGTCTCTAACACACTCAGCCTCATATCATAAGCAGTTTCATATCACAATGAAACATTCAGCAACAAGTACACTCAGACTTGACCAGGGCTGGAACACTGAGGAGAGAAAAACAACAAGTGTACACATATACATTCTTACACAGAAATATCAGCTAAAATGACTTGCTGAACTCAAGGCTAAAATTTGTAACAATAACTGTCCATGTTTACAAACTTTACAGCAGCCGAATTCAAAAACAGAGTCTCTGTAGAAATGCTTACAAACAGCAGCCGGTAGAGTAGAAAACTCGGATTTGTTGGTTAGCTGGCATCTGGCTTCCCCTCCCTTCGTAAATCAGGCGTCTTGTGTCCGCTGGACATCGGGGCAGGGAACAGCTTTGTAGAATCACAGCAAACCACGACAAATGTAAATTCCATACCAGGTTTTACTTCAGCTGGAACACTCTGTTCGGCAAGGCTCCTGGAAGTGACCAGTAGCTCCAGGCTTGACAAAAATCATGCACGCTTTTTCACAGTGCCAGAAAAACAAGCCTTCTTGTTCAAATGCAGCTAACGAAGTCTTGAACTCACCAAGGTGGGTCATCACAGTCTCACCGGTTGCAGCTTCAAACCATAAAGCTGTCTTAATAGACCACCAAGGGCAACAGAGCTCCACTGTGTATTAAAGGCTCCAACAGCTCTCAGCACCCATTTCTCAGTTCGTGGGTTGCTGATATAATTCCATTCAGAGGATTTGAGTCCCAAAAGCAAAAACGCCATAAGCACAGTCCAAACATGCTTGCACTTCTTCAGAAAAATTCTCTGGAGGTGGATTTGCCACTTACTGCCACAAACCTTCTTTTTGCAAAAATAATGATTTCATCTCCACACACCAGGTCAGATAGTTTGTGCCATCTAAAGCCCCAAATGGCAGACTGACCAGACACTGTTCAGCCATTGCTGACCACTCAAAGAAAACATGTTTACTCCAAAATCAGCCTCTAAAAACAAACTCCCTTTTACAGCCAGGTCCAACGCAGCAAAGAAAACGCAAATTTCTCTCTGGGCAACTATAACCTGATGGGGTATATGCTGGCTTAAAGGGGAAAAACCCGAGGCTTGAGAATAAACAGACAAGAATGCAGCTTGTTAGGGCCAACAGTGTTTACTGATAGGCATAAGGCAATAATGCAGATACAATCGCATTATCGCAAACAATGAAAAAGATGAATATACAGGATACCTCATTGTAAACGGAAAACAAAAACAAACTTATAAGCAGAGTTCCGTGTATTGATCCCAGGGCCAGAGTTCCTGCCATGGCCTATACCCAACGCCAGGCATAGCTCACTCTGCCCAGTCCACGGGAAGTGAACACGTGAAGAACTACATAGCTAAGAACACTAGAAATCAAGAAGACATAGAACACCATTTTGCATGGTTGTATATTCAGTTCTTCTAGCATTCTGATTGGCTGGAAGTTAGCTGTGACACACACTAGGCCTCAAAGCACACAGCATGAGTTCCCCCTCCTCCTTGCTCAGGGGGGGCCTTGGCAAGTCTTCCCACGGAAGGACATAAGGAGGATATCTTCTCCTGGGAAGATCCATTGCTAGCCATAACAATGGTACCTTCTAGCTTCGATCTAATGAAGACGTAAACAACGTCAAGGCTTCTCTGTTGTCCAGCCACCTGGCATTCACGTCACCATGAGAATGCTTTTGCTTTGTAAAAGATGCAATTTGCCAAAACACTTTTGCATTGAAAAGAAATCCAATTTACCAATATCATATAGTATAAGAAATCTGACACCCCTCCACATTGGATTTCGACACAATGCAAACAATGATGGAAATTGTTCAAAGCTTTGAAATACATTTGTACAGAAACAGAAACAATAAAGGTTAATACATGTAATAATCACACTATTCAAGTTACAGTTTTTACAACCAATAGTCATCAACAAAATCAGAAATGGTTTAAAAACACTTGTTACACATATGTATAATGCACAATATACATTTCATGCAATGTTTTATTCAGATACATACAAATACATAATAATACAAATTATGCAGGAACAGAAACAGTCAAACAGAAAAAACATTGCCCTCAAATGTTCTGTCCCCTCCTTTGCAAAAATCGCAGCCAGCATAGATAAGGAATTCCAATCCTGTTGCATGCTGTTAGCTGATTTTAAGAAAAAACCGCAGCTTGGTATTTTTACTTGGGCAAAACTAATTCAGGGCAACTGCGTTCTGCAGAGTGATATACTGTACAATAAATTAAGGATAAACTTTCCTTTACACAAATGACACTCTGTAGGAAACCAAGAACCATCTCTGTTCTGGGCTCTTGTAACTTCAACACCAAGATAAATGTTTGAATTTGTGCTGAACTTCCTCAGCTGGCAATTCTATTTCAGCTGACTGACAAATTCTTATACAAGGTGGTAAACTTCAGCTTCTAAGCAGAAAACAACTACACATAAGTAAGAAGTCCTACACAAACTTCTACACTTTCTTATGTACACATAGAAAACAGCACGGGACTGTTCTCACATCCCAGTTAGCATCTGCACCATGCTATCAATGACTGGCCTGCTTTAAAATCCATAAAGCACCCTGTTAAGTCAATGAATTGTTTGGGAACTGCCACACATGCAGAGCCAAAATGCTTGCCTTACACACACTGTTTCAGGGAGATCTACATTCAAATATGCTGTGCCAATATCACAATATGTAAATGGACACCTGTTTCCACGCTACGCAACCAGAAAACGCACCACACGTAAATGTTCTGGCCTAGCTGTGGGTGCATACATTAGATCCACAGTTCACAAACTCCTTTTGTGAACAAATCCCTGGGCAACACTGGCTTTACACTGCAGAGTATTATCAGAAAGAAATGTCTTTCTGAACACTCATCTGGAACCTACAGCTTACTAAAACAAAGGATAGGTTGGTTACTGTCAACACTTCACCAAAACTCAAACTGACTATCCACAGCTGTGTTCCAACGCTCTCCTTGCCTCTCAAAGGCAGGAGCAACACATCTAGCAAAGACTGGGTTTTCTCAGGTAACTTGACACACTGTCACCTGCTAAACTCACAAATCTGTCAGGCTTCACACCCTGGAATAAGAGGACCCATGAGGAATGACCACTGTGCTTCCTCCATCACTGTCTCTTTTCCTTAATACCTGACTCCCCCTCCAGGCCCTGCAACTGCTCAGGTGAAATTTCCACTTCTTCACCTGAGGGGCCCTTTTCACACTCGGAGACTGGGGAACAGAAGAAACCTAAACTGGTTTTTGCCCATCTACTGAACTATGGACAGTGGGTTTACACTAGCAATGCAGCAACACTTCTGCTACCCTTAGCATAACCTTTCCCAACCAGTAGGCTGCTTAAAAACTAAAGCACTTCTGGAGATTTGGATTTGACCATGGCTTAATGAAACACCGATAAGCCTTGGATTTTAATCAACAACCAACAACCAACAACCTGAAGCACTCTGCTTCCTTGGTTCTTCCTTCTCTGTGACCTGGGGTTGTGAACACATGCAAATGTTTCACAGACATGCAGGTACTTCAGTGAAGGGCGCTTGCCATACCAAAGAAAAACAATTCCCTTTTTTTTTTTTACAGTTGAATTCTACACTCTGTTAGTTAGAAACACACTGCAATCAAGGCAGCCTCTCCCCAGACATGGGATGGCACCTGAGCAACTAACAGCAGGCTATTTTTTAATGGTATTCACAACACCAACACTCAGCTAGAATTCCAACATTGGCAAGTCTTTGGGAGAATACTTTCCTACAAAGCCAATTCTGGAACACATGGCTCAAGAACACTCCACTACAATCTGACTGAAACTGACCTTATTTTCATCCTACCATTGCTACATACACTTCAAAGCGAGCACAGACCTTTGCTTTAGACTTCAACAAGTAGCAACAACACAAGCAGGTATGATCATCAACCAGAAGGAACATGAAACTCGCACCCCACCATTACTTGGGACATGGGGGCTAACTAGGTCTCTATGAATCAACTGAAATGGTCTAGTTAACACTCTGTCACTTTGCCTAGCAACAGACACAGTCTTGATTTTAGATTGTTTACACACAGTACAATCAAGAAACATTTGCACATTTTCTGGGTTCTAACTCAGAATGCATTTGGCTATCTGAGACACACTTTCCCATCCCGGGAATACCCCAGTACTTTGTGAAAACTTTATGGATGCATTTATGATGTGGGGAACATTAAACACACAATGTCCTGTCCACACAATCTCCACAGCATCTCACACACTTGATTTTACAGGTTTGTCTCTAACACACTCAGCCTCATATCATAAGCAGTTTCATATCACAATGAAACATTCAGCAACAAGTACACTCAGACTTGACCAGGGCTGGAACACTGAGGAGAGAAAAACAACAAGTGTACACATATACATTCTTACACAGAAATATCAGCTAAAATGACTTGCTGAACTCAAGGCTAAAATTTGTAACAATAACTGTCCATGTTTACAAACTTTACAGCAGCCGAATTCAAAAACAGAGTCTCTGTAGAAATGCTTACAAACAGCAGCCGGTAGAGTAGAAAACTCGGATTTGTTGGTTAGCTGGCATCTGGCTTCCCCTCCCTTCGTAAATCAGGCGTCTTGTGTCCGCTGGACATCGGGGCAGGGAACAGCTTTGTAGAATCACAGCAAACCACGACAAATGTAAATTCCATACCAGGTTTTACTTCAGCTGGAACACTCTGTTCGGCAAGGCTCCTGGAAGTGACCAGTAGCTCCAGGCTTGACAAAAATCATGCACGCTTTTTCACAGTGCCAGAAAAACAAGCCTTCTTGTTCAAATGCAGCTAACGAAGTCTTGAACTCACCAAGGTGGGTCATCACAGTCTCACCGGTTGCAGCTTCAAACCATAAAGCTGTCTTAATAGACCACCAAGGGCAACAGAGCTCCACTGTGTATTAAAGGCTCCAACAGCTCTCAGCACCCATTTCTCAGTTCGTGGGTTGCTGATATAATTCCATTCAGAGGATTTGAGTCCCAAAAGCAAAAACGCCATAAGCACAGTCCAAACATGCTTGCACTTCTTCAGAAAAATTCTCTGGAGGTGGATTTGCCACTTACTGCCACAAACCTTCTTTTTGCAAAAATAATGATTTCATCTCCACACACCAGGTCAGATAGTTTGTGCCATCTAAAGCCCCAAATGGCAGACTGACCAGACACTGTTCAGCCATTGCTGACCACTCAAAGAAAACATGTTTACTCCAAAATCAGCCTCTAAAAACAAACTCCCTTTTACAGCCAGGTCCAACGCAGCAAAGAAAACGCAAATTTCTCTCTGGGCAACTATAACCTGATGGGGTATATGCTGGCTTAAAGGGGAAAAACCCGAGGCTTGAGAATAAACAGACAAGAATGCAGCTTGTTAGGGCCAACAGTGTTTACTGATAGGCATAAGGCAATAATGCAGATACAATCGCATTATCGCAAACAATGAAAAAGATGAATATACAGGATACCTCATTGTAAACGGAAAACAAAAACAAACTTATAAGCAGAGTTCCGTGTATTGATCCCAGGGCCAGAGTTCCTGCCATGGCCTATACCCAACGCCAGGCATAGCTCACTCTGCCCAGTCCACGGGAAGTGAACACGTGAAGAACTACATAGCTAAGAACACTAGAAATCAAGAAGACATAGAACACCATTTTGCATGGTTGTATATTCAGTTCTTCTAGCATTCTGATTGGCTGGAAGTTAGCTGTGACACACACTAGGCCTCAAAGCACACAGCATGAGTTCCCCCTCCTCCTTGCTCAGGGGGGGCCTTGGCAAGTCTTCCCACGGAAGGACATAAGGAGGATATCTTCTCCTGGGAAGATCCATTGCTAGCCATAACAATGGTACCTTCTAGCTTCGATCTAATGAAGACGTAAACAACGTCAAGGCTTCTCTGTTGTCCAGCCACCTGGCATTCACGTCACCATGAGAATGCTTTTGCTTTGTAAAAGATGCAATTTGCCAAAACACTTTTGCATTGAAAAGAAATCCAATTTACCAATATCATATAGTATAAGAAATCTGACAGATTTAACATTAACTAAAAATTACAGACCAATATCTTTATTGAATAATGACTATAAGATATTTACAACGATATTAGCAGAAAGAATGAAGAATATACTTAAGGATTTTATTCATCAAGACCAAACTGGTTTTCTACCCAAAAGACAAATTCATGACAATGTCCGAAACATAGTAGACGTAATTGAATATTTGGATCAACACTATGATAAACAAGCTGCCTTGATATTTATTGATGCTGAAAAAGCCTTTGACAACTTAAATTGGCCTTTTATGTTCAAAGTTTTGGAAAATATGAATTTTGGAGGAAATTTTATAAAATGGATTAAATCAATATATACTCCACAATTTGCCAAAATAATTGTTAATGGAGAATTTAGTAAGCCATGTGAAATACAAAAAGGTACTAGACAAGGTTGTCCATTATCTCCACTTTTGTTTATATTGGTATTAGAGGTTTTACTTAGAGATATTAGACAAGATGATGGTATCCATGGTATTAAAGTTAAAAAAGAAGTTTATAAACTAAGAGCATTTGCTGACGACCTAGTCATTACTTTGGAGAATCCACTAGAAGGAATTGAAATATTAATACAGAAACTAAAAGACTTTGGGTCGCTAGCAGGGTTCAAAGTGAATTTACAGAAGACAAAAGTTTTGACCAAAAATATGGATTACCACCAACAAGAGAAATTGAAAGAAATAACAGGATATTCAATGGAAGAAAAAGTAAAATATTTGGGAGTATATTTAACAACTAAAAATGTTAAGTTGTTTAAGAATAATTATATTCCACTTTGGATGGATATTAAAAAAGATTTGGAACATTGGGAAAAACTGCAATTATCATTATTAGGTAGAATTTCAGCAATTAAAATGAATGTTTTGCCAAGAATTTTATATCTTTTTCAAACACTACCTATATTGGCATCAGAAGAACCTTTTAAACAATGGCAGCGAGATATTTCTAAGTTTATTTGGCAAGGGAAAAAACCAAGAGTAAAATATAAAGTCTTGCAAGACTCTAAAGAAAGAGGAGGACTAGGTCTACCGGATTTGAAATTATATTATGCTGCTTGTTGCTTGGTTTGGATTAAAGAATGGATAGTTTTGAAAAATGAAAAATTATTGAATTTGGAAGGACATGAATTAAGATATGGATGGCATGGATATTTGTGGTACGATAAAGTTAAAGTTAATGTGGACTTTAAAAACCATTATATTAGAAGATCCTTGTTAAGAATCTGGAATAAATATAAATTAATCTTATGTTATAAAAGACCCTTATGGATTTCTACACAAGAAGCATTCTACAGAACAGAAGTAAGAAATAAAGATAAATGGTTAACCTACAAAGACTTTTTAAAGAAAGAACAAGGACAATATATAATTAAATCAATAGAAGAATTGGTATCAGAGGGATACAGTTTTCAATGGCTTTCATATATGCAGCTCGTAGAGAAATTTAAATTAGATAAGAAAGACCTTGAATTTGAACAAACCAAATCGGAATTTGAGATACAACTATGTGAGACAGATGATCATCTAATTGCAAAAATGTATAAATTATTGTTAAAAGGTGAAATGGTAGAGGAACAAGTTAAAGACTGTATGATTAAATGGGCTAAAAATATTGGCCATAATATTCAAATGCAACAATGGGAAGATATGTGGACCAAAGGGTTAAAATTTACTTTGTGTTATAATTTAAAAGAAAACTTTTATAAGATGATGTACAGATGGTATATGACCCCACAAAAACTTTCTAAAATGTATGGAAATGTCTCCAACTTATGTTGGAAATGTAAAAAAAAAGAGGGGTCTTTTTACCATATGTGGTGGACATGTGAGACTGCAAAGAAATTTTGGACTCAAATACATGCATTGATGCAAAATATATTACAAATTCGAGTTCCATTTAAACCGGAATTTTTCTTACTGGGAATAATTGATGGACAACCTGGGAAGCAATTTACAAGGATTATGCAATACATGATTACAGCAGCAAGACTTATTTTTGCACAAAATTGGAAAAACCAGATATCGCCTACAATACAAGATTGGATGTTAAAATTGATGGATATGGCAGAGAATGATAAACTGACATGTTTATTAAAAGAAAATCCAAATAATTATTTCCTTAAAGAGTGGAAACCATTAACTGACTATTTACAAGATGCGGGAGGGGCAAAGCTTATATGGGGATTTGAAGATTAAAATATATATATATTGATGTAATAGACAAGAAATATTCTTTAATATTATATATAGACCTAGCATGTAAGATAAAATTTTTAAAATACCATGACCAGATACAAATCGGAAGTTGACCAAATTCTGTTTCAGCTTTATCTTTTTTTCTTTTTTCCTTTACTACACTTTTTTATCTTTTCTTTTTTCTTGATTTGTATTTCCATTTTCTTTTCTGTTTCAAACTTTTATCTATGTAAAATTAAAATCTAATAAAATTTGTTAAAAAAAATAAAATAAAATATTGAACATTTGGCTCAACAGAATGCAAGCCAGTGACAGTTCTGGCTGTCCTGTCCCAGCCCATGGAAATCACACAGATAAGTCTTATATCTTTACTAAAAGGTTTTCAAACAGAACTCCAATGGCAAAGAGGTTTGAACGAACAATTATAATCCCTCGGACGCCATAAATACCCAGTCCACAAAAACTCAAACAGCTTAAATTAGAGGTAAGAGAGAGTTCAATTTGTAAACAAGGTACTAGAGCAGGGCTTTCCAAAGTTTTCCTGTGGTGACACACCAACCGCCATTGGTGTGTCACCGCAGGAAAACCCGGAAGTGCCGCCGTTGCGGCAGCGCGCAAAAACCTGGAAGTGCTGCTGCCGCTTTCGGGTTTTTGCGCACCACTGTTGGTGTGTCGCCGCGGGAAAACCCGGAAGTGCTGATGATGATCAGCACTTCCGGGTTGTGTGGCGACACACCAGACTGTGTGTGGTGACACACTTTTGTGTCGTGACACACAGTTTGGAAAGCTCTGTACTAGAGGTTCAAACATTGGATGAGGGTCCAGGGTCACTACTTGAAAAGGTAGGCTAAGGAGTTGAGGAGGTAAATGGAGAGTTGTCACCAATGGATCGGTGATGCACGTGGTTCCCCTTATATAGGGGCACCGTGACCCAGATGTGTTCCTTTGGTGGGGCGGTGTCATGTGTAGGTGCAGAATAACATGCCGAGGCAAGGAATCTAGTCTCTAGTGTTTATTGCATATCCTACAACCAGAAATCCTGCTAAACTAAGAGTACCCGAAGAAAGCCAAGGATATGAGTCCAGTCTAGGGTGGAGCCTTCCTGATGCGTTTGGGAGAGAAGGCGAGGCTTTCTGAGCTACGTACCCATTTGACTGACAAGGGCAAGCTTCCCCCCCCCTTCCTCCTGTGTCTCCCTGACACCCCCCCCTCTCCAGCAAAAAATTCCATTGCGTCCTCCTCCCCTCCTTCGTCCTTGGCGTCAGGTATGATCCCGTGTGAATAAGTATCCATCTCCTCCTCCCCCTCCTGGGAGCTGGGCAGAGAAGGGAGGTCGTCTACGAAAGGAATGTCCGGGGAGTCATCCTCTCCTTCTCTTTGATCAGATAGCTCAGATGCAGCTGTCTGTTCCTGAAAAACAGCTAAATCGTTAGCAGGGTTCTCCCTCCCCCCTCCTGGGAAGTGCAAACCAGAGGTGGATGGGTGAGAATCCACCCCCTCCCCCCTCGCTGGCTCCGGTGGAGGGAGCAGAAATGGCTGCTGGCAACTTACTACCATCTCAAGCTGGCCGGTCTCCTCGTCTTCAGCTGGGGGCTGTAGGTCTGGAAGTCGAGCTGGTCAAGGCTTGTGAGGGAAAATCTGATGAAACTTATGCACCAGCAAGGGGGCTTGAACGTCTTTGGCATTTTCCCAGGAGCGCTCTGCCTGAGAATACCCCTTCCAGTGTATTAAATACTGAATTCCCCTGCCCCTCCTTCTGGAATCCAAAATTTCTTGTACTTCGTATTCCGGTTCCCCTTCGACAATTATCGGAGGTGGGGGGGTGGTATGCGAACGCAAGGCGCTTGGAGGGGGATCCTTGACTAACAAGGACTTGTGAAACACTGGGTGTATCTTCATGGAGTGGGGAAGCTGCAAACGATAAGCAACAGGGTTTATTTGCTGTAGTATTGGGAAGGGGCCGATAAACTTAGCGTCTAATTTTTTGCAAGGCCTGTTAGATTGCAAAAACTTAGTAGATAGCCAGACTTTGTCTCCCAGTGAGATGGAAGGTCCTTCCTGTCTGTGTTCATCTGCGTTCCTCTTATAGGCTGCTTTTGCCAGATCTAGCTGCTCCGTTAACAGCTGATGGGCTGCCTGCCTCTCTGCCAGGAAATCCGTGGCTGCAGGAACCGGTGTTTGTTGGGATGAAAGAGGCAACACCCTCGGGTTTGTGCCATAGAGTGCCTGGAAGGGGGACATCTTGGTTGAAGAATGTACTGAATTGTTGTAAGCAAACTCTGCCATTGGAAGGAGTTCTGGCCAATTGTCCTGGCGGTAGTTAATGTAACATCTGAGATATTGCTGCAATAACTGGTTAGTTTTCTCGCCATTACTGCAAGGATGATTCGCAGAGGATAAGTGTATCTTGACCCCTAATGTCTGAAAAAGTGCCCCCCAGAACCTGGAAGTAAATTGCGAACCTCGATCTGAAATTAAGTGGTTAACCATACCTCTATATCGGAAGACATTGTCCAAAAAGAGCCGTGCTGTAGCCTGTGCTGTTGGAAGGCCCTTGCAGGGTATAAAATGTGCCATCTTTGTAAAGCAGTCCACCACTACCAGGATGGACGTGAAGCCTTGTGCCTGTGGCAAATCAGTAATGAAATCCATGGAGACAGTGTCCCAAGGTTGGGGAGGCGTGGGTAGGGGTTGCAAGAGGCCTGCTGGTTTCCCTGCAACAGTTTTAGCGCATCTACATACGTGGCAAGAGGCCACGTAAGTCTTTATGTGCGCTGCCACCTTGGGCCACCAGTAATCTCTGAGTGTTCTGTGCAGCGTCTTGAACACCCCCCCGTGTCCTGCCATTGGGCTATCATGACATAGCTGTAGAACTTCTTCCCTCAGGGTTTTGGGAACATACAGCCGCCCGCTATGCCAAAGGGTCCCTGCCTCCACTGTGAATGGGGACGGTGTTCCGCTCTGGACCCCCTCTAGGTCCTCCAGCCTAGCCCATGCATAGGGGTCTTGGCCCTGCTGAGCCTTGATTCTTACAAGGAGATCGTCTGCTAGTCTGACTGCTGCCAAGATCTCTACTTGGTCCCCTTCGGGAGACTCCTCAAAATTATGAGGCTGTAAAATTGTGGCTTGGGTGGCTTGGTCAGGTTCTGCAATGTCCTGCGGCTGCCTAGACAAAGCGTCAGCCAGCCTGTTTTGTTTGCCTGGCAAGTACGAGATAACAAAATTGAAGTGTGAAAAAAATTGACTCCATCTGACCTGACGGGGGGTGAGGGATCCAGATCTCTGCAACAGAGCTAAATTTTTATGGTCTGAGTAAACCTTGACTGGAAATGTTGCTCCCTCCAACCAATGCCTCCATTCTTGAAAGGCTGACTTTATGGCAAGCAATTCCTTGTTGAAAACATTGTAATTCCTCTCTGCTGGTGACAGCGTGCGAGAGAAATAAGCACAAGGTAACAAAGCTTCCCCTCCTTCGTCCGCCGCTTGGAGCAAAATGGCGGCGACGGCGAAGTTTGATGCGTCACAATGGACGTGGAACTGTTTTAGAGGGTTGGGGTGCCTCAGGAGTGGTGGGGATGCAAACAGCTGTTTAAATTCCTGGAAAGCAGCTTGCTGCTGTTCACTCCAGCAAAAGCGTTTGTCTTTCTTTAAAAGCTGAGTAAGAGGATGCGCTTTCTCCGCATACCCCGCAATAAATTTGTGAAAGAAATTCGCATACCCCAGAAATTGTTGGACCTCCTTGACGTTATGGGGAGGCTTCCAGGACAGAATTGCTTGGACCTTTGCAGGATCCATGGCTATGCCTTCTGTGGAAATCCTGTATCCCAGATAGTCTAATTGAGTTAAGTCAAAGGCACACTTCTCTAGCTTGGCAAAAAGCTTGTTCTCCCTCAGTCTCTGCAGCACGTTTCGCACATGAGTTATGTGGGAGGTGGGGTCCTCAGAATAAATCAGAATGTCATCGAGATACATGATTACATATTTATCCAACAAGTCTGAGAAAATATGGTTCATAAATCTGGAAAATACTGCCCCACAATTACTTAGTCCGAAAGGCATGACTAGATATTCAAACTTACCATATCTAGTATTAAAGGCCGCCAAGTATTCATGGCTAGGTTTTATTCTGATCAAATTGTATGCATTCCTGAGGTCTAGCTTGGTAAAAATGCGGGCCTTTTGCAGGCGATCTAGCAATTCCGATATCACTGGAAGAGGGTAGTGGTCTCTAATGGTGACTGCGCTGAGTGCACTGTAGTCATGTACCGTGCGCATGGGGGGTCCCTTATTGCCCGCCTGTGCTGCTGGGGCGAAAGGATCGGCCTTTTTAGGCACGAAGAAGGTAGGGGCAGATGCAGGTGATGTCGATGGCCGAATGAACCCTTTCTTGAGGTTGGTATCCACATATTCCTTGGAGACATTGCATAATGCCTTGCCTCTGGGATCTTGGCTCCAGGCTTTAAATCTACTGTGCAGTCGAAGGATCTATTGGGGGGCAACACTGTGGCCTCTTGTTCTCCGAAGATGTCTGCATAGTCTCCATACTTTGGTGGTAGGAGAGCCTTCCCTGCTTCCAGGCGTGCTGCTGCCGGCTGGGATCGGGTAATGCCCTGTAATTTGTGGTGCAGACAGTCCTGAGAAGGAAAAGAAACTGCTCTGGTCATCCAGTCCAAACTGGGGTTGTGAAGTCTCAACCAAGGTGCCCCGAGAATGACCGGGACTTGCAAGGAAGCAGTAACATACAGTTGGATCCACTCCGTGTGATCTGCGATGGACAGTTGAATTGGTTGGGTGCAGTGTGTAATGGCTCCTGCCTTGAGAGGTTGCCCATCGATTGTTTCAACCTGCATGGGGCTTGGTAGTGCAATCGTTGGAATCTGAAACCTTTCCACCGCTTCCCCATCTATAAAATTGGTTGTCGCACCTGAATCGATCATTACGTTTACCGGTAATAGGTGCTTGGAATCTGTAGTCAGCATGGCTGGAACAATGTAAAAATCTTGGCTGTGATCTGCCGCCTGAGCCCTTCTTAATTGCTGGATGGCCTCCCTATGGGGCTCTGACAAGGGGGGCCATTGAAGTTTAACTCCTGGGAAGAAACGGCTGGCATGTGGGCCTGCTCTGTGGCTTGGGTTGTAAATCTTACCGGAGTTGCCTGGCGTCTGGTCGGGCAGGCCCTTGCGATGTGCCCTGGCCCCCCGCAATAGTAACAAAGTGCATTGTCTCTTCTCCTTTGCCTATTGGCTTCAGAGAGCCCCCTTCGTGTGGCCCCTATCTGCATGGGTTCCTCTGCACTCAGGGGAACAAACGTGTTAGAGGGGGTAGCAAAACCTGGAAAAGCCGGTCGGGTTCCTGCCCTGTTCCTCCCTGGCCGGAGCTGCTTTAACTCTTTCAATCGAGCATCTATGACGACTGTTAACTGGTATAGGTCTTCCAATGTAGCTGGCGTGCCCTGCCGCACTAATTCCGTCTTAATCTCTTCGTCCAGTCCTTGTTTAAACTGATCCTTCAATGCCACCTCATTCCAACCCAAATCTCCTGCCAGCAGTTTGAAATCTGCAATGTACGCTCCTACTCTCCTGTTCCCCTGTCGGAGCCGTCGGATCTCTCGGCTGGCAGTGACTTCTCTGATTGGATCATCAAAATGGGCTCTGAAACGGACCATAAAATTCTGGTAGTTGTCCAGAATTGGGTCGTTAGCTTCCACCATGGGGATGGACCATCTTGCGGCTGAGCCTTTCAGCAAACTTAAAATGAATGTGACTCTGGACCTCTCCGTCGGGAACTCGGCTGGTCTGCTGTCGAAAAACATGGTGCACTGGGCGACGAAAGCCCTGAGCTGCGCTGTCTCTCCCCCAAATTTCTCTGGCAAACATCCTGGTGATCGCAGAACGACTGGTGGTGGTTGTGCTGCTGGTGCCGGCTGCTGGACGACTGGGGCTGGTTGTTGCATTTGTTGCATCATCGCTGCTTGCAAATTGTTAATCTGGTCGTCGACTTGCTGTTGGTGTTGTGTTAATGCCGCCGCAAGCTGAATTATTGCCTGCTGCAATTCCTGAGTCTGAGAAGCCATTCTCCTGGTTTGTGTTTTCCTCCCTCTTCTGCTGGGAGTTGTGGTTTAGCAGGATTGATGTCGTGTGTAGGTGCAGAATAACACGCCGAGGCAAGGAATCTAGTCTCTAGTGTTTATTGCATATCCTACAACCAGAAATCCTGCTAAACTAAGAGTACCCAAAGAAAGCCAAGGATATGAGTCCAGTCTAGGGTGGAGCCTTCCTGATGCGTTTGGGAGAGAAGGCGAGGCTTTCTGAGCTACGTACCCGTTTGACTGACAAGGGCAAGCTTCCCCCCCCCTTCCTCCTGTGTCTCCCTGACAGGCGGAATTCTTTTTGGCTAATAGTTGTGCTGAGTGCCTTTGTTCAGACCTCCTTTCTTTGCAGCAGGCCTTTGCATTGGGGGGAGGTGTTAGCTCTGCCTCTATGTCTTCTGAGGCCAGAGATAGCTGCCTCTCCTGGTTGCTCAGCAATGCTACTTCCCCGCCTGTGACTCTTCCAGCTGAATCCCCTCAGGCTGATGACCCTCCTGTAATTCCTTTTCATCTTCTAAGTCTGAGCTGGACATGACACTGGCCATCTTGCCCTATCTAAGAACTTAACTGGTCCTTCTCCAGGTACCTCCTTAACTGTGAGAGTTTGTGGTTTTAATTGCTGTGGGGTAGCCACAGACTGACAAATGTATGCATAACCTTGCATTAGATTTAGATTGCTATCAATAGTCATAGTTAAGCACTTGAGCCTTTGGTTTCTACTTAGTATTTGACAATTATTAATGATAATTATTATATTTACTAAATTTATACACTACCCTTCAAGAGGGAATGAGAGAATCAACTACAACATTAAGATGAAAGTATAAAAAAGATGTACATTCAAAATAATGATACAGCAGAATATAATGTAAGGTAACTCACAACCTAGTGAAGAGAATAACAAGTGTTTGAGCCAGGGTGTTAAAGTGCTTAAGGTACCAAACTAGGATTGGATAAACCTAGATTCAAGTTCACCCTCAGTCATGAGGGCTCACTCTCTCTTAATCCAAAGTATTTCACTGTCTTGTGACTGTGGAGAAATATTGGCGGAGGGAGTGCTATTTATACCACCTTGAGTTCTTGGAGTAAAGGCGGGATATAAATCCAACAAACAATCAAGTGACTGAATAAAAATGCAATCATGAGGATGCCAAATATGCCACCAAAATTAGAGAATGCCATAGCAGGAATGTCACAATCAAGAAGACTGTATCTTGGGTAATTGTCCTGGAGAAGCATTGTCCACTGTAGCACTACCAGCAGAAAATCTTCCAAAGACTTTGCTTGCAATGGCATACATATCAAAAGAGATGTTCTGGCAAGTTTTTGAATCCCCAAAGCATGTAAGCTTTTGTTTGTCAACAATAAAGCTCTAAGGTAGGCTTGGAAGAGAATGACTAGGTGAAGCATATTGCAGATAATATATATGATATATACAGCATGATACTAGATTTGTACACCACTTAGTAACCAAGCGTCAGCATTCTCCACTATCTAAAGTTTCCAGACAGTTTTTTTTTTTAATTTATGGTCATTTAATTTTGGACATACATTCAGAAAGAAGTCTAATGTCCTAAGTATTTTTTATGATTAATAATAAGTAAATACTTACCTGATTCACAATTCTTCTCATCCTCTCCCAGTATGCAGTCATCATATCCATCACATTTCCATTTTGCTGCTATGCACTGACCATTGGAGCACTGAAACTGGTCTTTTAAGCAGCCAGAGTCACAATACCTCTGATATAAAAACAGTGCAACTAATTTAATTAATGTAAAATATAATAGCAATAAAAATGTATTTGCAAATAAAAGCTTAAAGCTATTTGATTATATAGTTAACAACTGCAATAGGAAGTCTCACAAGTGTCAATAGTTTAACAATTATAACAATAACTTTATTAAGCTGTTAAAAACCAGACTGACACAATTATGCTTATTTTGCTGTTTATTTCTTTAAAAAAATACTCTGCCTTTCCCCAAAGCAGAGAGCAGCAATAAGATACTGTATCACATGTAATATTTTGAGTAGTGGAAATAAGTTTACCCTAAATCCTTATAGGGTTAAATCTTAAACTGTTGTTCCATTAGGTGAAGAACATGTTAACTGAACATGTTCAACTGAATCTTATCTGTTTGCAGCTTCCCTACAATACATACTAAATCATTACAATGGGTCCCCTAATTTTCCAAAGGAGCCAGTGTGGAAGCTGTCTATTTCTAGTCTGTGTCACGTTCACATGTCTTTACCAGTAATTCTAAACCATTTCATGTATGTATAAATCAATAGATTCTCTTTCAAAAACTCATGTTCTTGACAGATTTACTTATCTCTATGTACAGTATTCTTTATTAGCTATTGAAACATATTGTTCATGGTGCAGGTTCTGGGACTGCTGACATTTTCCAGCAATTGGGCTTCTGAAGGAATATACCTGTTAAAGGGTTGCCAGCACTAAAGAAAGTTGTTTTTCCTCCTCCTCCTCCCTGTTACTCTTCTTTGGTCAGCACCATGTTTATTTGGTCAGAAATTGCCTAATTTTTCTAAGGTAATTTTAGGCTAAAAAGTATTATTTAAGGTCCTGCTGCCGCTGTCCCAAAATGATGACACGTCATTTGTAAACCGAAGTTATCTCTTCTCTTACTGGTTCATTTCTTGGCAGTGATGTGTCCTAGGGACCATTATAGCCCATCTCTTACTTACTCAATGAACCAATTGCTTATAAACAAAAACGAAAAACCTTTATCTAATGACAGTATTGCCTACACCGATGTTATGAAGTGGTATCTTTTGAAAAGTACAGAACATTTTGTTCATGTACAGAATTACAGTTTGCTTTTCACCCAAAATCCACCAGTGTTTATCTTGTTATTTATATCCATTTTCTTTAGGTAAAGGTAAAGGTTTTCCCCTGCACAGTCGTGTCCGACTCTAGGGGACGGTGCTCATCTCCGTTGCTTAGCTGAAGAGCCAGCGCTGTCTGAAGACGCTTCCGTGGTCATGTGACCGGCATGACGCACGCAGAACGCTGTTACCATCCTATGGAAGTGGTACCTATTTATGTACTTGCATTTGTATGCTTTTGAATTGCTAGGTTGGCAAGAGCTGGGGCAATTGCGGGAGCTTACTCCGTCACACGGCACTCGGTTCTTGAACTGCCGGCCTTCTGATCGACAAGCCTGGCGACTTAACCACTGAGCCATCACGCCCCTTATCCATTTTCTTTACTTTTCCTCTTTTTCCTCTATCACCTACCTGTTCTCAACTGTCTCTCTCTCCAGATTCACTTTTCTCTCCACCCCAGTTCCCTTATTAGGAAGTACCTTAGTTAAACGCAAGTAATCTCCCATTTCATCATATTTCTCTTATTCATTTATCTGGAGAAAAGCCACCACCTTTGTGTTGGACAGAGTATGAAGAAGGAGAGGTATAACTCCTATTTTTCTTTTCTCTCAGTTACACATTTTTGCTTCTTAAAATGTCTTCCTTTCCTCCTCCAAGCATCTAAAAATCAATGTGCTTCCTCCCTCACTTGCTGCCACATGGCCATCCACACTACTCATGCATACCCAGGTGCCATGATGGAGCATGACATCAGAGGCAACCTTTTCTGCACAGTTGTTGTACTGAATGGATGTCAGTCAGCGTGTCAGTTTCTGTCTTCTGGCCTTTACAGCAATTCATTATTCTTTCTGCTCCAAACAATGAGAAACAACTTCATTTGGGGGACAGCCATTGCAGTTAATTGCCAACCTCTCAATCACTGATTTTTAAGTTCAAAAACTTGTTTTTGTGGTTTTCCTAACTAAATTGCTCAAAGGAACACATATTGCAGTATTTTATACATTGCAGATTGCATTTTCCAGATGACCAACAGCCTACCCTCTTGATTTCTTACACTCTTATGACAATCTGATTGCTCATGGTGTACCTCCAGTAAGTAACAAAATGATGGCTTGGAAAACCACAACCAAAATACTACTTTACCTCATCTGAACCATCTGCACAGTCATAATCACCATCACACCAGAATCTTGCAGACACGCAGTCTCCATTTGAGCAGTGAAAATCCTTCTGAGTGCACGTTTGTGGTTCTGAAAAAAGAAAAAGGCTCGAAAGTCTAATCCTTTCAACTGCTTGTTTCTCCCAATTCTTAAACATGAAAATACTATGTGCTTGTTACTGAAATACAAATGCTGAAAGGAAAAATAGGAAGCTGGGGTGCTATGCACACTGCCTTGAACTCCTGATTGAACAGTGGGATATAAATCCAATATAGGAATAAATATTCCTTCCCTGCTTCCACTATTGTTCCTGTGCAACTGATATTTGCTGCTCAATGCTCCAACCTGGAAATCACTCTGAGTTTTCAAAACTGATAACCCTTGATAGACTTGTCTTCCATGAATTATCCAATCACCTTTTAAAGCCAAAGAAATTAGTGGCCACCATCACATTTTATGGTTGAGTTCTATAGGTTAATTATGGACTCTGTGTGAAGAATTGCTTTCTTTTGCTTGTTTGAAATCTTCTTCTAATCAGATTGGATAGCCCCTGGTCTAGTGTTTTAAAAGAGGAAGGAAAACTTATCCTGGTCACTTTCTCCAGGTAATGGATGCAATAATTTAAAGTAAAGGAAGGTAAAGAGGGTGGTTTTACTTCTTAAAAGCAGAAAGAAAATGGACTGAGCACAATTACTAATTGAATCCTGGGGTCTCCTCTAATTTTATCTCCACAACAACCATTTGAAGTGGATTTGGCTGAAAGATGTTTACTTCAAGTCATCTCCTGAGCTCTGTAGCCAAGTGGGAACAAATCTGGGTCACTGTGGTCTAAGTCGAACACATTAACCATTATGCTACTCTTGCTGTAGATTACAATTAGATAGAGGAAAACTAGAATTTCTCCTCTGTATAGCTGAAATACAAAGATGGCTTGGGATGCCAAAAGCAGGAAGAAAATGCCTGAAAAGCATCCTTATAATCTGCTGGAACAAAGAGCAAGGGTTGTTAATTATTGTAACATGGAGATGCTTTGCATACAGTCACGCTTCATCCTGAACAAGTACAGCAATACTGGAGATGAAAAGCACCACGTGCATAAAATATATAAAGAAGTTATACACCTCAGTCATTTTTTATTATTATTTCATTTCTTTGTGCAATATAATCGTGCCTCAATCCATAAAAATTCCAGGTGGTTTACAGAAAATAAAACATGATAAAACAACAATAATAGTATTTAATTACAATAGTAATGGTGGAAATTCATTATTACTTTATTTATTTATTAAACAGATTTATAAGGCCACCCAACTCACACACGGTGACTCCAGGCGGCTTACAGAATTAAATTAATTATAGTTAAAATACTTTAACTATTTAACTATAGATGCACTATAGACTGATATAAGGGCATTACAATGTTGGCTTTTTTAACTTCAGTCCCATTCCTAATGGTCCCTAGCATGGAATTTCTCTTCTTCCAAATTACTGCACCATGATGTGTCATCTTCACTGAACTATCCACTATGACCCTAGTTATGACATAAGCTATAGTTACTTTAGACCACATTAATGGATATCTGAATTACCCCCCCCCCCCCCGTGTGCATGAATTTACACTTCTTTAAACAACATTGCATTTGCCATTTGATTGACCATTCACCGAGTTTGAAGAGTTCCTTCGGGATCCCTTCATGGCCATTTTTGTTGGTTGAATTGTTTGGTATTATCTGCAAACTGTATCAGATCACTGTTTACTCCTAAATCAGGATAATTGATCAAAATAAAAAACAATGGTCTCAGCACAGATCCTTAAGGGACTCTACTTACTCCACTGAGAAAATTGCTCAATTCTTCCTACACTGTGCTTGCTGTTTCTAACCAATTAGCAATCCATAAAATGACAGGTTCTCTTACTCTATAGCTATAATACAAAAGAATAAAGTAAAGTGTAAAGTGCCTGACCACTCAACCCACCACAGCAAAACCAACAGAAGCTATGAAAAGGATTACACTGCCATACATCAGAAACATCTCAGAAACTACTAATAGACTGTTACAACCACATGGCATCACCATAGCTCACAAACCAACCAAAACCCTTCAGAACATCGTAAGTAACCCTAAAGACCCAGTAGCCCAAGAAGAAAAAACAGGAGTTATCTACAACATAAAGTGTAAGGACTGTAGCAGCCACTATGTAGGACAGATGGGCAGAAGACTAGCAGAGCGCATCCACAAACACCAACTAGCAGTCAGAAGACACGATGAAAACTCCTTAATCTCACAACACATGGACAGACTTAACCATACTTTCAACTGGGAAACTGTGGGCATCTTAAACCAAGCCAAATCCAAAAACGCTAGAGAATTCCTGGAAGCTTGGCACTCAAATGAAGCAGCCATCAACAGACACATAGAGGTAAACAACATTTACATACCATTCATAAGAGATAATAGAAAAGCCAGAAGAACAGAACACGTCATTGCCAGCAATCATCACTCAGATATGCAAAGATTAACACCAGGATTAGCACCAGAGGAACAATCAAAGAGCACAATATACCCTAACCAAGGAACTATTAACTCAATCAATCAACCAAGTAGCAAACAGCAGCCCCATCAAGGAACTCCAAAGGAGAGTACAATACCTACACCAACTCAAGCAGGACTAGCCATGGTATATATTTGGCTCGGGGAGTTGGGGGTGGGTGGCGTAGTTTTGCGCTGGTTCACCTCCTTCCTCCGAGACAGGTCCCAATCGGTGGTAATAGGAGATGAGAGGTCCAACCCTCGGCCCCTACTTTGTGGGGTGCCACAGGGTTCGGTTCTCTCCCCTCTCCTATTTAATATCTACATGAAACCACTGGGTGAGATCATCCGCCAACACGGGATGAGGTATCATCAATATGCTGATGACACTCAATTGTAGATCTCCATCCCGGGTGAGATAAGTGATGCAGTGGCTGCCCTTTCTCAGTGTCTGAAGGCTGTGGGGGTCTGGATGGGGAACAACAGGCTTCAACTGAACCCTGGTAAGATGGAGTGGCTGTGGATTGATGGCGCCTCGGGATCCAGGAAATTGTCATCTTTAGATCTGGATGGGGTGGCACTACCCCATCCAGACTTAGTGCGGAACCTGGGGGTCTTTCTGGACTCACGACTCCTGTTCGAAGAGCAGGTGGCAGCCGTGGCCAGAAGGGCTTTTGTGCAACATCGAGTTGTACGCCAGCTATGCCCTTTCCTGGACCGGGATGCCCTCTGTACAGTCACTCATGCCCTTGTCATCTCCCATATAGACTATTGCAATGCACTCTACATGGGGCTACCCTTGAAGAGTATCCGGAAGCTTCAACTGGTCCAGAATGCAGCGGCACGCGCAGTTATGGATGCCCAAAGATCGGCACATGTGACACCTCTGCTGCGTAAGCTGCATTGGTTACCAGTTTGCTTCCGGGTCCAATTCAAGGTGTTGGTTGTCACCTTTAAAGCCCTACATGGCATGGGACCAGGTTACCTGAGGGACCGCCTCATCCCCAGAACGTCGACCTGCCCTACCCAGTTATGCAGAGAGGGCTTGCTACGGACCCCGTCTGTAAAAGAATTCCATATGGCGGGGTCCAGGAGGCGGGCCTTCTCGGCAGTGGCACCCGCCCTTTGGAACATTTTGCCCCTGGAGGTGAGGCAAGCCCCCACACTCCTGACCTTCCGAAAACAATTGAAGACCTGGCTCTGCCACCTCGCTTGGGGTGGGAAGGGTAATAGCTCCTCTTGGGCGTGGCTTGTGCCGTAGAGCTCTTTTAAATATAACATCATAGCCTCTTGGATTTTATATATTTATTCTAATTTATTTTAGAATGATATATTGCATTTTATATGTTTTTAATAATTAACTTTGTTGTAAACCGCCCAGAGTCCCCCTGTGGGGGGAGATGGGCGGTGATATAAGTTGAACAAATAAAGAAATAAATAAATATAAACAGAGAGCAAGTCCCACTCCCTTTTCTCTCTGAAGATATTGCCTAGCCTGGTAATGGAACGTCTGCAAGAAAGCAACAAGGCTCAGAGAGCACTAAGGACTCCACATAATACAAAAGGAACTTAATCAAAGGGTTTTGAAAATCCTCTGATAGTTTACAGACTTCAAAAGAAATGTGGCAAGTATTTTTGTATAGTAGAGCTGACTTATGTATAGATAGTGGGCCTCATGGACAACAATTTATAATAGCAACATGTTATATTATTTTAACAAAAATATATATTATCAATATATTTAGAAATTACTTTTTTGAATATATTTGCTATTGCAGATTAAAATGACAACACATTAGGAATTTATTTAAATACTCATAATAGAACATTTTTTTAAAATAAAATGTTAAAATAGAAAAAATATATAATCAGCAGATTTGATATTTAATATTATTGGCAATTTATCTAAAGTGTTAAGGTAAAATAAATGTCTTTTAAAAGTAGCATAAATGCGGACTAAAACAGTGCTTTCCCTTTTTGTAGAATGGTTCACAAACTCACAGTCTTATGACATTACTTACTGCAGTTTTCTTCATCAGAATTGTCACCACAATCATTTTGACTGTCACATCGCCAGTGATCCGGTATGCAGTTGCTATTCTTGCATTGGTATTCATGAGGCCCACAGGTCTTTTTATCTGTAACAACAATTATACTCTTTTTATTAACATACTATTAGGTTTGCAGGACCAGAAGTAAGAAAAATGCATTGCAAATTACCAGCTATTGCATTTTAAACCACATTTCAGTAGTAGAAGTAATAAAGTATTGAATAAAGTACCATATTACAATGCAGACATTATAGGGGGGGAGGGGGAAGAAAGAGAGAGAAAGAGAATAAATTTTGGATTGAATCTATTGCTAAATAAACTAAATTTCTGGATTGCATCAATATAGTTTAGGTGAATTCTGAAAAAAAAAACAATTTTGCTCCATTAAAACTCCTAGATAAAACAATATGTTTTTGCCTTGAAAGGCAGCTAAGAAATAGTGCAGCAAAATCTATCATCCATGGAGTTTATAAGTCCATCAGAAAGTAAATATTACAATGTTTAATGTGCTAACATCATTACTATGTGACATTATCATCTGATGTTCTTCTGGTAGTGAAACGAGGGAGAAGAATAGAATTTATTTATTTATTTATTTATTATTTGGATTTATCACCGTCCATCTCTACCATGGTAGACTCTTTTTATTAACATACTATTAAGTTTGCAGGACCAGAAGTAAGAAAAATGCATTGCATTTTTGCAAATGACCAACAGGAAGGTGGACGGACTCAGTTACAGTGGCAATAGGTGCACTGTTGGAAGACCTGAAGTTAGGGACAAATCGTCATGGACAGAATCAATCTATGGGGTTGCTAAGAATCAATTTATGGGATCATAATCAATCCAACAATCAATCTTCTGGTAGATGGGTAGCCATATAAATTTGATAAATAAATGTTATCAGGCATTATAAGCAAAATGATTCTACAGGTCGATAGCTAATAATGTCATTTTTCTAGATATACCATATTCCATCTCTCCCATCATGTTCCCTATCACACATGCATGTAATCAATTTTAATGGCCATTGGAAATGAATATTTCTCACTAGGCTGTTTCAGGTTTTTCATGACTAGGGTTGTTTTTTCTTTTCTTTTATTTACATCCACAAATTTGGGGTTTTCACAATTTTCTGAAAGCTATATTTCCTATGTGAATGGTACAATTTTGAATATATAAGACAAGCATAGGGAAAATTAAGTTTCCTATTAGTTGTTTAGAGTACGCACCACAATTTGTTTCATCAGACCCATCAGCACAGTCTGGATCCTCATCACACACCCACAGTTTAGAAATACAGTGTTTTGTGGTTTTACACTGAAAATGGTCAGGAGAACAGCTGTTTTCCGCTTTAAAAAAAAGGAGAAGCTGTATTTAGAAAATGAATTAGGATGATCAGTCAATATCAAAAAGAGTTTTTAAATTCTATATAAATATCTTTATGAATGGCTTAGTTAACCCAGCTATTATTAATAAACCATTATTTCAAAATAATTTATCAAAGTGAAAATCAGCAATGTACTTTACTGCAACAAATAGTACTTTAAAAGATTATATTAGATTTGATTAATATAAGGAAAACACAAAAGGGTTATTTTATAATGAATCTAAATCTCTTATTAACTGATACACTTTGTGTGTGTGTGTGGGTGGGCACACACCTTTGAGTCAGTTTTTGATTCCTGATGACTGCTTGGATTAGTCCCTGCAGTTTTCTTGGCAAGGTTTTTCAGAAGTGGTTTGTCACTGCCTCCTTCCTAGGGCTGAGAGAGAGTGACTGGCCCAAGGTCACCCAGCTGGCTTTGTGCCTAAGGTGGTACTAGAACTCACGGTCTCCCGGTTTCTAGCCTGGTGCCTTAACCACAACCCCAAATCAACTGTCATACATGGTTACTCAAAAGTAAATTATGTTGAGTTGGGGAGCTTATTCCCATTATATAGGATCCTACTTTTAATTATTTTTACTTTAATATAATTTAGTAATCTAATCAATTTTCAGAACTTGAATTTGGCTAGTCATATGGAAGATACCATTTATAGAAATAAACTGCATAAAACTATTTTTCTTGGGAAACATTCACCTGAATGTTTCCTGCCACTGCCATCAGTATTAACTAGCAAACTGGCTAGACTTTAGTATGAGCCAGCAGTAGCTGTCCATCATCTGGATGTTAACACTAGACTATGCCAAATTCTGTTTCTTACCATAGATATTCCCAGTTATTGAGCTGAATATTATCCCCTCTGTGCTAAATCAAACTGTTATATTTTACAGCTATGTGTAAACCAGGACATTATGGCTTGTTCCAGAAAACATATGTTAAAAATCCTTGCTCAGTAGTTTGTTTGTTTGTTTGTTTACTTACTTATTTATTTATTTGAATTTAGAGACCACCCAAAAGACTCTGGGTGGTTTAGAGGTATAATTGTGTATCATCAGCATACTGATGATACCAGACCCTGAACCAATGAATGACTTGACCTGGAGGTTTCATATAGATGTTGAACAGAAGGGGGAAAGTGTTACACCCTGTAGTATCCCTCAAGTAAATGTCTCTCAGCCACTCCATCAATACTGACCAGAATTGACCATAGAAAAAGGAGAATGTCCATATCATCCAGAAGGATACTGTGATTGATGGTATTGAAAGCTGCTAACAGATCAAGGAGCACAAGGTAGATGCACCACCCCCATCTGGCTCCACCAAAAGTCATTGACAAGCACCATTAATGCTGTCTCAGTACTGTACTCCACCCTGAAGCTTGACTGAAAAGGGTCCAGATAATCTGTTACCTTCAAAAACAGATTATCCTCTAGAACTGTTGCTGAACCATTTTATTGACAACCTTCACTAAATAGGGAAGACTGGAGAGTGGATGAAAGTTGTCCAGAATTGATTGGTGAATGTTGGCTTCTTGAGGAAGGGACATAGCACATCTCCTGCAGGCCAAAGGGACCACCTCCTCTCCCAAAGAAGCTGATACCACCGCATGGACCCAATCAGAGGTCACCTCCTGGGCAGCTTTAGGATGAGGGGACCTGGATTTAATAAACAGGTGACTAAGAGACCTGGATGTAATAAACAGATGGCTGAGCTCAGAGTCTGAAAGATCCTGCTCACTTCATCAGGAGTCACAGACTCAAACACACCACAGACAAGATCATGCCTAGGCACTTGAACTGGACTTGCCCAGCAAGCTGAAAGGCAATCAGAGAGTGATTTGACCATGTTAATGGACTGATGGAAACATCCTCTATTAGCAGATCACATCACAGCTTTCTCAAGACAAAAACCAGATCCAAAGTGCAAGTACTGGTATGCATTGGGCCTTTGATGACTTGGGACAGTTCTGTAGTTACTACATAGGCCATGAACTCCTGATCCCCCGCAAACTCAATGTCTCTTGGTAGCAAAATGAAATCCCCAAGGACTAACAAGACATGAGGTCTCTATAGCCAGCCTGGGAACAGAATGCAGCAGGTCAGGCAGTGTAGAGAATCTGGGAGATGAAGGGAATCAGGGAAATAGGCAAGAACTCTTATATAAGCAAAGAGGGCTGAAATGCTCCTTAAGTCCTGGGAAAGAAGATAGTATTCAGAGGAGCCTCAGGCAAGCTCTTCCCTGATTCACTGGGATATAAGAAAAAGGGGAGGTAAAGCACAATCAGGCTTGCAAGTTTCTAGCCTGTCTCAATAAAGTATAGTTCTAGTCTTCATGTGGAATCTGTTTCATGCTCTGATCTATCTGAAGGGCTGACAGGCAGTGAAGATGTTGTGCAACAGGGAGGGTGGTATAACAGCAGCAATCCCAACTGTTCTCTAGATCCCAACTTCGTCTACAGGGTCTCACATCCAGTTATCTACAGCACAGAGCCTCTGAGAGCTTTCAACAATTTATGAATGACAACAGCCACCCCTCCCCCCTTCCTTGGTTCCTTGGCTGATGTCAAACTCCAAAATTGGGCAGGTACATTTCCAACCCAAAACCTGTCCAGGTATATTTCCTTCCTCTGGGCCTCCCCAGATCTCAGTTATACATGCTACTTTGGCTGCCTCATCCATGTAGATGGGGACAGATTTATTACAAACTGACCTGACATTCAGAAGCAGCAGCAGGAGTCCACCCCCCCCCCCCAAGGATCTGGTATAGAGGAGAATACTGAGGGCTGCTCTCAAGTAGCAGTCCCAGTATGCATAGGAATGTCCCACCCTACCTATCCTTGCTTGTCACATTTTCAATATTTTTGCCTGCCTTCTTCCCCAGTTTCCTCCCACTCCTAGCTCTCACCTCCCAGGACAGTACACTCATAATGCTCATTCATTCACCCCACCCCACAATGACACACACACACAACTATAACCATTCTAACCCTTCATAAATCACCAGACATCCCACCTGGCCACTCCTGCCTTCAGGCACTCAGTAGCCTGCATGGTATGCAGCTTCTGTGGCAGCTCTACTGTCCATCTCATCATCCTATAACACCCTTCCCATCCTAGGCGGACAAGAAGATTACAATCATAGGGTAACAAAGACTCTGTTTCCCAAGTCTAGCAGAGAGATAGCCCGGGGGTCAGCATAGAAGGCAGCCAGCCAAAGCCATTGGAAGCATCTAAATAACTTAGGTAGGCCCCTAGATAAAGCATCCACCAGCTCAGCATTCTTTCAATCACTCCAGCTCCCTCCTGTCCTACTAAAGGACACTCCCTCACATTCGTCCCCCCAGGGCAAAAAGCATCCTAGGGGTCTGGGCTAACATCACTATCTGTCCATGCAAAATGCCCATGTTCCATGGTATTATCTTTGGCTTTCTGTTTTATGAGCAATATATACTCTTATATACTATGACTGCTTTTTTAAGGAGATACTTGCATTTTTACATATCAAAGAAAATTACTTACGACAATCTCTTTCATCTTCTTCATCACCACAGTCATCTTGCCCATTACACCTGAGATTTATTGGGATACATTTCTGATTCTTGGTGCACTTAAATTGACCTGATAGGCAAACATGTGTATCTGGAGATTGAGGATGGGTGAAGGGAAGGAGAGAAGATAACTACATTAAAACATACACACACACACACACACACACACACAAACAAATAATCTTCATGTCATACTGTTTACCTTAATTAAGAATTAAGTTTCTATTTTTTATTAACCATTAATCATAACATTTTAATAAATTCAACAAAAATTTAAAGCAAAATATTGATAGAACATTTATAATACAGTACTGTGTCCAACCTAACACTACTTGGAAAAAGTGCAAGATGGATTTGTTGCTATAGCAGTTGTACAAGTACTAGTCAAATAACTAGCACAAGAACTAAATTGTAATGAGTTATGAAAGCATTTCCATAATGGTTGCACAAGCAGAATGAAAGCATTACATTATGTAGATCAATCTTCTCTAACATATATTAGCAGACATCCCTAAATGGGGAATGGGGCATCCTGTTTTGACATTTACCTAAAAAAATGTTCTGATTATTTGCATTGTCATGTAACACAGTGAGAATTTTTAAATATAATTATTTTCCAATCCATTAGACTTCTTAACACCACAGTAGTATTGGTAGCAAGATGTTATTCAAGATTTTAGTTAATAAGAGCCAAAACTCCAAATGAGCCTTTGTGAAAAAGAAATCAGATCTCTTACTCTTTTGTTGAACCAACATTAGATAATATCAATACCTGAGAGATACAACACTTAAAATGTTACACTGGTATATTTGCGTCGCTGTATAAATCTCAAAATTTGTAAACATTCCTGAAGAAAATTTCTGCTGCACAAACACAATTCTCCTGAAGGGTGAATTGGCTCCTGCATATTAGATGGGAAGTATTCTCAGCACATATACAGGAAAACTGAACAATATACAACAATATACTATCAGTTGTCCAACATTTTTTATTTTATATTATATAATGACTCACCACAATTAAGTTCATCTGAGCTATCTCCACAATCATTTTCTCCATCACATATAAAAGCTGGTAAAACACAGAGACCAGTTCCACACTGAAAACGCCCTGGCTGACATTTAAATTCAGCTGAAAAATGAAATGGAGGTTTTGAATAGCTACATATGTTGGTAATAAAATGAAATAAGAGCTTTTCTAACATTCTCAGCAGTTCTATACTATAAAAAAGGCAATTAAATCATACTGTATATGTTAAGAGTCAATCTTTACTTCTCCACATGGATTGGTATAATACACTTAGATGTGCCTTAGAGGACTGTTTATTTTAGCAGAGGGAATTCCATTCTCTTGAGCATGCTACCCACTTTAACGGTTTCAGGGAATGGGGAGTGGGAAACCATCAGAAAGTTGCCTAGTAATTGCCTGATTTGAAAAGAATGTGACCTGAGATCATTTACTTCTTGCTGAGGAATATAAGAGGAATATAAGGCAGCAAAACTGAAGTACTTTGGCCACAAAATGAGAAGACAGGATACCCTGGAGAAGAAGCTGATGCTAGGGAAAGTGGAAGGCAAAAGGAAGAGGGGCCGACCAAGGGCAAGATGGATGGATGATATTCTGGAGGTGACGGACTCGACCGTGGGGGAGCTGGGGATGGTGACGGCCGACAGGAAGCTCTGGCGATTGCTGACAGGCATCTCACAAGAACTTGTAAAAATGTATTTGGATGACAAGCTTGATTAGGAGAACTTTACAAAGAATGTTTGGGGGTTGTGTGGGGTGGGGATGGACATGAAAATCCTGAGGGAATGACCTCAGGTAAAGATTTGTGCATTGTAAAAGGTGGGAATGTTGCTGAAATAAGGCCGTTTTAAACACTTAATGAAAAATCTGAAAGAATCGGTTCATACATTTCATGGCCTTCATTGTGAATATATTTATTTATTTATTTATTTATTTATTTATTTATTTATTTATTTTTCAATTTACATCACTGCTCCATCTTCCCCGAAGGGGACTCTGGGAGGTTTACAAAGTCAATAATTAAAATGGATAAAAATATAATCCCTATACATATACATAAACACCAATAAATTAAAGATAAAATCCAAGTGGCAACAAAATTGTTTTTAAAAGGGCTCTATGGGACCAGCCATCCCCATGAGGAGCTGTCACCCTTCTCATCCCAGGTGAGGCAGCAGAACCAGGTCTTTAAGTTCTTCCGGAAGGCCGGGAGCGATGGGGCCTGCCTCACCTCCGGGGGTAGAATGCTCAGAGTATGGGAAATAAACAAGATGAGCCTGAGCTATTAGTTCAGAGAGCCAAATATAATTTAAAAGGCATAATGGAGACCTGATGAGATGACTCTCATGACTGAAAGAGCAACTGAAGGAAACATTTGATAAAAAGGAACAGAAGCAGGAGAAACACATAGCTCGTATATCCAAATTAATAGTCTGGCAATGCTATAGAGAGCATCTGGCTTAAAATAAGCAAATCAAAGTAATGCTGTTATCTATCACCCATCTAAGCCAGAGAAGATATGGATGTTGTCTTCCAAAAGCAAATTGCTGTTCTTTTGAAGAGGCATAAAGTAGCAGGAATCAAAGACTAATTTTTCTAATATCTGCTGAGACAAACTCTTAAAAGCAAAGAATCTGTGTTTCTTTGTCTATGTTATTTATTTAATTTTATCAGTGTTAACATAGATGAAAATTCTTATTTTTCTTACAATATTTCTATAATAAAATATAAAATAAAAGATGTGGGAATAGGCATCCTTGTTTGGTATTCCTATTTCTTTGAGAATATTCTTTACCTGCTTCAACAATGTTCCATGAAATTGGGGGTTCTTCATCTTTCTGGTGACAAAATGTTATCCCAATATATTTATTTGCATCTTGCTAAAATTCTAGAAGATTCTGTTCAATAAGGGTGACTTATAACTATTGTCCTAGCAAAACTGGTCTATCATGGCTAGTGCAGCATAATACTTATATTGTTTCAGTAGGACTAAAGGTAGAAGACTTGATTTAATTTTTCATGCAGTCTTTACATCTGGGGAATGATTTTGGACCTGTTAATATCTTACGTTGTTGCTGTGTGAAAAAAATTGGATGAATAACTATGTATATCACCTTGGATATAAGTGAAATATAAATGCACAAACAAATGAAAATTATGTCAGACATACTCTTGCTTTCTGACAGCATTGTTTAGATTGGCAAACGCCTAATAGACCTCTTTTATATTATTAATAGTAGATTTAATACATACAGTGCATTCGGAAAGTATTCAGACCCCCTTCACTTTGTTCAATTTTGTAATGTTACAGCCTGATACTACAATCGTTCAAATTCGTGTTTTGTCACATTAATCTACACTCAGTACCCCATAATGACAAAGTGAAAACAGAATTTCAGAAATGTCTGTAAATTTATCAAAAAGGAGGAACTGAAATACTACATGTACGTAAGTATTCAGACCCTTTACTCAGTACTTTGTTGAAGCACCTTTGGCAGCAATTACAGCCTCGAGTCTTTTTCGGTATGACGCGACAAGCTTTGCACACCTGGATTGGGGGATTTTCTGCCATTCTTCTTTGCAAATCCTCTCAAGCTCAATCAGGTTGGATGGGGACTGTTGGTGGACAGCCATTTTCAGGTCTCTCCACAGATGTTCAATAGGGTTCAAGTCAGGGCTCTGGCTGGGCCACTCTAGGACATTCACAGAGTTGTCCCTAAGCCATTCCTGTGTTGTCTTGGCTGTGTGCTTAGGATTGCTGTCATGTTGGAAGGTGAACCTTCGGCCCAGTCTGAGGTCCTGAGCGCTGTGGGACAGGTTTTCATTGAGGATATCTCTGTACTTTGCTCCATTCAGCTTTCCCTCAACCCTGACCAGTCTCCCAGTCCCTGCTGCTGAAAAACACCCCCACAGCATGATGCTGCCACCACCATGCTTCACTGTTGGAATGGTATTGGGCAGGTGATGAGCAGTGCCTGGTTTCCCCAGACATAACGTTTAGAATTGAGGCCAAACAGTTCAATCTTGGTTTCATCAGACCAGAGAATCATGTCCTTCAGGTGCTTTTTTGCAAACTCCAAGTGGGCTTTCATGTGTTTTGCACTGAGGAGAGGCTTCCGTCTAGCCACTCTGCCATAAAGCCCAGATCAGTGGAGGGCTGCAGTGATGGCTGTCCTTCTGGAACTTTGTCCCATTTCCACACAGGCTTTCTGGAGCTCAGTCAGAGTGACCATTGGGTTCTTGGTCACCTCTCTTACTAAGGCTCTTCTCCCCCGATTGCTCAGTTTGGCCGGGTGACCAGCTTTTGGAAGGGTCCTGGTTGTGCCAAACTCCTTCCATTTGAGAATTATGGAGGCCACTGTGCTCTTGGGAACCTTCAGTGCAGCAGAAATATTTTTGTAGCCGTCCCCATATCTGTGCCTTGCAATAATCCTGTCTCTGAGCTCTGCAGGCAGTTCCTTTGACCTCATGGCTTTTGCTCCGATACAGTATGCATTGTCCACTGTGAGGCCTTCTATAGAGAGGTGTGTGCCTTTCCAAATCATGTCCAATCAATTTAATTTACCACAGGTGGACTCCAATCAAGGTGTAGGAACAGCTCAGCAACGATCAAGAGAAATGGGAGGCGCCTGAGCTAAATTTCAAGTGTTGTTGCAAAGGGTCTGAATACTTATGTATATGTGGTATTTCAGTTTCTCCTTTTTGATCAATTTACAGACATTTCTGAAATTCTGTTTTCACTTTGTCATTATGGGGTAGTGAGTGTAGATTACTGAGGCAAAATATGAATTTGAACAATTGTAGTATCAGGCTGCAACATAACAAAATTGAAAAAAGTGAAGGGGGTCTGAATACTTTCCGAAAGCACTGTATGTAGGGGCATTAGAAAATCTAATTTCTAAAGTCCAGTTAAAACTCCTAGATCTAAAAAATGTTTGGTCACTGTAAGAATTAAGGTATTGTAATTTTTTTTTACAGTGCAGTAATATTCTACATTTTCAAATGTAATATATAGAAATCAACCAGTATGACAAAATGACTTTCAGCAGTTGTATCTGTATCACTTAAACAATATGAACTGATAAGTCTGAAGAATAGTATTTCTAAAGTATTATATTCATTTATACTTACGACACTCTTCAGGTTCATCTGATCCATCTCCACAATCATCCACAGTGTCACATTTCCACCAAAATGGAATACATTTGTCAGTCCTGCAGCGGAACTAAAGGAGAAATGTGTGGCAGAAAAAGCTTTAGAATAGTTACACAACTTACACAGATGTGTGTGTATGTATTCTATATACAATGAAAATAGAATAAAAGGTCATCTGATATACATTGAATCGGATATACTTTGAAATGTGGTTCTGGTTACTATTTTTCATAAGCAACTTTGAAAAGTTTCATTTTTTATTGTATATAACTCTATTGTATTTGCTGCAACAATATCCAGTCTTACAAAATAAATATGTCTGAGATTTATTTATTTATTTTATTTCTATCCCGCCTTTATTATTTTTTATAAATAACTCAAGGCGGCAAACTTACCTAATACTCCTTCCTCCTCCTATTTTCCCCACAACAGCAGTGGTGCAGAGGTGAGTTGGGCTGAGAGAGAGTGACTGGCCCAAGGTCACCCAGCTGGCTTTCATGCCTAAGGCGGGACTAGAACTCTCAGTCTCCTGGTTTCTAGCCCGTTGCCTTAACCACTAGACCAAACTGGCTCTCATATATATATATATATATATATATATATATACATACATACACACATACACACACACACACACACACACACATACACACACTGTATATATTTATATATTTATATATTAAATATATAGGATTTTATTATAATTTTCTAACAGTGGCACACGTATCTCAAAATATCTAAATATACTTAAAAGGAGATACTTAAAATCTTACAAATCTCCCATTCCAAATAATATACATACTTGACTGGCTGTGCAATTTGATAAGCAGGTCTTATTATCTGCTGCGAGGTAAAAGTTGGTAGGACAGGCACAAGTGTGAGTTTTGTTCGGGGCCAGAAGGCACAGATGACTACAGCCACCATTATTTAATGTACATGTATGTTTAGCCACTAGAAATGCAAATATATAACAGTTAACACATGCCCATAAAACTCAAGTAAAACAAATTCTAAAACTGTAATATTTTTAAATTTGAATATACTGCTAACATGTTCAAAACGTACATTTTAGGAAGATTATTTTAAAAGGTATGTAAGAATAATAAATTATGAAAACTGAATTGATACCACTTTTCTATAAAAGATTTTATATCACATAAAATCATTTTATATTCTATAAAGGCGAGAGGGTCCCCAGGTATGCAAATGAGGGTCTTCCCTGAGTGTGAGAGAGTCAGGGGAGCCCAAGACTGTGTGAATTTATGGATGAGTGCCCACCCCTGAGTGAGAGACAGAGGGTGGGCAGGAGTGTATGGTGCCCCATTACGACTAGTGAGAGGGAGTGAGGGGGCGGAGTGGATGTTGGAAGGTGGGGGGGCCCTCCTGGTACCGAGAGCAGAAGCTGGTGCGCTGGGGGGCCTTTCACCACCCAGGGGCGAGTGTTTATGAGAGATGTGTGCATGGAAGGGACCCTTATATCAATCTAGGGTTTCTGGAGGGCCAGGAGTGGAGGCATCTGGGCCTGGAAACTCTGGGGGCAGTAGGGCAGGTTGCCCCATTGAAGTGGTGACAGGTAGGGGATGTTATGGCGGGAACCGAGGGGCAGGCCGTCTTCGGGGAAGACGCCCTCGATGTTTGTTATCGGTGGCGTGTTCCGGCTCCTCAGGTTCAGACCCAGGCCCTGGTCAAAGGATCCTCGAGTGTCCTGGCTTTCGACTGTTGCTACTTAACGCCAGGTCTGTTAATAATAAAGCCCCCCTCATATGTGACTTGATCACAGGGGAGGGGGCAGACCTGGTGTGTATTACTGAAACCTGGCTGGGCACTGAGGGAGGAGTAGCGCTCTTGGAGATGTGCCCAGCTGGGTTTCAGGTGTGGCATCAGCCGAGACCCTGGGGCAGGGGAGGAGGGGTGGCGGTTGTAATCCGGGAATCTCTAATGGCCTTCAGGGGCCCTGCTCCACAAGTGGCCGGGTGTGAGACCCTGTTCTTCAAGTTAGGTTTTTGAGAGAAGTTGGGAGTGTTGTTGCTGTACCAGCCTCCCTGCTGCGTAGCAACCTCCCTGCCCGAGCTGTTGGAGGCAGTCTCAGGGTTGGCAGTGGAGTTCCCTAGACTTATGGTTCTGGGGGACTTCAATCTGCCTTCCCTGGGACGTGCCTCAGAGACAGCTTGGGAGTTCAGGGCTACCATGGCAGCCATGGGCCTATCTCAGATTGTTCGAAACCCGACTCGAGACAGTGGCCTCACTCCGGACTTAGTTTTCTTGTCGGAGCAGTGGCAGTATGCTCTGAGGGGAGAGTTACATCTTTCCCCTTTGTCATGGTCAGATCACGCCCTGGTGGCCTTGAGATTCTCCTATGCCGCCCCACTCCGCAGGGAGGCAGGACCCATTCGATTGGTCCGCCCCCGTTGACTAATGGACCCAATGAGGTTTCAGAGGGAGCTGGGGATAATACCCGAGGATCTGCTGCATGGTCCAGTGGAGGCATTGGCCGCAATCTGGAATAAGGAAGCAGCCGGTGCCTTGGACAGGATCGCGCCTGTGTGGCCTCTCTTGCCACATCTGACCCGACACTCCCCGTGGTTCACGGAGGAGTTGAGGGTCTTGAAGAGGGCTAAGAGATGCCTGGAGCGCCGCTGGAGAAAAACAAAGACTGAATCTGACCCAACACAAGCTAGAACCGCGGTTAAGGCCTACCTTGTGGCGGTAAGAGCGGCGAAACGTTTATATTTCTCCGCTGTTATTGCATCCGCAGAAGGTGGAGTCTGTGACCCACCTGCAGGGCCGTGCGGAAGAATTTTCTGAGCATCTGCAGGATAAAATCGCTCAGATCCGATCTAGGTTGGACTCCAAGCGTGAAGCAGAGTCTGGGGTGATGCCAAGGGAACGTCATTACTCAGTTATCTGGGATTGGTTTGATCCTGTTGGGCCTAAGGAAGTGGACAGGATCCTCCGGACTGTAAAGGCCACCACATGCCATCTAGACCCTTGCCCTTCCTGGCTGGTGCAAGCAGCCAGAGAGGTGACATGTTGGTGGGTCCAGGTGATGGTTAATATATCTCTGGGGGAGGGGGTGTTTCTGGATGCCTTCAAGGAGGCGCTGGTGCACCCCCTACTCAAGAAACCATCACTGGACCCTACTATATTGGACAATTTTCGTCCTGTCTCCCACCTCCCCTTTTTGGGGAAGGTGGTTGAGAAGGTGGTGGAGTTACAACTCCAGAGGATTCTGGATGAAACGGATTATCTGGACCCCTTTCAGTCGGGTTTCAGGCCGGGATATGGGGTGGAAACTGCATTGGTCGCGCTTATGGATGATCTCTGGCGGGAGTGGGATGGAGGAAGTGCATCCATCCTGGCTCTCCTCGATCTCTCAGCGGCTTTCAATACCATCAACCATGGTATCCTTTTGGGATGACTCAAGGCGTTGGGGGTGGCTGGCGTAGTTTTGTGCTGGTTCACCTCCTTTCTTGGGGGCTGGTCCCAATCGGTAGTAATAGGAGATGAGAGATCCAGCTCTCGACCCCTCGTCTGTGGGGTGGCGCAGGGTTCGGTTCTCTCACCTCTCCTATTTAATATCTATATGAAACCGCTGGGTGAGATCATCTGTCGCCATGGGATGAGATATCATAAATATGCTGATGATACACAGTTGTATATCTCCATCCCAGGCGAAGTAAGTGATGCAGTGGCCGCCCTTTCTCAGTGCCTGGAGGCTGTGGGGGTCTGGATGGGGAACAACAGGCTTCAGCTGAACCCTGGTAAGACGGAGTGGCTGTGGATTGATGGTTCTTCTGGATCTGGGAAATTATCATCTCTGGTTCTGGATGGGGTTGCGCTTCCCCATTCAGAACCAGTGCGGAACCTGGGGGTCCTTCTGGACTCCCAGCTCCTGCTCAAGGAGCAGGTGGCAGCCGTGGCCAGAAGGGGCTTTGCGCAACTTCGTGTTGTGTGCCAGTTATGCCCTTTCCTGGATCAGGAGTCCCTCCGTACAGTCACTCATGCCCTGGTCATCTCCCATATAGACTACTGCAATGCGCTCTACATGGGGCTACCCTTGAAGAGTATCCGGAAGCTTCAACTGGTCCAGAATGCGGCAGCGCGCGCAGTTATTGGTGCCTCCAGATCGGCCCATGTGACACCTCTGCTATGCCAGCTGCACTGGGTGCCAGTATGCTTCCGGGTGCAATTCAAGGTGTTGGTTTTGACCTTTAAAGCCCTACATGGCATGGTACCAGGGTATCTGAGGGACCGCCTCATCCCCATAACTTCAAACTGTCCCACTCGATTATGTAGAGAGGGCATGCTTCGGACCCCGTTGGTAAGGGAGTTTCGGTTGACGGGATCCAGAAGGCGCGCCTTCTCGGCAGTGGCGCCTGCCCTTTGGAATATTTTGCCCCCGGAGGTGAGGCAGGCCCCGTCGCTGCTCTCCTTCCGAAAGAACTTAAAGACCTGGTTTTGCCGCCTCGCGTGGGACGGGAATAGGAATAGCTCCTCATGGGTATGGTTGGTGTCTTAGAGCCCTTTTAAGATCATGTTGGTATTAGGTTGGTTAAGATCTCCCTCTTGGATTTTCTATTTAATTTATAATAATAAGTAGTTGTATATTGTATTTTTATATTTTATAATAGAATTTTAATCTTTATGTTTGTAAACCGCCCAGAGTCCCCTTTGGGGGAGATGGTGCGGTGATAGAAGTTTAATAATAAATAAATAAATAAATAAATAAATAAATAAATAAATAAATAAAACTAATTCTGGCAATTGACCAATAATAAGAGTCCTGTTCAGATATGTTCCCACTTAAACACAGAAATGAGCTGTGAGTACACCCTACTTTCTCCAAGTCACACTGAAACATCCATGGAAACACTGAGATTTTCTGCAGTGTGGACATTGTCATGTGTAAGTTTCCACCTCCCATGGAAGCTTACACATGTACGCAAAGTCTCCCTGCTGCAGAAAAAATGTCTTAACTTTTGAAGATTGGCTTTGCAATTTTATTATCTGTTATTATAACAGAGAGGGAGAGATATGCTCACCACTCATCATATTGAATTCTACACAGGATATATTGCCTAAACAGAGCTAAGGAAAGCTCTAAATGTGAGTTAATGTGAGTTCTGCACCATTAGGCCATTTCTAGTTGTCCAGTGAAGATGATTTGGAGGATGTTTTTGACCCAGAAGGAGTCTGGTCATCATACCAATATTAAAAATGCTGTTTTCATTTCTATCCACAATCTGTTACAAGAACTAGGGAGAATGGAAGAAGTTCAGTAAGTTACTGAAAGCTGTATCTGGGATTCACCCTATTCAACCATAATAGGCATGTTGTAGAATAGACAGTTCTCTTATGTCTATTTTATTTCTCTAACAATCTTTAGTACTCATACTTATTGCTAAGCAGAATTTAGTAAAAAGTCTGATAACAAAGAAAGAGGAATATGCTTGATTGAATAAGTGATTTAAAAAATTAGTTCTTACCATTAGGTTGTCTATATGAATGATACACTTGGATATCAGTTATGGCATGCCATGAGTTAATCAGTGATACTTTATCTGCTCCAGAGATTTTATGGGCACGGTTGACAGTCTTGGTTTTTCCATCTGTCCAGTATATATAGTCTTCAAATAATGTTAGAGCAATCACCCCTAGAACATGTTGATTAGGGACTGCAATAGAATATAACATTAGTGTTGAGTTTTGAAAAAGACTGATAGTTAAAATACTTTATATTGCAACAGCTGGCCAAAAAGGGGCTTCTTTGGAAGCATTGCTGTTATGCCTGAAGTTGCTTCACAATCACTATGACTATGTATTGAGATTGTTTAACAAGTTATATGTCTTTCAGCCTCTGCCTTGTATTGAAAGCCTTTTAACAGTTTTCTCTTTCAGCCTTCTCTTCACTGAATACTTTGTGACATGTCCCACTTTCTCCATTTGGTGAATTACCATTCCAACCCAGTCCACCATCCTGCCTTCATTTTCTGTATATATATTTTCAGCCCATATTTCCTTCTGCAACTCCTAACTAACTTTCCTTTAAGTAAATTCTGAGGATAAAAAATTACCCAAAATCTGACAATGATTTAAAACAGACACTCAAGTGATATAAACTAAGAAGACCCATCAGGAAATTCCACTACAAAGCTGCAGGGCAACTATTGAAAAGAACTGGTAGAAAGTCAAATTCAGAAAAATATGTGGAGGACATATTTTGAAACATTGTCTCTCAAGAGAAATAAAAAACAAACCATTTTGGCAGAAAAGCAAATGAGACAATCTTAGGCAGTAAGGTGATAACAGGATGAAGGACTATTGTGTTATTATGTGAGTGGAATAATTCTCCTGCTGGAAATACTCTCCAATCTTAGATATCCCCATAATGGTATGAGAACAATTGACCCCTCAGGTATCCTGGACCAAATAATTTAGAACGTTAAAAATCATTACCAAGATTGAAACTCTGCCTACAATTAAAGGCATTTTTTTCATAAGGAATTATGATATGAATATGAATTGTGGAGTCCTTGGTGTCATTAAGTCATTAAACATCTTAAACCAAGCCAAAACCAAAAATGCTAGAGAATTCCTAGAAGCTTGGCACTTAGACAAAGCAGCCATCAATAGACACATAGAAGTAAACAACATTTACATACCATTCATAAGAGACAATAGAAAAGCCAGAAGACCAGAACACCACCTTGCCAGCAATCATTACCCAGATATGCAAAGATTAACACCAATATTAGCAGCAGAGGACCAATCAAACAACACGATAGGCCCTAATCAAGGAACTATTAACTCAGTCAATCAACCAAGCAGCAAACAACAACCCAATCAAAGTACTACCAAGGAGAGTACAACACCCCCACCAACACAGGCAGGACATGCCAGGGTATATAAACAGAGAACAAGTTCCACTCCCTTTTCACACTGAAGATATTGCCTAGCCTGGCAATGAAATGTCTGCAAGAAAACAGCAAGGCTCAGAGAGCACCAAGGACTCCACAGTTCAGCCCTGAGCTACAAATATTCTCTTCAATGAATATGAATACACACACACACACACATATATGTATATGTATATACAGTATATATATGTATGTACATATATGTGTATGTATATGTATATGTATATGTGTGTGTGTATATGTATGTGCATATATGTATATGTATATATATATATATGTGTGTGTGTGTGTGTGTGTATATATATGTATGTACATATATGTATATGTATGTATATATATATATGTATATATATATGTGTGTGTGTGTGTATGTATGTACATATATGTATATGTATATATATATATATGTGTGTGTGTGTGTGTGTATGTATGTACATATATGTATATGTATGTGTGTGTATGTATATATATATATATAATATATATATATATATATATATATATATATATATATATATATAATATATATATATATACACATACATACATACATACACTGTATTGTATATATGAAAAGAAGAGAGAGAGAGAAAGAGAGATCTTCTTTTCAATAAAACAAATAAGTTGTTAAACCAGACAGCTGTCAACAGCTCATAAAACTTTGTAGTGCAAGTGCTCAGGATAAGAGACTTAAAAACCAGAGGTGGAATTAATGTTAAAACTAAAGATTTATCTGACAAGATCACTCCATGTGACTGAGGAAATCAATGGTAATGTGATTTGTAGAATGACTAGTCAATCACTGAATCCAATATTCCCCTTCCTGTCATCCCCACAGATGTGTATTACATAAACAATGAAAGCTTCTTTCTCTCTTCTCCTTATTTTTATACACTTGCCACAGTGTGTCCCTTTAGTGCCAAAGGAACAGACTGGGATTTAGTTAAAATGTAGAATTTTGACTTAGAACATTGGAAATGAAAAGGATGTTAAACATTTTATGTCTAATCAGACATGTCAGATTTACAGTATTGGGATTGTCAGATTTAGAGTATTGGGATTTTTTTTGAGATAACCATGTTGCATCAATTCAGCAAATATTAACAAATCCAGTTTTTCATAAAGAACAGAAATATATTTTAGGATTAGGTTTCACATTCTTGTTTTCAGTTATGGTAAAATGTATATATCAAATTCCATGCCTTACTTAAGGTTGACAGAGAAAAACATTCCGTTTTCATTTTAATCTAAGGGTATCTATCTATATAAATATAAATATAAAAAATATCTATGTATAAATAAGGGGCGTGGTGGCTCAGTGGGTAAGATGCCAGGCATGTTGATCGGAAGATTGCAAGTTCGGAGGTTTGAATCCCTAGCCCTGCGTGCGGAGTGAGCTCCCGCACTAGATCCAGCTCTTGCCAACCTAGCAATTCGAAAGCATGCAAATGCAAGTAGATGAATAGGTACCACTTCGGTGGGTAGGTAACAGCGTTCCGCGCGCGTCATGCCGGCCACATGACCGTGGAAGCATCTTCAGACAACGCTGGCTCTTCGGCTAACAAACGGAGATGAGCACCGGCCCCTAGAGTCGGACACGACTGCACAAATGTGCGGGGGGAACCTTTACCTTTCTTATCTATCTACTTGCCCAAAATTAGTTTTCCTGCAATTTTCATCTATTTCTGAGGAAAAGAAAAATATTTTACAGTGGTTTGAATTTTTCCCATTCTAGACAATGGGAGGGCAGAGGTCCAGAAGTAGGGATATGATATTTCATTACCTGAAAAATGATCCAGGGTGGAATGATTCGTATAAAAAACTGGATCTGATTCTCAAAGCAAATTAGAATACAGTAGGTTCATTTATTATAATCACTGATAAGAAATAATACATATATAAATTATATAAAATAAATCCCACCTCGCTTGGGATGGGGGGAGTAATAGCTCCTCTTGGGGTTGGCTTGCTCCATAGGGTTCTTTAAAGCCTAACATCAGAGCCCCTTGGATCTTATATATTTAATTAAATTATGTATTCTATTTTATAAATTTTTATATGTTTTAATTACTGGCTTGGTGTAAACCGCCCAGAGTCCCCTCTGGAATGGGGGGAGATGGGCGGTGATATAAGTTGGAAATATATATATATATATATATATATATATATATATATATATATAATGTGTGTGTGCACATGAGCATGTTTGCACGCATGCATTTGCCAATTTAGATTAGCCTAAGTATCATTTGTGTATATGGCAGGCTCTAGCACAAAGTTTGGGTACAAGCAATGTCTTATCAGAGATATTGCAAGTATATTTTTGAGGCAAATTGAGTGCCCCCCTAGTAATGATTATCTGTATGAAAATCAATATTATTTATTTATTTATTTTTCAGACTTATAGCCCACCACAATCACAGAACTCTTGATGGCTCAAAAAATAAGAATGTTCAATGGAGTATAAAATATAAACATAAAACAAATAACCCCCAACACAGTTCATGGCATCAAAAGACCTGCAGAAAAGCTGTTTTCAGCCTTTTCTGGAGGGTGGACAATGTGGAAGACAGAAGATTCTCCAACAGGTGGTCATTCCAGATTATACTGAAAATTCATTAATGAATTACTTGAATATAACATGAACTTGTTCACCACAGAAAGCTATTTGTGAACATTTTGCCAAAACTTAATCAAAAGTTCCTGTACAATTTCAATTTTACCTATTAATATAATAAGCTTTTAATCCACCTCACTAAGTTACATAATAACAAATTAAGTACTTTCATCTTGTAATCTGAACCAGCTAATAGCATTTTAGGCATCTATGTTCCAAGATTTTCAAAGGAAAGTTGAATTTCTAATAGCAAAATTTCTGTTTAATACAGGTATAATGCAGTGCTCTGTATTCTTTTTATTTATAATTGTTCCAAAGAACTGGATCTAGTTTATTCAGAGAAAGCCATGTATTTTAATATTGTAGAATATAATATTAGTAACATAGCTGAGTTAAATTCTTAATTATAAAATGTTTTATTGATCTGGAGAAAATAAACTCTGTACATGATACTTCATACACTACTGAATGTCTTTTGGTAAAATTAACTATTTATAAGAAAAAGTCAAATTTAATGTGCTTAATATGTATTTTATTTATAAGCTAATATTGGGATTTCTAATATTATACTGAATGTAGTACTTATGTGATTATAATGAAAAGCAAATAAGTATGCCATTTGCTTTGAGATATATTTGTAATTGCAAGGAAATAATCTGAAGATCAAAATAAACTTATTGCAGTTTAGGCATGAAATGAATGATAAATGCAGGGGGAAAAAACACAGAGGTCCATCCTCATCTTAGATATATGTATGAATCTGCCTTGTCTGTAATAGATTCAGAAGTGATATGCACAGCATCAACAGTAGGAAGCAGAAGGTATGTTTCTGATTATAAATTCATTTCTCAAACATCAATTTAGGAAGGGGAACTTTTCCTTTCTTTATGCTTCTCAATTTAGGTTTTAAGCACGCGTGCGCGTGCACGCACACACACACACACACACAAACACAAATATCCCTAATAAGAAAGTAGGCAGGAAATACAATTTGTCGCAAGTCAAACTAATTATTTAATTATTATATTTGATTTGAGATATGAAGTTCCCCAATTTCAAAGAACTCCCAGTATTCAAACAATACAATTGGAATAATTATTTTAATGTTCCCCAATGGATTTTATGATGTTTTCAAATTATATATTGCCCATCGAAGAGAATATTTGTAGCTCAAGGTTGAACTGTGGAGTCCTTGGTGCTCTCTGAGCCTGGTTGTTTTCTTGCAGACGTTTCATTGCCAGGCTAGGCAACACCTTCAGTGTGAAAATATATTGCCTATTGATTATATTTTACCTGGAGAGTAAATAATGGAGTCAGTGTACTTCTTTAATTACTAATTATTTTTTCTAACTTATTATTGTATCTTTTTAATACGTTGAAACTGTGTATCATGATTTTAAATGAATAGGCAGATTCATTTTATTAATAAAATAAAGTTATGTCTATTTACTTCTATGAATGGGGAATATACCAGTGATGTTCCCTCATTCTCTGATGGAATTAAATATTTCTCGGTTTGGATTAGAATAGATTATTGGTTTTTTTAAAAGAATGGCATAAGTTGAAATTAAGTTTTATTGATTAACTAATTCAATGTAAATATACTGCTTTCAAAAAATACCATGTTGTAAATGAAAGCATCAATTTATTAACCAGCAAAATCTATGGGAGTCAATTCAAGCATTAACTGTTTTAAAACATTCTGTTGCAAAAGCATGTGTTTTTCATACTGTGCATATACAGTATATTGTCCTCAGCTTCTTCATATACATTGTGTACCAAAAGTCAAGCCCCATAGGCCAAACACAATATGTTTTTTTTCCAGAGAAAAATGTTATTGTACTTAGGAATGTTCAAAGATCACGCATCAAACAAGTAAGGAAGTGTTTAGAAGAAAATGACAAACAATTTGAACATTTAATGTAATTTATGTAATAAACTGTCTATAGGGCCTGACTTTAGGTACACCTTATATATTGTTTCAGAAAGTGTAGGTCATAAAAAATACTTTTTGAATGTTACAAATTTGGCAAAAGAACAGCCTGTCACAGTTTGTTTCTTGGAGTGTAACTAACCTTTATTTCTGCGGGTGCCATCCATATTAGCAAATTCAATATGGTTTTCATCAGCCCAGTATAGTCTTCTGTTGACGTAGTCTATTGTAAGAGCCATGGGTCTAGATATCTGTGTTTCTATCACAACTGTCTGATTAGAGCCATCCATGCCAACTCGACCAATATGAGGATATTCACAGCAATCAATCCAATACAAATACCTAGGAAACAAAATTGATAAACATGTTGCTAGTGTACAACATAATCATACTAATACTACAATTGGAAATGTTATAAGTACAAAGTTGTATGTAGCATTGATATTTAAGTATCACATTGTTCACTGTGGATGAGCTACAGTAAGGTGATAGCTGCTAATTTGGAACTCACAGACTCTATTCTCTCTCAAAAGAGTTGATAATGGACATAATGTTGGTCAAAACCTTATGGTCAGAGTTATGTTTCTTTTAATGAATTCACACATTCACCTATAAAGCAAGAGACAATGATCTTACACTGGTAAAAAAAAGTATACAAAGGACTGAATTCTTTTAAATTTTCCACTCTCCTACAGTATATCTTTTCTCATAATAGTTCAGTACTCCAAAATCTTTATCTATGGAAATTAATTTACAATATTCAGCACTGAATGGAAAAAATACTTGGAGCTAAAGAGTGGCATATAATTTGCAATCTATGAGCCAATGTATCCCTCATCTTGCAGTGACCAAAATATTCTGAAATAATATTGCCCAAACCATTTTCTGCAGCAGCTCAATACTTAGTCATGCTTTGCCCTTTAAGTGTTGAAAATAGGTATGCTAAATTTCCACAAGTCTTATAGCATCTATTTTTAACCTTTAAGCCCTTCCTAACCAACAAAATAAAAAAAAAATGACTACACATTTTCAGTGCATTCTATGACATTGAAAATATCCCTGCATCCTTTAGGGGCCACCTATTCTGTTTGGAGTTTGACCACCAGATTTTTTAAAGAAAATAGTTTTATTAATAAAAACTATTTACAAGTCCATGAGGACTGGATCAACTGGATGCACTTGAGAATGGACAGCTATGCAATAGCACCACTAAAGTTCAGCAACAAGTATCAATAGTTCTGGACAAGATGACTAGCAGATTTCAAGGTAGACTTGGGTTTGTGCTTGAAGTTGACAAGGCTGGACTGGTTCTTCAGAACACTGGACTGGAACAGCAGGGTAAGCTGAACTGGATCCTCTGGGATTCTGGACTGGAACTGCAGGATAAGCTGGGCTGGTTCCTCTGGGACTCTGGACTGGAACTGCAGGATAAGTTGGGCTGGTTCCCCTGGGACTCTGGACTGGAACTGCAGGATAAGTTGGGCTGGTTCCCCTGGGACTCTGGACTGGAACTGCAGGATACACTGGACTGGTTCCTCTGGACACTGGGCTGGAACTGCTAAGCAGACTGGGCTGGTTCCTCTGGGACACTGAACTGGAACTGCAAGGCAGACTGGACTGGTTCCTCTGTGAGACAGGGCTGGAACTGCAAGGCAGAGTGGACTGGAACTGCGACAAACGGAATGGAGGCTGCAAGGCAGACTAAATCACCACCACTAGGCAACACTGCCTGTAGGCCAGGCAGGACTGGGTACGATATACTAGGAAGCCCCCCAAGGGTTGTGACCTGAGACCGATGCGACAAACCACACAAGGCTGAGCAAGGTACTTAGCTGTATTTGCGAAGCGTTGCCCTGACGAGGCTAGCGAATGCTGCGAAGCTGACAATGCCAGCTGACAACCCTTTGAAGGGACTGGAGCCTTCCTGCTGGGGTTTCCTGAAAGACTACTAGCTAACGTTCCGAACCCTCTCGATGCTTCAGCGAATTGGCCTTCTTTTGCAGCTGGGGTGAATTCAGAAATGAGTGGAATTTTCTGGCTCTGATTCTTCAGGAAGAGGCTGCTCTGACGATCCTGGCTGGGCTTCTCCTGAAGATGCTGTACAGTCTGTAGAATGGTTGTCCCCGGCGACTGGGTGCTTGCTCTTTCACCCTTTTATCTTGCTTTCTGTACGCCTTCTCTCCTCAGGAGCCAATCGGAGCTCCTGCTGCTTGGCACACTTTTCTGCCTGCCTTTCTCTTGCACTGTTTGGTGCTGAACAAGGAAGTGAGTCAGGAGCACCAATCATCTTCTCAGGATTCTCCTGTGCTGTTGGGTCATCTCCGGGATCATTGCTTTGCACCTGCTCTTCTGGCATCTCTGAGTCTGGCACCTGCCTATCACGAGATCGATCACGAGCATCGTACTTTTGAACCTGCACCTATTCATCATGAGATCTCTTCGGTTGCAGCACAGGGTAAGTTTCGTTTCTCTGTTTGGTTTCTTTTTCTTCATAATCAGAGTCAGAATCACATTGGACTCTGACACTAACCTAGGTTTAAGGGAAAGGAAGGTGTGGGTGGAAATAGAAAATTCAATATACTTCTCCCACATATTTCTTTTACTTTAATATATGATGCTCCCAGCCTCTACATAAATGGTATATCAGTGACTTTTGAAAATAATTTTGAAGCAGTTCAGCAATATGATGTCTGATTGATTATGTGCCATCGTCAGTGTCAACTCTTAGCGACCACATAGATAGATTTTCTCCATGATGATCTGTATCTAACCTGGTCCTTCAGCTCTTCCAACATTGCACTCATCACTACTTTAACTGAATCTATCCACCTTGCTGCTGATCATCCTCTTCTTCTCTTTCCTTCCACCTTTTCCAGCATTAGAGCCTTTTCCAGAGAGCTAGATCTTCGCATAATGTGTCCAAAGTAGGATAATTTAAGCCTGGTCATCTGTGCCTTGAGTGAGAACTCAGGATTGATTTGTTCAATTATCTATTTGTTTGTTTTCTTGGCTGTCCATGATATTCTCAGGAGTCTTCTCCAATGCTAAAGTTCAAAAGCGTCAATACTCTTCCTATTCTGCTTCTTCAAAGTCCAACTTTCACTTCCATACAAGGAATACCATGGCTTGCACAATTCTGATATTTGTAAGTATAGACACAGCATTTGAATATCTTTTCTAAGGCCTTTATGGCTGCTCTACCAAATGCTAGTCTGCAACATATTTCTTGATTGCTTGTTCTTTTACTGTTGATGGTTGATCCTAAAAGGCAGAAGCTATCCACAACTTTGATACCTTCATTGTCAATTTTAAGGCTGGTTGTTCTATCTGTTGTCATTAGTTTGGTCTTCTTTATATTTAATTTTAGTCCCATTTTTTTCACTGTGCTCCTTGACTTTTATTAGTAGGACTTGAAGATCCTTTCCATATTCGGCTATCAGGGTAGTGCCATCTGTCAATTTCAAATTGAAGTTGATCATAAAATTTATCAACCTCTTCTTCTTCCATATCAGTGGTTGGAGCATAAACATGAATGACTGTCATATTAAAGGGTTGTCCATGAAGTCTAATCAATTTTATTTGGTCATTGATTGCACTGTAGCAAAGTACTGTTCTTGCTATACCCTTCCTAACTATAAAAACAATGTCGTTCTTTCTCGTTTTTCATGTCCTAAGTAATAAACAGTGTGATCTTCTGACTGAAGGTGTCTGATCACAATCCATCTCAATTTTATGATCTCTAAGATGTCAATTTGTAGTCCTTTCATTTCATTTTTCACTACATTGAGCTTTCCCGTATTCACACTTCTTACATTCCATGTTCCTGTTGTAATTCTGTCTTTGCAGCTTCCAATTTTCTTTTCCTGTATGGCCACATCAACATCTAGATGTCCCAAAGGCTTTAATCTAGTCATGTCATAAAAACCATTAATACCCCAAAAATCCTCAGCTCTTCCTCAGCAGCATGTTGAGTACCATCTGACTTGAGGAGCCAATCATCTGGCACTATATCATCAATTATGTTATATTTTCTATTGATGTGGTTTTCTTGATAAAAATACAGGAGCAAGCCTTTGCCATTATCACTAAAGTGATCATCTGCCTCCAGCATCTTCCTATATTGCTGCTGCCCAACATAGGTGCCTGCTTGCTTTAGCTGGGCAGCTGGGATGACCTTCATGCCTCGGGTGACCTTGCTGGGAATATATTCTCTTGGCATACAATCCTGATGTTCTTTGCTCATCCCTCCCAGGAACACCCACCCACCATGGTGAGGCAACACAGTAGGACTTGGTGGTGTATGATGTTTGCTACTATCAAAATTAATCATTCAAAAAAAAATTGGGCATAAAATACTAAAAAATGGTGCATAAAAACTTGGGATCGGCAAATCATCCATATTGGCTTGGAAATATGTTGAACCTATTCTTAGAAGAAAAAGATGGAAAGCATTAAATGCTGGAACAAAAGCAGAATCTCTAAGATGCTCTAAGTTATAATTTTTTTCAGCCTGTAAAAACTTCATTTGGAACATTTAACATTTTGTGTTCTCTGGGTGAAGAGTTACAAAGATATTTTAAGAACTATATAATATATTCTTTAAAGTCTATTTATAAATGATGTGGAACTGGGGAAAGTTGTAAGGTGTTAAGTTTTGCTGATAGCACAATATTTTCAAAACAATAAAATGGGGGGGGGGGGAATAAGAGCATTAAATGCTCTAAAAAGATTTCTCCAAACTAGGCAAATAAGTTTTAAAATGCTAAGTGCAGTTAAATGTAAACAATTGCAAACAAATGCATATTGGAATGAAGTATCTGAATTTCATATATGTACTGATGATCTGTAAGTTGGCAGTAACTGATCAGAAAACCGAACATGAGGACATGATGAAAAGTTTAAAAATAAAAATGAATTTCATATTAGAAATCATTAAGTTATAGATTGAAAATAATATTGCTTATATAGATTTCCCCTGGTATAAATTTGTGGTGCAGCCACAGGTGCAATATTATTTATAGTTTCTGATTGCTAAATTTCAAGAAAAGATATCAATAGAGTAAATATTGGTCAGAAAAAAGGCAATCAACATGATTAAGAGACCACATGAAGAAAATTATAGTGGTCACAAGGCTTTAGTTTACAACTGAAGGTCTTTAAAACAAAAGGGCCTTTATTAAAGTTTTGCTGGTTCTTCCTCATCAAACATTTTGGGAGGGACAGAATGGGTGAGAAACATTAGTCAAGAAGGTGCCTTGGGTTTAGATTTCAATCAAGCCAAAGATGAATTCAACATTTATTTATAAGCATCACTCCTTTGAGGAACTATTATTGTGTCCCCAAATTTCCAGGCATCAGCCTGGCACACCTCTCTGGAAGAGCTAATAAAACAATGGGTATCTGAAGGGGGCAAGGGATGTCACATGCATCTTGACATTATCAACCTGAATTATGTACTTAAATCATTTTGCATTAAAATGCAAAATGACCCAAGTATATAATTCATGCCATTTGTATGATGACATCATAATGTACGTAGCATCATTTTGACTTATTGTGATTTCCACTGGATGCCTATACATAAGCCACTGTCACAAGGAATTTCAGTGCAGATGTATAGTGGTTAATGGCTTTTATCTGAAGTACATTTTTTCCAAGTAATACAAAAATAATTCAGCAAATGGACTGATTTACCTGTTATTAACTCTCAAACATCATTGCTCAAATTTAGGCTAGACCAGTTTCTGGCTATTATTTAGCATAACCTGAAATTTTCAAAAATTAATATAACAATTATTTCTATTATCTTTCATATTAGCTACATTAGCTCCAAAAATGTTTCCCCTTAAACATATCATCCTTGTTGAAAAGGATGATATGTTTCCTTATAAACATTTTCCTAACCAGAGATAATCAATTGCACTATTAATTTGTATGATAACTCCATACCCAACTTGAGGATCTAAAGAGAGATCTCTAGGGAACTTCACCCTTTTGCTCACAAGAACAGTGGGATACAAGCCGTTGAGTTTGGATACTTCAATCATCCTTTTCTCTGTGTCAGCCCAATAGAGATTCTTTCCAACCCAGTCAACTGCTAGTGCATTAGGAACAGCTGTGTTATGAACTACCTAGAGAAATGAAAATTGTTTAAGTAGCAGAACACACAGAAAAATTGGGGAAAGTCCATTTCATTTCCCTTCAAACATTTTAAAAGGATACCATTGAGATGAGATTAAATAATTATACTACACTGACAAATGCAATTATGTAATGTTCTTAGTTTTGAAAATATTTGAGGGAAAGGATATTAATTCTTATAGCATATTAAAAATAACCAACAAGAATAAAAGGCATTATACAGCAATTTTATTCCTGTTTTACCAAATAATTACTGCACTCTAAAGAATTGCTTTAGGCATATCCCAAGGAATTATTTCCCTGATATGCAGAATCCCATGCCATCTTGCATCCTGGTTTTAGAGATTTCTTTAGGTTCAAATGCACAACATGGTTAGTTGCTTTTCTTCAACACACAACAGCAGCCAGTGATATGGTTTACTAAGTGAAACTATCAGAAATAACTGCTGGAAAATAGGAGACAAGCCTTTCTATATTTACTTTTATGAACAGGAGAGAAATAGGCTGACACAGTGGTCACAAAATGCTATCATCCAAAGCAGTCCAAGTAGGAACTGCACCCAGATGGCACTGGCTGCAAGGTTTCCTCCATCTTCACCATCTCCAACTCCTAAAGGTAAGGGTAGGCAGCCCCATTCCAGTCTATCATTATGAAGCTACTATGGACAGTTTTGTCAAGCAAACCACCTCACAGGCTGCTGCTGTAAATACAAATTCAACATTTCCTTTGGGCATGGAAAAGTAGTAGTATAATCCTTTAGATTATGAGGAAATGTGGGGAAAGAATGAACCCAGATTATTTATTCATCTGTCCATTATGGTCACCCACCTATCTAAGGAAACTCTGGGATATTGGATGTTTACTTTTTTCTTATACAGCAACTAATCTGCCCAGGCAAAATGGTCTATTATCAATATTATACATAACAAAAATCAATTCACAAAACTCCTTTTTCATCACCATTTCCTGGAGAAGCCATGACAAACTAACAATTTAACAAGTACAACTAAAACTACTGTGCAAAAATAAGAATATGGGTTTGAGACGGCTCCAAAATCAGAAAAATGTAGTCATGGATGGACACATAATGCTGATCTCAGTACTGGCATCCATAGGGAAACCTTGGTCTGAGTTAGGTTTGCTGAGAACCCTCATCAACAAGTCTTGATTTGAAATATGAATACACCTGGATACATGTTTCCACTGTGATTAAATCAACTTCTAAGAAAAACAGACTTCACATGGCAAACTGTATCATGTAGCAGTCTAAACTAAGTCCAGAAATAAAAAGCAGAAGGACAGGGAATCATTACCAAGAACCTTTAAATAATGTAGAAATTCAAATGGGTCAGATGTAACAGATATTATACAATATACCATATCCTGAATAAGCTATATATTTCATAATGTCATGTATTAATTATCTAATATTTTGACAAAGCAAATTAAAGAAAATATATATTGACTAAGCCAAGCACACATCTATATGTGTGAGTAGCTGCCAATTCTTAATTTATACTAGCACAAATCAGACCACAACAATATATGCATTTTAAGTAGTATTTGAACCTACATTTAATTAGGTTAATTAACCTATCAACCAACAAAAACAATTGCAGTTGTGCAATTTAAGATCAGTTGATCTCTAGTTTGGGGGGGGGAAAGCTTTATGCAGACTTAGTTACACTCAATAAAAACTGATTTAAATCAATAGGATTAAATTCATCATGGCTAATCTAAGTCCCATTAGTTTCAATGTATGTATTCAAAATATAGCTAAGTCTGGATCAAAATCTATTTTGCATGGGTAATAAATCTTACTAGTTTAAGCTGTGAAAAAACAACCCAAATTATTTGCTATGGAACAACATTAGCTACTGATCCAAATAAGGTTTATAAATCCATGATTACTTCCCAATCACCTTGACATCATTCCCATTCAGATTCATTCTGTTTATTCTACTTCCATTTGGTCTGCTGGAATCAATCCAATAGATGAACTCTTCTTTGTAATCAAAGTCTACTACAATCACATTATTTAGGCCCTAAAAAGGGAAAAAATAACCTCAGGATTTGCCATAAACAAATTAATAAAGATAACAATTCCTACAAGATTAATGATCAAGTATTGGTCATTTTATCATATGTGGTGGACATGTGAAATAGCAAAGAAATTTTGGACTCAGATACATTCATTGATGCAAAATATTTTACAAATTCGAATTCCATTTAAACCAGAATTATTCTTATTGGGAATAACAGAAGAACAAATAGGAAAAAAAAAATTATAAGAATTATGCAATATATGATTACAGCAGCAAGACTTCTATATGCACAAAATTGGAAAAATCAGATTACACCTACGATACAAGATTGGATGTTAAAAGTGATGGACATGGCAGAAAACGATAAATTGACATGTTTATTAAAAGAAAATTCAAATTATTATTTTCTTAAAGAGTGGAAACCATTAACGGACTATTTGCAAAATGCTGGAGGGGCAAAGCTTATATGGGGATTTGAAGATTAAAATATATATAAATTGATATATTAGACAAGAAATGTTTTTCAATATTATATATAGACCTAGCATGTAAGATAAACTTTTTAAAATTAACTTGACCAGAGATAAATCGGAAGTTGACTAATTTCTATGTTTCATCTTTTTCTTTTTTTCTTTTGCTTTACTACACTTTTTCTCTTCTTTCTTTGATTTGTATTTGTATTTCTTTTTTCTTTTCAAATTTTTATCTATGTATATTTAAAACTCAATAAAATATATTAAAAAAATGATCAAGTATTAATTAAGGGGAGATTTTTAAAAGGGGGGATATATCCATTTTTCCCAAATATTCAGACTTAATTTTTATCTTTTAACAGAACAGAAATAGGAACACACAAGCAACCGAAACTGTCCCTTCAATATATGTACTGTTACTGTAAGTTCCCAATACCAGTCAATGGGAGAATAAGCAGATTTAACCAGCAGAATCTATTCTCCAACCATCTCAATTTTCAATGGGAGGGGGACAAAGTCTCCATAGAAGAATGCCAGTTAATGAGGGGTAAAAACTGAGGGCCATATGACTTCTATGTGGATGAGCTTCCCATCTAAATTGACCCTGTGGTCTCTTATATTTCCTCCACACAATATCATGTATACATAAAAACTACAGTTCTTCTCAAGTCTGACATTAAATACAAGTTCAATAATAATTTGCCACAACTAATAGCATGCCTATCATATGAAACAAGCTTTATAAACTCAGCAGCCCCACATATTTTCAGACTTTAGCAAAATCTATTAACAGTTTGAATTCTTTTTAGTTTCTGAATTACAGCTGTAGTCAAATCCAAATTAGAATGAAATTATGGAATCGTCATATGTATAATAATGGGCATATGATGATGATGATGATTAAATTTATATTCTATTTTGTACAAGTAGGCAGTGTACATAATGCTTCTGCCACCTATCTTCCCCACAATAACAACCCTGTTAGGTGGGTTGTGGTGAAGGGGCATGGTGGCTCAGTGGGTAAGATGCCAGGCTTGTCGATCGCAAGTTCGAAGGTTCGAGACCCGAGTGCCGTGTGACGGAGTGAGCTCCCGCAACTGCCCCAGCTCTTGCCAACCTAGCAATTCAAAAGCATACAAATGCAAGTAGATAAATAGGTACCACTTCCGTGGGATGGTAACAGCGTTCCGCATGCATCACGCCAGCCACATGACCGCGGAAGTGTCTTCGGACAGCGCTGGCTCTTCAGCTAAGCAATGAAGATGAGCACCGCCCCCTAGAGTCGGACACGACTGCACAAATGTGCAAGGGGAACCTTTACCTTTACCTTAGGTGGGTTGGGATGAGAGATGGTGACTGGCCGAAAGTTACCCAGCTAGTTTTCATGCATAAGGGAGGAAGAGAACTCATGGTCTCCCAGTTGTCTGTTTGCCTTAAAAATTCCCTCCAGAAGATAATATATTCTTTCAAAACAGCAGAAATAGTCTTCAGTTCACTCTATATTTGAGTTTGCTGTGTTTGCAGCCAACTACAAAAAACCTACATAATATGTTAGCAACCTTGGGAAGGAAGGAAGTCCTAGGATTGCAATGTTATCTATTTTAATTCATTTATAAATTCTTAATCTGCTTCTCAATGTTAAAAAGTAGGGAACCATTAAAGCAGTTACAATGAATTATTATTATTGTACATTCTAATATTATAGAACAGATAGATCCATTCTGTTTCAAACTACTCAGGTTTTACCCATCACTGATTTAAGATTTAATCCAGATTTAGTTAAACAATTAAATATGGAATAGTAATAAAATAGAAATCTGATTGATTGACTGATTGAATTTATATGGCTACCCAACCTGAATAATGCAACTCTGGGAGGCTTTCAATAATAGACAAAGATAAAAACAATAGTCAATATGAATAGACAATGAGTAAAACACCCTCTTCCAAAGAGACTTTACATATCCAGGCCCCAACACCTAGGGGAATGGCCAAGGTTTAGTGTTTTTCTAAAGACCAACAAGGGGGGGCAACCAAGCATGGAGGAGGGGAAGAAATCATGTCAAAGGGCAGGCTCCACTACAGAAAAGGAACAACTGGGTTCCATCAGGTGATACTGTTTCAAGAAATGGAACCAAAGCATGCACACGCTATTTGAGCAGGTGGGGTGGGCACATGCCCTTGGGGAGATGCAAATAACCCAGCCCTGTGCCATGTAGGCCTTTATAGGTGATAACCAGCACTTTGAACTGCACCTTGGGATAGGGAGCTAGTGCAGCTTGCAAAGTACAGGTAGTCCTAGGTTAACAACCATTTGTTCAGTGACCGTTCAAAGCTACTATGGCGCTGAATGAGGAGACCTATGGCTGGTCTTCAAAATTGTGGCTGTAGCAGCGTCCACCAGTAATGTGTTTGCCATTTGCGACCCTCAGTGCCAGCTTCTGACAAGCACAGTGAGAATTGTCATGATATTGACAATACGCTGATAGCTGACCTCCACCAGCAGCTTCATGTAGATGTTAAACAGAAGTGGGGAGAGGGGAGAGCCCTGAGGAACCCCACAAAGCAGGGGTCTAGGGCTAGACTGCTTCCTAGCAATTGGGACCAGTAACTTGGTTGTTAAGCAAACGTGTTAAGTGAAAAATCACATGACTGTGACTTGCTTACAATTTTATTTCAGCTTTCCTTTGCTTTACAGTGTCAGAAGGATACGACCTCAAACAGCAGGGTGAGCCCAAATGGTGGGGAAGGATAATGGAACTTGACTCATGAGGAAGCTGGGTAAAAGGGCAAATCTTATAGCCCTTTTCCCCACTCCCCACCCTTTGGAATGCTTACCCCAGCACTGGGATAATTAGCAAGAATAGAGTTAATGTTTGTTTTTACATTCATTGGAGAGGAAGGGATTACAAGAGAGTAAGCAGGCACACAAAGGGGAATACACATTGAAAGGAATGCGCTGGCACCGGCTTTTGCCTAGGGCACTCCCGTCTGTGAGCCATCACCTGCTTAGGAGGCAAAAAAAAAGCCTTTAGTGTGAAACTGATTAGGATCTGGTCAATTTTAGGCAGCAGCCACAGGTTCTAATCAACTAATTAAGGTCATAGAGCTAAGCTTGTTAACTTTTGGTTAGCACTTTTTAGGACCCTCTGCCAGAGAAAAGCAGCTTAGGAAGAGACAATCTCTTTGTTAGGGGGGAATGAAAAAATGGGTTAGGCACAGGACAATGCATACTAACTGACTGTAATGGCGAACACATGTCTCTGAGAGAGAGATGCTGCGAAGGTCATAAATGTGGGCATTGGTTGCAAAGTTACGTTTTCATCTCTGTTGTAACTGCAAATGGTCACTGTCCAAGGTAGTCACTAAATGAGGACTACCTGCATATCCCAGTCTGGATCCCAACTGAAAGGGGTCTAGATTATTTGCTTCCTCCAGGACCCTTTGGAGCTGCAGTCTCACCACCATCTCAAAAACCATCCCCAAAAAGGCAATGTTGGAGACAGAATGAAAATTGTCCAAAGTGATAGTTTCTGGAGGAGAAAGCACATCACTATCTCTAACCAGTGAGCCACCCCCCCCCCACCCAAGAAGGATTAACCACCACATGGATCCACCCAAATGATGCTTCCTTGGAGGCTTTAACCAATCAGGAGGGGTATGGATCTAATACTCAGATGGTCAGACCAATAGCACCAAGGGCACTGCCTACTTCCTCAGGACTAATAGGTTTGAATTCTCCCAGATAACAAAACAAGACCATGCCTCAGTCAACTCTATATATAATTAGTTTTTCTGGAGGGTAACATTAGGTGCAAAGAGAGCTCAAACTGGAAAATCTCAGAAGTGATTTCCAAGAGTTACAACCAGACAGAAAATCAACAGTAATGGAGAGTATAGGCATTTTTACAACTGCATCCATTTTTTCAAATATTTAGACAATTTGAAAAGTTTTTTACTGTTATTATGAAAAACTGGCTCAGCTGCTGTGTATCAGTTTTAAAGAAAAAATAACAGTTTATGAGAGGGTAGATCTGTGGCACATGAAAAATAAGAAGTCATGAAAACCATTTCCCTTGCTCCAGAGTATCATTACTGGACTCACTGATGAGACCTTTCTTATCAAAAGTCAGCATGGGCATTTGTGGGGGGGGCGGGGGGCAAGAGGGGCAAATAATGAAACACATTTAGTATTGCAATGCAAATTCTTCCCCTTTTGTCCTTGCATTATGTCAGTCCTTCAAGGTAGACCAGGATAGGAAACAGATACCACAAGAAATACTAGATCTCTACTTTACTGATACAGGCTAAAATAAAGAATCTTGAAAGCTTCATAGATTTTCTCTTTCGCTCCCTTTCAAACCCAAGAAAGGCAAGGTGGACCAATCTTCTTCATCCCTTCCTGTTTTCCCAGGCAAAGCTGATGTTTTTGTAACACTTGTATATTTTTGTCAAGACCATCTCCTTACCCTTCTACACATTATAACATCTTATTCAAGTAGATAAGAGGCAGACTTGTGTTGAAACAACATGGCACACGTTTTGTCATTTTGACAAAATCTCAGCTTGCTGTGGACATTTCAGAAGGCGAATTCTGTAAACATTTTTTTAACACTTTGGATCAGTATTAGACTATAACCAAGCATATTACTACAGTTTGCTGTATGCTGAGATAGGATGATTTCTTATTAAGCTAATCAGGAAGTCTCATAATGGATTATTTGTTCTTTATCTAGCAAATGTTTGGAGAATGAGGCAGTTTTCCACCATAAAAAGTGTTGATACATGGACATGCAAAATTAGTAATTAATTGCAATAAAAGTCAAAGTTATAGTAGAATAGAGGGACATTTGGGCCTTAGTGATTAAATCTTTGTTCTTTCTGTCCTTCCCAATTGCCAAGAATCTCCCCTGGAAAAACACAATAGAGAATAACAATAATTTGATGGGAAATGAGAGTAAGATCACTATATATGGGATCAGACATATTTGAAGAACGACCAACACCAAGAGTGATGAAGTGGAGTAGGAATGTCATAAGAATGGTACTGAGAATGAAATCTGGTAGAAAGTACAGTAAATCCCACCCAGAAATCTGGAGTAAGGTCATACTCTCCCTGGCTTAAAACTCTACCCGTAGCACCATAGCTTCACCTTTAATTATCTGATCAGTGCCCAATAACATTCTATAACTTTTACAACTTACTAGCTGCACATTTTTCTAATACCAGTATTGAAGAAGAAATTGCTTCCAGAATCCAATGTCTGCATGAGTCCTGAGATAGTTATCTTTCTTCTTTTTAGGTAGCATAGTCAATAGTGACATTCATTCCCTTGAAAAAGACTTCAGATTTACTCATATTGAAGGCATGAATAGGGCACTGGGGAGATTGGCTAATTCTAACCCTAAAATCAAAACTGGTGCAGGATCCAGTCAAAAGATAAGGAGAATAATGAAAACAGAATCATGGTATCATGAAGCAAGCCCTGCCTTTAGGCATGTATTGTGACATTGCACACACATACAGAAGGGGTGGTACTTGCGGATAGGATGCGCACCAAATCTAGTCAAGCTATACATGTTACTTAAAATAGGTAAAAAACATTTTCTTCACAGGGATGTGTTCTGAAAATATAACAGAGGAACCATGGAATTGTAAACCTGAAATCTGATAAACAACACTGAAGAGAAAAATAGGCAGGGTTAACCAAAAGTAAAACAAGCACAGTTCCATTCAATAAAAGAGGGTGAATCAGTCTGTTCTTGGTCTACAGGTAGTCCTCGAGTTATGATGGTAATTGGGACTGGAATTTCCATTGCTAAGTGATGCTGTCATAACGTCTGACATCACATGACCGCATCACTTAGTGATGGCAATCCTGGCACTCCCCGATGTCATCGTTAACCAAATTTCATTGGTCATTAGCTGAGGACCATTTCAGGCTTGATCCCTCCCAGTTCCGACCCTCAGTAAGGTAAGGGACTGCCTCCTCTTCAACTCCCCCCACCCACCTAACTCCCCCCATCTCTGCCCTTTTTGCCACCCTTTTTGCCACCCTGCACCCTGCCTTGTGGGGTGGCGAGCAGCCCCAGAACTGCACAGCTCTGGGGTTGCTTGCCACACTGCGGCTCAGGGGCTTCTTGGTGTACAGTGGCTCTGGGGCGGCAAGAAGCCCCTGAGCCACAGCACAGCACAAACCACAGCTGCCCCTGGAAGGCCCAGCTGCCCCAGCAGTGTGGTGCAAAGCCCCAGTCACCCTGGGAAGCCTCAGACACCCCAGCCCAGTCCCAGACACAGTCACCCTTGCCACCCTCACTCCGAGGCCCCTGCTGTTCTGTGCTCCACCGCCCCAGCTGACCTTTGCCACTTCTTGCTCCCTCTGCTGACCAGGCATGCCTGGCCTGGCCCTTTGTGAGTTAGCGGCTGTCCATGTGAGGCCATCTTCCCCAGGTCTCACAAGGAAACTGCCGTGCGCGACCGTGGGAAGAAAGACTCATGCAGCCAGCAGCTGCCTTGCAAAGGGCCAGGCTGGGCATGCTTGGTCAGCAGCAGGAGCAAGAAGACGGTGAAGGTAAGCTAGGGCAGCAGGGGCCACAGCGTGCAGGGGGCCAAAAGGGCATAGATGAGAGGGAGATAGGTGTGGGGGGGAGTTGAAGAGCCCCTGCCGTTGTAAGTGTGGGCAGGCTGCCAAGTGCCTAAATTTTGATCATGTGACCACAGGGGTTCTGCAACTTCAGGGACTGGTTGGAAGTCCCTTCGTTCAGTGCTGCCGTAACTTCAAACGGTCGCTGAATGAATGGTCGTAAGTCGAGGACTTCCTGTATATCATTATGGTATTTACTAAAAAATCCATTCTCTTTAGTACTGCATTACTCTGCAAATTTCATCTCAAAAACCCTGCAAAAAAATGCATTTTTTGTCCAAAAACACAAATCACTAAATGCTTTATTTCCCTCCCCTCATAAAAAATTCTACTTATTAGAATAATACATGTATATTAAAATACAGCATAAATAATCACTTAAAGAAACTCATACCAAGTCATACATGCAGCTAATTTTGGTTGTAATATACATACAGAACTGATTTCAGTGGTACACCTTATGCATTTTCATATGCTAAGCATACAACCTTTGGAAAAAAGAGTGAATCCTGTTGGCCTTTATGTGCCCATCTAAAATGTTTTTTTTTTTTCACTTCTGCATTGACATTTCCTTATAATGATGCTGTACTGCTTATGGCCATTGTGCCTTTTTTAAAAGGTTTATTATTTTTGTACACTGCCTAGAGATGCTTTGCATGACACTTAGAATAAAAAATGTTTTACGTAACTGTATAAAAAAGAGAATGATACCTGTTTCATTGAAGTATAGTTGGATCCATCAGTACTAATTTTACGTATTTCATGATGATCAGCTAGAATTAAGAATGGCTCTTCATCTAAATATGAAAAAATAACAGTAGCTTTTTACTTAATTGATGAAACTTCAAAATAGAAACATAAATAGTGAAAAATTAAATGCTGTGTGCTATGAACATTATTATGGATGAAAGAAATATTAAAAGCATAGTATTTCAAACAAGATCAATTATTAGTCATAAACTGAACAAGATATTTAATTAGCACCTTTTTCAGAGTACTTTAATATAGCCTTTGAAACACAGAAGTATTAGCACTCTTTATAGTTTCACTTCCAAAATGAATTTACAAACACAACTTGGCTTTTAAGGAACAAATAGATAATAAGTAACAGTTGACATTAAAAAAGGTGGAGGGAATCAATTGGTTCAAAATAAATACATATTTTATTTTCCAACAATTAGTGAGTTGACTATAGTAGTTCTGGAAAAAAAATGGACATTTTTTATGTTAATAATTTTTGGAATACATATGGAACCACTAATTTTACCAGTTGTCTGCACCTCACTTTGATCCTGTTGTTAGCTGCCCAGAGTCATGAATTCAAGATGGATGGTCACATGAATTGAAGAAGCAAATAAGCAAATAAGCAAATAAGCAAATAAGCAAATAAGCAAATAAGCAAATAAGCAAATAAGCAAATAAGCAAATAAGCAAATAAGCAAATAAGCAAATAAGCAAATAAATAAATAATGCAGGTTGCTTAAAAGTAAGTTGTTTTCAAGATGGGCGGTAATATGAACGGAAGGAAGGAAGGAAGGGAGGGAGGGAGGGAAGGGAAGGGAAGGGAAGGGAAGGGAAGGGAAGGGAGGGAAGGGAAGGGAAGGGAAGGGAAGGGAAGGGAAGGGAAGGGAAGGGAAGGGAAGGGAAGGGAAGGGAGGGAGGGGAGGGGAGGGGAGGGGAGGGGAGGGGAGGGGAGGGGAGGGGAGGGAGGGAGGGAGGGAGGAAGGAAGGAAGGAAGGAAGGAAGGAAGGAAGGAAGGAAGGAAGGAAGGAAGGAATAAAGCAGGTTACTTAAAAGTAAGTTATTAATGTCCATGAAGTTCATTTTCATCAGCAGGTACAACAGCATTTTAATGACTAAGGGCCAGAAAATGCTTCATAAACAGAAAAACAAAACAAAAGACAAAAAAGAAAGAAGCATTCCCTCTCCACCTCCCACCTTGAGCATAGAGAGGTACTCCAAGGGACATAAAGATTCTGAGGTGTTGAACAATGGAGAAGTTACTGAATACTATAGTGTAGGATTTCTCCAAATACTGAACAAAGACCAGCATTTAGAACTGTTTTTCCCTCTACCCCCTGAAATTTCTGGACTCTTCAAATGGCACAAACAATGGACATATTGCCCTTGTCAGTTTTGGCCTGATGATTCTCTCAGCACAGGATGCCAAACCCAGCCATAAGCAGTCCAAACGTATAAACAGATATGTGCCTAGAACAATTAAACTGAGTTTTTCAAGTATAAAATTCAAATTATGGGGTTTTTATTGGGTTATGCAAGATAATTTGCCTCAAAAGATCTACTATTTCTATAGCAATTCTTGTTGCTCTTCAAATGCTTGTCCAGAACAGATCTTAGCAATTTCCCTTAGAAGATCATTGGCAATTATAGGTATTATCCTATGCCATATGAATTGGGTAGAAGGAATATGTTAACCACATAATATCTTCTACTGTCCTTACAATCTTTTTGTCTAATTAAAATCTATCTGTCACCCTGCTGCCCAAATTATTTATTTCTGATGTATAGATGATGAAGCTCTGGTCTAATGCTGTCTTCCAATTAAGTTATAGATATTGCTAACCAACTAAGTCCTATTCTTTTTCATATGCTTAATTTGACTGTGACTTTAATAGTTTTGTAGCTGAAGAGGCTTACCTGAAAGGGATTTGCATCCTTGCTGATTATTAGGTTGCAGTTCATAACCATCTATACATAAGCATTTGTAAGTCCCATATGTATTGATGCATTGCTGACTGCATGGAAAGCCAGATGAACATTCATCAATGTCTACACATGTTTTGCCATCATCCTTCATATGGAACCCAGGCCAACATTTACACTGCAAATAAAAATAAAGCAAGTTATTTGTTAAGCATATAAAAGCTAGTGCTGTTTCCACCTCCTTATCTGCCTTGGTTAATGCAGTATCAGTTTGTTGAAATGTGTTTAAAACATAGTATCCAAATCTCAGGATAAAAAGAAAAACCCATGGCTCATTTTGAGGCAATATTTCATAGTATTAGAACTTATCTAATTGTTTAAATCCTTGGAATATTTCATAGCAAAAGAGTGTCTTTGTATGTGTATGTTCGTGTGTGTAGATAAAGGTGAAACAAGTACTGTTTCTCCTTCATAAAGGTGGCCAGGAGGGTATGGTTTCTAGCACAGTTTCTATAAGAAGTATAGATGAGAAGAGGGCATTGAATCTTTTCCTCAGCTTGAAATTTTCTTGTTCCACTTTTCCTTAATCAGTTGGCATTCCCTCTGGGTTCTTACATAAATTTTGCCTAGTTCCATAAAAACTGCTTGTTTAAAAAAGAGAAGAGGAAGAAAGGATTTAAAGTTGCAACTATTATCAGACAAATTTATAGCTCCATTTCTTTTGCACATGTACAGTAACAGCCCTAGCCCAGGGGACAGTGTTCTAAAAGGAGAAGAAGTTCTGCCTCATTAAGAGTCCTGAAGACAGTAATATAAGTGCAAGTTCCACTAATAGACAAGTGACGAGCATTTAAACTCTTAAAGTGTTTTTCAAATTTCTCTTTAATACGTTATTCTGAACTTTTTCTCTGAGATTACTTTGACTATGAATACATTAAATCAGTAGAAAAAGGAATTTGCAGGTCTCCACCATGCACTGGTAGTTACAAGAGGTCCTTGGGGAGGGGACTTACGCACATTAAACATTTTGATATTCTCCAAGTTAAAGTTAGAAGACAGGGAGAATTAAAATGGAACATGCTAAAGTCATGAAACAAAAAAAAAAATTAGACTGGATGAAATTCATACATCTTTAGCTTACCAGGTCAATTTTTAAAATGCTATTCAAAATGTGGTCACACTAGAAAGGCACACCATTCAGTCATATCTAGATAGACATTAAGTAAGCATTTATTCTAGGCTTTTAAAATTAGAAAGTCCTATGTCTTTGGGGTAAGGTCACATTAGGCAGTTGATAGGAAAGCTGCAAGTTCATTCCTAGCAATTTCTAACAAAATTATATTGTTTTTACTGAACCAAACCGAGGCAGCCATTACTTTCTTCTGTGCCTCCAACTCCAAATGTTAGAAATGGGAAAGTTACAAGCATAAGAACATGGTAATTAATGGTGATGGAGAAAGTCAGTGGGACAGCAACTTCAATATTTCGAATTCCTTCTTCTCACAAGCCTGATTTAGCAGGCTTAGTTTTTATTAGGCATTCATTTAGAAGCGCTTTAAAAATATTTATATTTGCTGTGGTATTTTTGATGCTTCAACTACTGACTGTTTGATCTGTGGATTTATTTTACATGATATTTTATTTCAGTAGTTTAATTGTGAAATGCTTCAAGTCTTTCCTCCCACTAAATGATGGGAGATTAACTTTAAATATAAAAGAATACAGTGGTGAACACATACAGTACATATTTTTTTTTAAAAAAAATTAGATATTAGACTGGCATAGCCAAGTACTGCTATTTTGTTTTTTTCTCAGTACCACAAACTGATATCATTAGACTTTAAAACTAAACATAAGTTTGCATGTTCTCTGGACTTGGATGACTATTCTCTCTCATTAACAAAAAATAAATTCTGTCTACGATTTTCAATTTATTTTTCTTCCCACAAAAGTGTTTCTTTTTCCTAAGACACATAGAAAGTAAAATGAAGCATTGGCTACAAAGTTTTATTACTTCTATTACTACTAATGAAATACTCTGAAAGTCAAATGCAAGCACTATATGGTTATTATTTTTATGTGAGTTGGGGATTTCAAAGTCTATTTTATAGTGTATTATTTTAGATCCCTAAACTACCAACCTTGTATCCAACAGGAAGATCTTGACAATCTTGAGAACAGCCACTAACTTTCTTACTCAAGCATTCATTTATATGGCAATTTCTCTCATCAGATCCATCACCACAATCCTGTTTAGCATTACAAACATCTTCTTGGGGGATGCACTTGCCATTTTTGCACATAAAAAAGGAATTGTTGCATGACTGTTCTAAAAACAAGAAATAAATGGGGAAAAGGAAACAGAATGCAAGAAATATGTAACAATTCATCAAGTATTAAACTGTGGTATACAGCTTAATTTACAGACAAATCATTTACAGAGTCCCCCTTGGGGGAGATGGGTGGTGATAAATCTAATAAATAATAATAATAATAATAATAATAATAATAATAATAATAATAATACACCTGCATATAATTATAAGATTATACAGATTTTATAATATTTATACAATATAATATGTATAAATTATAAATTTTATAATATTTATACATTATAATATTTATTTATTCATTTATTATTTGGATTTATCACCGCCCATCTCCACCATGGCAGACTCTGGGCGGTATATAATCACATTATAAAAAATTAAAAACCTATACACCTAAAATCTACTATAAAAATAAAAAATAAAAATCCAAGAGATGGTGTGTTCTTAAAAAGAGGATATTACTAAGCTAACCACCCCCAGGAGGAACTATTATTTCCCTCGTTCCAAGCAAGGTGGCAGAACCAGGTCTTTAAAGACTTCCTAAAGGCCAGGAGCGAGGGTGCCCATCTCACCTCAGGGGGCAAGATATTCCACAGGGCGGGTGCTATTGCAAAGAAGGCACGCCTCCTGGACCCCGCTAGATGGAATTCTTTTAGTGATGGGATCCGAAGCATGCCCTCCCTGCATGATCGGGTGGGGTGGGTGGATGTAATCGGGATAAGGCGGTCCCTCAGATACCCTGGTCCCATGCCATGTAGGGCTTTAAAGGTGATAACCAACACCTTGAATTGGACCCGGAAGCAAACTTATTATAGATTTTATAAATCTGTAAAACAGTGCAATCTAGCAGTATTCATCTTTATCCAGCACTCATTTAAATAGGATTTCAGCATCTGTCTATATGGTACATTTCCTAAATATAGTGCTGGATTACTTCAAAAAAGAAATTTTGTTTATGGTGGATTTCTCTTCCTGTTGACTTAGGGTATAAACTCAGGGTTTATAAAGGTTTATAAACTTCTGCAACAGTTTAAGACATGATTTTTCAACCAAACCTTTGGTGTTTCTCTCTGGATGGTATTGTCAGCCCTGTTAGGTAGACCAGACTAGGAAATCAACTCCACAAGAAGGCTGAAACTACTTTTATTGAGATTAGCTATAGTAACAGAATCTTGCAAGTCTGATTGTGTCGTACCTCCTCTTTCTTATAGTTCTGTGAATTAAAGAGATGTCTGAGCTGCTTCCAAACATTATCTGGATTTCTTAGACAACTTTTACCCCTTGTTGCCTTGGCAACAGAGCTTACATATCTCCCTCAAGGACATCTTTCTTACTCTCTACATGTGTAATGGTATGTGGGAATGACCTTGAGAGACAGGAGGAAGAGCTGCAGACTGAACAACTTGCAGGTAAAAGATATCTCAGTCCAAAGAAGGAGAGAGGATGTGGGAAGGGTTTCAGAAGGAACCCTCTCTAGTTTTCCAGAGAGTAAAAGAAATGGAGGGGAGAAATACTTTCAGTCTTGCAAGATTCTGTTAATGTAAACTTACAATAAAGATAGAGTTAGTATTCATTGTTGTGCTTCTTGTCTGGACTACCTCGAAGGGTTAGCAACAGGTATCATTGCTTTGTCTTTATAGAGTTTAAAGAAATGTATGGTTTAAGTATATTTTTAGAGATTTAATAAATTACTTAAGTGTAACTTTTAAAGTTAAATATTTTAATTAGCTATTTTAAAAATAATTTAACTGTATTTTCACTTGCGGATTGTTAAAATATAATGAAAATACAAGATAAAAAAGAATTAGTAAGTAAGAATTTCCTTTATTACTCTTAGAATCAGATAGATAAGTATACTTCTCTATCAGTATATTTTTCTATAAGTTAGTTACAAATGCATAATTTTTAAAAAGATTTATTGCCGACCTACTTAAAGCTGAATAATAATATTCCATTTATTGTTTAGTATCCTAGATCTTTAAAAGACACAAGGAATCAAAATATAATTTTCACAAGTAGGTTTAATATTGACCTCAGTTTTACTTATGTTGAGCCTGAATATTTTTCTGTCTTTCAACCTGTCCTCCTTAACAACATCAAATGTTCATGATACAAAGGCATGCCCTCAGCTATTGCACATGCTTTGGATCAAAACAAGTCAGTTTTCAAGTGATGAACTGATGGAAAGAGAGAACATCTCAAAGAAGACCATCTGGATTAAGAGATCTACAGTATGATGCTACAGGAAGGACATGTCAAATAAAAATAAGAGGGAGTTGATGAATTACCCAATCTGCATGCTCTGTCAGTAGTCTGCAAGTAGAAATACTTATTTTAATAACACTGCATCATTCTAGAAAATTACTGTATTTTATTTATCAAATTTATTTATTAAATTTTGTCACTGATTTTGGACATAAAAGCAAAATTGCACAAATATTTAAAAAGCTGAACCTGCACTTCTGCATTTTATGTTAATGGGATCCTCATCTGAATGATCTGGGCAATCAAAATCTCCATCACATTGCCACTGAGAATTTAAGAGACATCTTCCATCAGCACAGCTGAATTCTCCAGGATTACAACGGCGAAAGCCTAAAACCAGAGTGATAAAAAATTCATAATATGTATCTCAGATGTTTTGAATTATTTAAACAAACAGGATATATATTCTAACCTTTTAAATATTTATACCATTTATAGCTTTACAATTTATCTTTACATGCAGGGTCTGATCCACAAGGTAAGGCGAAGTATATGCAGAAGATTCCTCTCTGCCCCTTTATAGACGCAAACCCTAGCAAAAATGAGATATCAAAGTCTTTATTATCTCCTCTATTGTTGTGCTTGTTTGGGTAATGCCTGTGCATAATCACCAAATTTCAGTAAAGGATTACAGTCCCATAAGACTCTATTCCATGACAGGAGGTTTTTGCAACTACTATGAATGGCAGAACAGTTTTCAGCCAAAAAATATGGCAGTTTCTGATTATTAATATCTAATTTCAGTTAGTGGGAAATTACAAAAGGAATAGCAGCAAGTGTACCATTTTCTGAATCTCAAGGAATATGTGCAGTTGAGGCCTGTCTGCATGACACAGTGGTATTGTATATTGGAACTAAGTTCTTGCATTTCTGTACTTCTATCGACAGATGGTGTTCTATAGAGTACATCAAAGCAGAGTTCTGGTTTTGAAACTCTGTGTATTCTCCTTTGCTTTAAAAATCGTGGGACAATGATCTGGTCCAAACAATGCATTATGGTCAATTTTTTATCTGATCTTGAGCACTCTAATATCTCAATACAGGATGTCTGTATAGTACATAAGCTTTCCTCTATAAATCTGTGGTGCCTTGGCTATATCTTTCAAATATTACGGGTAATGTGAAATATGCATTTTCTACAATAGTACACCCACTTCTTTCATATACATTATTTCACTATTATCCATTAAAATTGTAGGGCTTTAAAGTGGACATGCTACATTAACAATTGTAGCATCAAAGAAATCAAACTGTGGTATTGACAAATGCACAAGTAATGTTGCTTTGAAAAAGTAGAAATTTTATTGATATAAAAATATTAGGAGTGCTAATTTAGGCTTAGGAGAAATTTAATTCCTGTTAACTTACTTTCTTCAATGATTTTTTAATGATTTTAAGTTTATTTTTCCCTGCAAGAAGATGAGGCAGAAAATCTCAATTTCAGTGCAAATACATCTGTCTATATCTAAAAATAAAATTCTCACACTCCTGTTTGAAATAAATTAATATATTATTAAAGCTTCAAAACAAAGCTATAAATTATGGAAAACTGTAATTATAAAAAAAAACCCAGAAGTAAAACAAAATTATAAAATTATGCAATGTAATTTTCTATAATCAGATTTTCTGGAAAAGAGGAACCCAGTATAGAATTCAAACAGAGCGAATTGATAAATTGATAAATGATTTTGTATCATTCTTGTATAATCTGGCAATTTTTGTATAATCCAGGTATATGCAAGAGGTTCATGATGATTAGAATCTGTTGAAGTCACACAGAGTCCTGTTGGATTGAAACAGCATATAAAAGCCAGCAAATAAATAAATAAATAAACAAACAAACAAACGTTTTAAGATAAAAGTATGCAACAGTTCACTGAACAGAACAAGATTTCATAAGGTTCCCTATTTAAGACTTAATTTGTTATAGGATCTGCAATAGTTTCAGATGGCAAAAGCATGTAACTGTGTTATATTTTGCAATCTAGACCTGTTTTTCATATCAAATTTAATCAGACTTGCACTTACCCATACAGATGCTACAACTCTGAAAGCTTTGGTTGACACACATCTTTACACATATGTTTGCATTGAACAAAGGTCATATTTTGTTACGTTAACATATTGCTGAAACAACAGGCATAATTCAAGTGATGAACCTTGCTAGCCCTTGCTTTAATTTTTGGCCTGCTATAGACTAATATACCAATTATACTGGATTCATAGTTGAACAGATGAAAAATGATTTTAATAAATAAATAGGAAATAAATTATTCAAATGTAGCTGTACAAAAATTATACAGTAATTACATGCAATTCCACATTAATCCCCAGCATCTTTGGTTCACATTTATCATACTAAGATTTTGCCTTTCCAATCATTATCTTTATTTTTTACTCTATATTTACATTTCTATTTGATATGTATTTATTTATTACTGTATTTTAATGTTTTATCTTTATTGTAAACCACCCAGAGTCCCCCCTTGGGGGGGACATGGGCGGTGGCAAAATTTGATAAATAAATAAATAAATAAATAAATAAATAAAATCACTTCCTACGTTTGTTGGCACTTTAATGATTAAATCTGCCAGGAGAAACATGTCCAGATTTAAATAGCTCTTCTTTACTTTAATGCTCAGGATTTTAGCCATAGCTAGATCTCTTCATTCAAAACAAACAGATACTTTCTTTAAAGGTTAAGAATAACAGTAAGAAATGTATAAAAAATATTGTAACAAAGATGTTAAATGCATTATTTGTTTTATTGTTTTACAATTGTCTTCCTTTCTACAAAATCTAGAAAGATTAAGAAATTAAGAAATCTTTTCTAAGTGGATAACTTTATTTCAATGATACTTGCCACATTCTAGAGATTCATCTGATCCATCTCCACAGTCATCATCATGGTCACATACAAACAGTTTAGGAATGCAGACTTTATTGTGGCATGTGAAAGTATTTTCATCACAAGTATTATTGGGCGCTAATAAAAATAATAAAAGGTGGAGAATGAAGATATCTTAACAAAAGGCAACATAGAGATACTTTCCATATTTGACAATATTCAAACTTACAAAGAAAAATCTCAAACATTATAATCCTTTAACTCCTCCCACCAGGCTTCCCCTTAGAGGAACACAACAAAGGATGATTTGAAGTTAACACAGCTGGTGCAAACATTTTAATCACACTTTTTAAAGGTTGTCTGTGTAGAATATTTCATATGCGTCCTGATGTCCCATGTGGATTTTCATTGTATGACAATAGGACTTTTGAAGTCTTTGATAATATCATAGAAGAGGAGGCAGAGCAAAAGCAAGAGCAAAAGCAAAAGCAAATTAGCTCATGTATATATCCACTTTCTATAATGGGACAGTTTAAACAAACTATTTAAGAAAGAGGTGGACAAATGATTCCAGGTGCAATGGAACAGGGGGGGAAAAGAGAACATTCAGCAAAAATGTCTTGGAGGTTTGGATTATCTCTATCATTATATACAGCAAAGTAGCCAAATGTTTCCTTCTTCCTCTTATTTTACACTTTAAAAAAAGCCTCACCAGCCAATTATCACAACCAGTAACACTTATTTTACACTTAAAAGGCTTCTGTCAGAGGAAAAAAAAATTACACCTTATTTCTATAAAATAATTTATAAATTTGCCAACCTCCTCCAAGCAATGGAAATGACCTCTATTTCTGGGAATAAAAGACATCTCACAAAATGAGACGTCACACTTCCTCACTAATTTAAAGTCATTATGGCCAGCATATTTTTTTGCATTATGCCTTCATTCACAAACATTTAACAAACTGTATTTCAGTACAGTACGTATTTATCTGATAGGAAGACATGGGGTCCAAGGCTGTGCATTGGACTGAGAAGTTGAAAAAAAATATCCAAGAAGGGGACAGTGGTAAACTACTTCTATATCATGCTGATACAAAAATATTTAAGTCACCAAGAGTTGCTGGCCAAGTTGACTCAGGATAACTTTGATTATGTTTATTTTTAAGAAAATGTGACTTGTATTGCTCTAATAGTACACAGACACACACAAGTATATCAAATGCATATTCATTTATTCTGGGAGAAAATTTCTAGGATTTGTTTCACTTGGAGTCGGCAACCCTAATTTGATAGATAGGTGCTAGGACTTAAGAGGATTTTTGTCATTGTTTATAATATTTTTCTATCTATTTTTCTTTTTAATGGGTCATCTTAAACTCAGAGTCATCTTCTCTTTCACTGAATACAGTATTGGGGGCAAGATTTCATTTCTGACACAGGCCTTTACACCTCTATTGATCACTATTTTAGTCGATTCCCTATTCATTGGGTGCTTAGAAATCCACATGTGGATTCATAGCAGATAGGATATTGGGAATCCTAGACCAATTTTTTGGGTCTCTTATCTTAAACCACAGTATTTTTGCCTTGTCAAAGGAAAAAAACACAAAGATTAAAATGTCTCATTAATCAATACTGAAATGGGAAATATTTTTGTATATCTTGCAAAATGGCTTATACCACATCCTGCTGTAGCAAGTTCATCACTCCCATTAGGACAGTCTCTTTCACCATCGCAAAGCCAGTGTAGAGGAACACAGGCATATGAATCTAAACAGCTGAACATGTCTGGAGCACAAGTTACTGAGCCTGTGAAATACACACAAAAGAATAAAAAACAAACAAGCCCCTTATATTATTAAGCACAGACTATATTTTCAAATATTATTTTAAAATAACATGACTGATGATCATGGGACACTACAGAAATAAACCAGTTTCACCTGGGCACAGCATCTAAGATGAAGCCCAACTGTATATAATATGGGTCTCCAAGTATTGTTGGCTTATTATTTCCATCATCTCACTGAGTGTGTTCAAAGATCAGGGATAATAAAGTTTTGGTCCAAGACTGGAGTTAGAAAAGGCTAGATTATAAAATATTATCATGAGGAGACATCAATGTGCTATGACTTTCAAATGGTACAGTACATCACTAATATGTGAAGAAACTTTGAATTACATTGAGGTTTGGAACAGGGTATCTCAGATTTATTTATTTATTCATTCATTAAATTTGTATAGCTGCCCATCTTGCATATGTGACTCTGGGCAACTCACACAATTAAAAAAAACTATACAAATACAAATAAATAATCAAACAATAGCACAAAAATATTTAAAAAACATTATAACCATTAAAACCCTAGAAAACATAATCTTCAGGAGAGTGTCATCCATCTTCTGAAAGGTGTAACTGTTTCACAGGCTCCATGCCGCTGCCGGATTCAACAGTTTTCCCCTAATATGCTAATACATCTCTAGATAGCTTAGGACATTTTTAAATTAGTATCATTATAGAACTCACCACAAATAGCTTTACTTTCATCCAAACCATTTCCACAATCATCTTCCCCATCACAAGTCCATTGTTTAGAGATGCATTTTTGTTCAGAACAAGCAAACTGATTCCATGAACAGGAGGAATCTAAAAGGAGATGTAAATTATAATGCATCCAATGCCAGCATTATGAAAAGATATTTTATACTCTTTATAACTGGAATGCCAAATATGTCTCAGAATTTTCTGAACAAAATTATCTCAGCTATTGATCAGATTCCAGGGGAGTTGGGCCCATTTTTCCATGCAATTTCATCTGTTTCAAAAAGTTTATAACTGTTTAAGCAGTTTTATAACTGTTTATACCATAATGAAACCATGCCTATAAACAGAAAACTGAAATTCTGCATGTAATATAGGGGATTATGTTAACATCAAGTTATGTTTTATGGGATCCAGTTTCCATAAAAAAAAATCTTGTTGATATCTGCTAAAGCCATTTATTTCCCCACAGCTTTTAATACTGTTTTCGTTTTGTGGCTTTTGATTTTTATGCCTCTTGCTTTGAACAGATTATATGAACAAAATTAATATTTATATTTACTATAATGTAATTTAAACAAAAGTTTTAGTCCATAAACTACCCAGATAATTCTCTGGAGGGTAGGTAGGATTTTTAAGTTCCCCATTCCCTTGCAGCTCCCAGAGCCACCTCCCACATTGTTCTGAAGGCAGAGCAGTCTGCATCAAACAGAATGATGAAAGAAGCACCCTTTTGGGTGGGCACCATCATAACACACATAGTAAAAAGGCAGAGATTACGTTCTGATGCCACAATGCTGCTCATATCAGTTGGAATCCCCTTGCCTCCCACCCCATGGACACTGTTGAATTGATTTTCCTCCCAATGCCAGAAGAATTCAAATATGTTCAGATCTGGCTCCAACATTATTTTTGCTTTATTAACCCATATACTGTAAATTTGTCAGGATGTCAGGATGTTCATTTAGATTTTGATTTTAAAAATTAATTGTCCTGTAATGTGCTCTCAAAACTCATTATCAACAGCTGTTTTGGAAGGAATGTTCATGGGTTAATGATAAAATACTCACCACAGAGTAATTCATCACTTCCATCTTCACAATCTTTCTGACCATCACATACCCAGGAAATCAGAATACATCTACCACTAGGACAGCCAAAATAATTTTCTTCACATGTATGCTTATTTCGAACTTCAGTAAAATAAAAGAAGCAATGTATTTCCAGTTATCATGGTATCTTGAATATAAATTGTACAATAAACAAAAATAGCAGTAATCCATAGTGTTCATTATTATGAAGAAAAATATTTTTCCCCAATTACCTGGGCATTTTAATTCATCTGAATAATCTCCACAGTCATTAGATCCATCACACAGCCATTCTGGTAGTATACAAAGTGAAGTAAAGTTACAGCTAATAAATCCTGAAGATTTCACTCCAAGTTTATAGAAATTATTGCAATCTGTGTTATCTGAGAACATAAAATCAATAATCATATATTACAATATATTCTTTCAAAGTTGGATCTCACTGCTGGAGTTTATCTTATAGGTAATTTATTTATCTATATTTATTTATCAATTTATTTCCCATAATGATTACTGTATATTGCCTGTCATTGACCAAACAGAGGATGTATTCCTATCACATTCAATGCACTCAAGTTCCATTGAGCTTATTGCTCTGTGTAAACTCTGCTGCATTGTATACAGCACAAATTAATTATACATGAAGTATATGCTAGTCTGATGTGAGAAAGAAATAGTAATGAATTACACAAGTGAAAAAAATGAATAAAAATAAAAAATAAGAGTTCCTTACTGCAGTTTTTCTCATCCAAAGCATCCAAGCAATCAACAATCTGATTGCACTGAGCTGATTTTGGAATGCAAGTTCCATCTAAACAGCGGAATTCCATAGAAGAACATCCTGAAACTACAAAGGAAAGAGGTTTTTTTTTAAGGGCAGGGGAGAAGGGAAAGAAGAAGAAAAAGAAAATTTGCACTGACCAGGGCATACATATTTGATGGTGTTTCTAGACAACAGATTATTACCAATCTCAATAATTTTATATTAAGATTATCCTTGTCAGGTTATTAACCAGCACTAAGGTGATAATTATTGACCCCATGTTATTCCATCCCATAAGTGTGAGGTTAATTCTTTTTAAAAGAATATGTTTTATTTGCCCAGATTTTTCATGTACAATAACTGCCTTAAGCAAATAATGAATTATAGTCCTTGCTTTCATCAAACACCCCATCCCAATTAACATTTTAATTATAGATAATTTTAAATATGTATCAATATTCAAAGCATTATTCTTTAAAAGAAACAAAAATGTACCTTCACAACCTCTTTCATCAGAATTGTCACCACAATCATTTTTGCCATCACAAATTTGATTAGTAGATATACAGCGCTGATTTAAGCAGGGTTTAAATCCTCTCCGACAGCTTCTGTTTTCTTATAAATTAAAACAGAGAAAGAGCCTTTGTCACTTACATAGCATTATTATGGTTGAAAACTTTGGCATGCAGACATGAATCAGTAGCTAAATGTATTACATAAACCAAGGTACTGTATGGCAAGAGAATCAAATGGAAGAAATGGACATGTAGTTGACTGACTTACCACAGTACAATAATTTCTCATCAGACTTGTCCTTACAATGGGCTATGCCATCACAGGAAAGTTGGTAATCAATGCACTCACCATTTCCACACTCAAATTCAGAGTAGAAGTTGCATGACAAGTTTTTAGCTGAAAAGAAGAAAAAGTATTCACTTCAAAGTTAATGACATAAACGCCAATGGGATTTGGAAAACAAAATAATTAAAATAAAATGTATCCCGGGAACCATAGAAGGGATGAGTGGAAGTCTGGCTTTCCTGTCCTTCTTCTACCTATAACAGTATTGCAGTCTCAAAAATGTAGCCTTCTGGATTAGGAGATATAGCTGAAAAGGGGGAGGTATTCTTTCTTGTGCAAGAAACTGAGGAGAGGCAGGAAAACCAGATGGTGTCAATTTTTCTCACAAAGAAATTGTTAAATTTTCCATGATCTTTCCCTCTACCTTTAGCGCAGTGTGCATTTCATATTGCAACTGTCACCATGGGACCCAAAAATGGGGAAGCAGAACTTGTGCTGCTATGACAGCTTATTTTGACATTGTAACTACGTGTTTGAATCATTTCACAGTCCTATTTAGAACCATTCATTTGGGAATGTTACAGTATGTGTGCAGATATATAAGTGCATATAAAGTTCTATGGAAAAGATACAGCAGGTGGAATGTGGGAAGGATTTTTAAAAAGTTAAAATGCTTTCATGAATTATTTTGAGAAGAAAAAAGGGATTACTATTACATTCAAAAGTGGATATGCAAAGATACTTGCCTATTTGACCTGAAATGTGTAACTTCATGCATTTTAGCTAATTTAGCTAATAGAGCCAGTTTGGTATAGTGGTTAAGGGGCTGTGCTAGAAACCAGGAGTCTGTGAGTTCTAGTCCCGCCTTAGCCATGAAAGCCGGCTGGGTGACCTTGGGCCAGTCACTCTCTCTCAGCCCAACTCACCTCACAGGTTTGCTGTTGTGGGGAAAATAGGAGGAGGAAGGAGTATTCAGTATGTTGTCTGCCTTGAGTTATTTGTAAAAATAATAAAGGTGGGATAAAAATTAAATAAATAAATAATTGTCTGCATACTGTATGTTTTCAGTTCCTTAGCTGAGCTAAATGACAGGTAATTTTTTCTACATGCACAATTTCTTGGTCATATGATAAATGTGTACTTGAAGTTAGTCTGAGGCCTACTCAGTGTCTTGGATATTTAACTCTGTATTTAAGTAAGTCCTGCTTTCTTATAACAGCACAACTGGAGACAAGAGGACACTGTGACTTGTGGGAGTAAAGGCATGGCACAGATCAAACACCTTTTACATTGAGCTCTACCCATACTTTACGCAGTACTGAAATGATTTTGATTTTTTTTCCCCAATCAGTAACCCATGAACAGGTCCCATCTAAGCTGCATCTAAATTATCTGACCATTTGTATGGTTGCCATGGAACCAAGGCATGCTATTATTAGGAATTAAAACTCTGGGTTTTTCATACACATGTCATTTATGCTTTTACTGGAATCCCCTAACAAAGGATCAGTTTGTTCAAGAAAATCCAGTAGAATCAGAAGCTTGTGGTTGTCAGAATAGAGAAAAGCTGGTTATAAAGGGAGCAGAATCTAATTGTGCTATATTCTCTATTGAACAAATACAGGGAATTGCTCCCAGAGAATTATAGATATGTAGAAATGTATACCTGTTTCCCAAATCATTGCTTAGCCAGCTAACTCATTTTCCAAACATCTTGGAGGCAAAATGGCCAAATTCTAAAATGTTGCCAACCCAAGATAGATCAGCTAGTTATACAATAACTTTTGTTGTGCATAACAGTATCTACACTACTTCAATAGTATGACTTCTCTGATCATTCAATTAGGTTTAATTCAGTCTAGTAGCCAGCCACCTCTTTGAAATGTCTTCCATTTCCGAGAAACAATCCACTGATTCCTTTATTAGGAATCAGTTGAATTGATTTTATTCCAATTCAGATTGATTTTATTCCAAAACCTATAACTATATTCGAGCATGAGCAATGTTCTTCATCTTTGCTTAGGCGCACATAAAATTTATGGGTGTCAGCTTAGCTTGAAATTCAACCCAAAATTTGCTTGACTTCCAAGGCTTCATAATGCTTTCTAGCATGACCTCCCACTCTTTTCTGATGCCACATTTTCAGGATCAAAATCCTGCTCTCCTTGTCTCTTGAATTATTTAATTGCCTTATTTCCCTAGACAATCTTGAAACACCCGGAAGTATTTGATACTTGTACAATTTTTCTTGTCCAAAACTTTCTATTTGCTTTATTTCTTACAGTGGTTTGTTCCCAGTGAATTTCTGGTTCTAGTTCTGAGTTGAATGGGGTTGGTCTAGCAAAGAACTTAGAGGATTGTATAACCAATTATGAGTCAATGTCAACAATTTACTCAATATTTAAATCCAATTTTCAAACCAAGCATTTTTTTCTCCAAATATTGGCTACACTTCATTCTATTCTTTCATACTTGTTATTACTTCTGGACACAAAATAATATATCATTTAACTTGCACTTTTTTTGATGGCATAATATTTAGGAAGCCTTAAAATGTTTGAGTTTCTTTTTTGTCTCTTTTTTGAATTTATAACAATAAGCCAGGAACCCACAGATAATTTCTTCCACAAGTGTTTCTCCAAGTAACTATAATCAATCAAAAAGTTAACTCCTTTGTGTTTCCCTTGCTCTGGAACAAGATAAGGGCTTCTGACACTCTATAGTTAGCTTCCTTCCCTCCCTCAAATTATCAACATCTTGCTAAAGTCACTAGCACTTGAATTTCCCAGCATAGTTATTTCCACAGCTTCTTCTCACATGTTTATTTTGCAAATGTTGCATTCCTGCCTCCATTATCTTCATGTAAAATGCTGCACAAGTGTATATTCCATCTGTGGGTGGAATGCATTGGTATGATTCTATTAGCAGTGTTTCTATTAGCATAAGCAGTTACATTTTATACAATGGGAAACGGTCTCTCACCCTTTACAGCCTCACAATCTGCTTCAGACACTCTCTAGAACAGAGGTTTCCAAACTTTTCATGTTAGTGACACACTTTTTAGACATGCATCATTTCGCGACACTCTTACAGCAGGGCACAAGGCAGGCACTAGGACCTGCGCGGAATCCTGGCAGGGCTCGGAGGCAGCAGCAGCCGCGACACACCCAGACACTGCAGCCGACACACAGTTTGGAAAGCTCTGCTCTAGAGATTCAGAGCAGATTCAAAGGACACACAGGGGTTGTAGGGGAAAGCCCTGTTCCATTAATGGACTTTGATGTATGCAGAGTTGGATTTTACTTAATAACTTTGGACCAAATGATTGTTTAAGCTATTTATCCCCATTTTTGAAGTAGCTTTTTTCCACTTCATTGCAGTTCAGTACATAAGTCTGTGCGAACTACACCTGTGTAAAGATACATTCATTCTGTGGGAATGAGAATGCAGGGCAACCATGCTCATTGTGCAAAAAACTTCATGGGCTCTACCCATACTAATGTATGCATCACATACACATATATATGGAATTGGAATCAAGGCATGTTCATGAGTTTGTCAGTTAGTCTTCAAGAGCTGAACTAAAAACTGTACAGTTAAATCACAACTGGAAACTAAATGAATGGTAACCTGGTGAATCAGAATAGTAAATTTTGCTTTCTAATTCCTTTGTTCACATGGAAAATCACTTACAAATGTACGCTTGTGCATGATTTGAAAAGTTATATAATCCAGGAATGTATATTTGTTGCCTAACAACCAGCCTGTATGAAAGTTGTGACAATTAAGCAGTTGAATACCTTTGGGAAGTATTAATGCTTGGCTATGTTGCCAAGTTAATTACAATTTTGAACTTGCAGCAAATCAACTGTACACAGGACTCTCTGCAATGTGTTATGGGTCTATTTGTGACAGTTTTAAGGCTGCATTTAAATAAATTGTTATTGTGAGATACTGATATTTTAATTAGATTCACTTGGAACTTGGAAATCAGGTGTCTGTCCATACAAGATCAATTGATCTCTAAGGGTATCATTTTCGCAGCTGTTTTAAGACTGTGCTGCACTACAACAATACCCACAGCCTTAATTAACATGTTTCTTAGTGTAAATCATCTGTGTGTCCCACTCACTTTTAATTAATATTGCCAAAGAGGGACAGCTTTGCCACAAAAGCTGCAAAAGTGTAGTATAGTGACTGTAAATTAATTTATTGATGAAAATCTGCTTTAGATCAATTCAATACTCAAATAGCAAAGTTTGTAGCATTTAATTCCCAATGCATTGATATGCTCCTTAAAACATCTTATTGCTATAAAGTATACAAAGGAAATATGCAAAATTACATAAAATAATTTACCAGAAGATGGGAAAAGGAAATTGATGGAATTTAATTGGGGGGGGGGGGGGAGGCAAAACAAACAAAAAACAAAAACCCTTAACAAATGTTAAATGTAAACTGATATTTTCAACAGAAGTGTTTTCTGTCCACAATGACAGTATACCAGGTGAAAAGAAAAATACTGAATAGAACTAAAAAATCTGTAATTTTTATACAAGCAGTTACTACCCCAAAAAACATTTCCAAATGTTCATAGTGTGCATCTTATTCCTAGGATGTTTCCTAACCTAGGTCTTTCTCCAATACTATTTCTGAAGAGAATGGTCATGGGAATGATGGACAGGCATCTGGGATCCACTTTCTCTATACACAGTTTGCAAAATGATGCAAGAAATACAGAAAGTGTCTGGGGAAAGTATTATATTCTATTGTAAGAACAGAAGTAGGGATCCTCAATGATGAATGTTGAGAGATTCAGGATAAAGAAGCCTTTTTTTTCACTCTGTGCACAGTTAAATTGGGGGATTTGTACTGCGTGAGGGTTACTAACCTGGATTGGTTTTAAGGGCATGAGGCAAATTAATGAAGGATTACTTCCACCATGAGTGGCACTATACTTCTCAGCAGACATTTCTGAGAATCATGAGCAGGATAGTGCTGTCATGCATAAGGATATCCATAAGCAAGGTATTTCCATGCTGCTTATAGAATTTCCCTAGGAATCTGGTTGAACATTATTATCTAGACCTGTTTTGGTCAGGCTTCAGGTCAGTGTACAATACAGAGATAGTGCTGGTCATGCTTGTTGATGACCTTTGGTGCATCTGGGATGGGAGTGTGCATCCATCACGGTGCTCCTTGATCTCAGCGTCTTTCGATACTGATGACTGCAGTATCCTTCTGGATTGGCTACGGGGGTTAGGAGTGGGAGGCACTGGCCTCCAGTGGTTTACCTCCTTCTTCAGCAGTCAGTATCAGTCAGTGCTGATGCAGGGGGGAGAGATTGCATCCACAACCCCTCGTGTGCTCGATGCTCTCCTCAGGGCTCGATGCTCTCCCCTCTCCTGTTCAAAATCTACATGAAACCACTAGGTGAGGTCATCCACTGGTTCGGGGTGCAGTATCATCAGTATGCTGATGATACCCAGCTCCACATCTCAACCCTGAGTGGCACAGGTAAAGCTGTTGATGAGACACTCATCTCCCAAGGCTGTTTGGGTCTGGATGGGGCAGAACAGATTTCAGCTCAATCCTAACAAGACCCAATGGCTGTGGCTGTTTGGACCCCCAGGGTCAGGGATGTAACCATTGTTGGTCTTGGATGGGCCTGTACTTCTCCATTCAAGACTAGTGCACAACTTGGGGGGGTCCTTTTGGACTTGCAGCTAGTGGTCAAGGAGCAGGTAGCAGCTGTGGCAAGGAGGGTCTTTGCATAGTTTCATCTTGTGTACCAGCTGCTCCCTTTCCTTGATCAGGAGGCCCTTCAGACATTTACTCATGCCCTGGTCATCTCACAGTTAGATTATTACAATGCACTCTACATGGGGCTGCTGTTGAAGACCACCCGGAAGCTACAGCTGATTCAAAATGCAGTGGCATGAGTAGTAATGTGTCACCACTGCTACATGAGCTGCATTAAGTGCCAGTCAGCATCTGAGTGCAATTCAAGGTGCTGGTTACTACCTATAAAGCCTGGTATGGCATAGGGCCTGGATATCTGAGGGACCAATCATTTCTCCTATCCAGTATGTTCCAGCAAAGAGGGTGCACTTCAGGTCCCCTCCATTAAATGTTGCCATCTTGAGGTACCAAGGAAGTGTGCCTTCTCTGTTGTGGCCCCCACCCTCTGGAAAAGCATGCCCCCAGAGATAAGGATGGCACCCTCTCTCCTAGCATTCCAGAAAGCTTTGAAAAACTGGCTTTGGTCCCAGGCCTGGGAATGATGTTTATTATTTGTTTAATGAACCCTGTTTTGTTTGTTGATTTTGTTGTTTATTAGATCATTTTTGTCTGGGCTATCCATCTGATTTAATGTTTTTAGTTGTTTTTATGTTTTTGTAGTTTTTTATGCCTCCTAGAGTCCATTGGAGTTGGGCGACTAATAAATTTAAATAAAAATAAAAACAATATGGGAACAGAATGCTGAATGTGATAAGCCATTGGTCTGATCCAGCACCATGCTTCTCATGGTTTTTGCAATGTTCTCTATTTATATTACCTCTACCTTAACTGAATAAAAATTCAGTTTCATTCACCAACACAACTGTTGTGACAACAATCCATATTCAGGATTTCCATACTTTTCATTGGGTTAGTAGATGAAACAAATAGGTAGTATCATGCAACCTGGAATGAAATCATTGTTTAATTTTCACTGAAAATTTGTAAGGAAGTTATATACAAAAATGCATACTTTAAGAGAAATATATGCAAAAATGAGTACATGTTTGTATTGATCTTTCCCTCCCCAAGTAAGCTGATAAGAAATGAAATATAAAAAAATGTGCTTCAGTCTTATGTTTTAATTCTGTTTATGAATAAATCTGAATTTTGAAAACTTATGAACACCAATTGAAAAATCTGTGCCTACATAGGTGAATCTATCAGAGTTGTTTTGCCTTACAATCTTTTTTTAAAAATCTCTTTAATTCTTTCTACCCTGTTCATGAAGAAAGTTGTGAAATTTTGGTTAGGTTGGATTTTTTAGTCATCTTTAATGCTAAGAGGAAGAGAGGAAGAGAGGAAGAGAGGAAGAGAGGAAGAGAGGAAGAGAAAAGAAGGAAGGAAGGAAGGAAGGAAGGAAGGAAGGAAGGAAGGAAGGAAGGAAGGAAGGAAGGAAGGGGTAGTTAAAGTTGTACTTACACACACATCTGCTATCATCTGTAAGTATGCGGTCACCCCTACATGAACAATTAACATGTCCATCAGGAGTCAGGAGACACAAATCATGACAGCCTCCATTCATTTGGGCACAAGGGGATAATTCACCTGGAAAAAAAGAAGATTGTGTAACTAAAAGCAAGTAATCAATTTACACTGGAACAGCTTGCTTCAGTATTTATGATCTCTTAACATAGCTAGGCCAGTACAACACATGGTACCACTGCATTCTGGACTAGTTTCAGTTTCTAGATGGTCTTCAAGGGTAGCCATATTTACAGCACATTGCACTCATCCACTCATAAGTGAGTGACCATGAACAGCGCCTCCAGATCCAGGAAGGGGTGCAACTGGCACACAAAACAAAGTTGTGCAAGAGCTCTCCTGGTCATGGCTGCCACCTATTCTTTGAACAGGAGCCATGAGTCCATGAGGACCCCCAGATTTCACACTGGTTTTGTTTGTGGTAGTGCAACCACATCCAGAACCAAGATGGAAAAACACTGGATCCAGGAAGCCTTAAACCCCATAGCCACCCAGTCTTGCCAGGTTTGAACTGAAGCTTGTTCTTCCTTATCCATACTCCCACAGCTTCCAGACACTGAGACAAAACTTCCACAGCAACATTGGTCAGCCCTGTGCAGAGATGTAGAGCTGGTTATTATTACCATACTGATTATACTTCACCCCATGCTTTCAGATGACCTCACCTAGTGGCTTCATGAAGATTTTAAATAAGATTGGGGAAATAATTGAGCCCCAAGGGACCCCCCCCAAAAAAAAAGGAGTTGTGTGCTAGATCTCTGTCCTATAATCACAGACTAGAACTTGTCCTGGAGAAAGGAGGAGAACCAATGCAAAACTGTGCCTCCCATTCCTAATCCTTGGAGCTGATCCAAAAGGTTACCGCAACTGAGGCATTAAAAGCCACCGAGAGTAAAGCAGAGTCAGGATGGACACATCATCCCCATCCCACCCCCATCAGAGATAATCCATAAATATGATCAATGCCATTTTGGTCTTGTGTCCAGTCTGAAACCTGACTGAAAAGGGTCCAGATAATCAATTTCCTCCAGGATTCTCTGAAGTTGTAGTTCGACCACCTTCTCAACAACCTTCCCTAAGAAGGGAAGATTGGAGTAGTTCAAATCCAGCAATGGCTTCTTGAAGACAGGGTAAACCTCTTTAAACAGCAATGGGACCACCCCATCTCTCAAGGATGAATTCACCACTACCAGGATCCAACCGCATGTCATCTCTTGGCAAACTTTAGCTGACCAGGAGGGACATGAGTCCAACAGAGATGGCTGAGCTAACAATTCCAAGAACCCTGTCCACTTCATTAAAACTAACAGGATCAAACTCAACCCAGATAACCAAGTCAGACTGAGCCTCAGTCACTTCCATGGGATCTGCCTCAAGGCCAGGGTCCAGCTTGGAGCAGACCCAAGTGACTTTATTGGACAGATGTCTCAAATATTCCTCACAGCAGCCCTGAAGAAAGATCTCCAACTCAAACCTCCCAAGGATGAGCTGGGTCACTCTAACAGGGCCACTGGGCAACTATCTGTGGATACAATAATGGAGAGAAATATTGATGTTTCACTGTCCTTACTGCTATGAGGTAGGCCTTAACAGCGACTCTAACTTGTATTTGGTCAGGTTCACTCATTATTGTCCTCCAACAATGCTCCAGGCATTGTTCCAGATGTCTCAAGTGCTTCATCTCCCTCAGCTCCTTGGTAAACTAAGGGGAGCCTGGGATCCATGAGAGGAGAGGCCACATAGTGGTGATTTGATCCAAAGTCCCAGCAGCCTTCTCATTCCAAACCGTGGCTAAGGCTTCAGTCAGAATGTGCAGAAGACCTTCAGGAATAATCCCAAGCTCCCTTTGAAACCCAGTGGGCTCCATTAGTCACCTGAGACAGACTGGGTGAATAGATCTAGCCTCTCTGTATCAGGAAGCAGCACCAGGGGACTCTAGGGTAAACAGAAAGTGATCTGACCATGACACAGGAGTAATGACAATTTCCCCCAACTCTAGATCACACTGCCATTGACCTAACATATTCAGCAACTGATAACCATTATGTTTCAGTTCCATTGCTATCACGGTGGCCATAAACTCCTGAACTATCTCAGACTCCACCCCCAGAGAAGGCAAGTTGAAATCCTCCAAGACTATAAGCTTGGAGAACGCGACTGCCAACCAAGCCACAGAATCAAGGAGCTTAGACAGGCAGGTTGCAATGCAGCAGGAGGCTGGTAAGGAGCAACAATAATAAGTTACAGAAGGGTAACTCTTTGAAAACAAAACACAAGGGGAACAAATTTGGTAAGGTGAGAGAAACTGACAAAAGAAAGATTCAGTTAAAAAATGGACCAGATTTGGCTGGAGGCTGCAGAGAAAACGTTTCTGAAAAAAATCCTGCATACACCCCTATGAGAGAGGCAGTTGATCATTGGTCAATGATGATAGATGGATGGATGGATGGATGGATGGATGGATGGATGGATGGATGGATGGATGATAGATCTGTGTGCACATATACTTTTGATATGTGCACATTTTTTATATATATTGATCCCTCAAAATGATGTATTGATCAATATCAAATACCAATTTATTACTGGATTAGGATATACATTATGAAAAACTACACAGAAGGTGTCTGAAGCAAAACTAGATTGCATGCTAAACAACAACTTACTATTTTGGTAAGAGAAAAATAACTGACAGGTGACTGAGATTGACTGAAGAGATAACAAAATATTATCTGTATCAAAGAGTAAACATCAGGAAATACTCATCCTTTTTCTTCATCAGTGTAAACATGGTAATCTAAAGCTCCCTCCCAAATCTGCTAGCTTTTGTTATGGTAAAAATAAACTAAGGGTGGTTTCCAATTTAAGACTCTGGATCTTAATTATTTTAGCAGAATTATCCTCAAAAAATAAATAGTATCAATAACAATAAATGAACAATAAAAAAACGTACTTCAACACTTCAGTTAAAGCTACTTTTTGAGGACAGTAAAATTTCAAACAGCCTTTCAACTTTGATTATATGACAGATAAAAAAGACATGGTTAAGTTCTAAATTTGACACAGGGATGAGAGAGGGTGATGAATTTATGTGATTTGCATGGCAACAGGTTTTTTATATTCAACAAGGAAATTTGCTAATTTTGGGGTGGGATTTTAATATGAGATGAAATGTCAGTTCATTAATTGAAATGATTGATTAATTTGGAGCATGGTTGGAAATAATGAAAGTATACCTAGTGGAAAATATGAAAAGAAATCTTGGATGATCTGATAACTCAGTGTTAATTATGGAAACAGTAAGGAAATCAGGTAGCTTGAACCAGGTGGCAATTTTTAATTAAACACTTGCCCTCGTTACTACAGCATTATAACATGTTGAATACAGGGTATACAAATAATCTTGCTATCTTGCTACCTTGGGAGATAGATAGGTGAAGGGTCTTTTCTCTAACAGGAAATTGAACTGCAGTCCCATCAGGCAATGGATGGATATTGCAAATATATTTCATCAAACATTCACACAGATTTCACATTTCAAGCAAGGGACAAACATGAATACTTTTTCAAGAGAACATGCTTTCTCATCCAGAAATATATTATTAGGATTTGAAAACTGCTTCAAATTAAGGCTGTTAGTCCTTTGATATTTGTCTTTCCTCCCTAATAAAAGCAATTAATTAATTAATTAATTAATTATCCATCCATCCATCCATCCATCCATCCAACCATCCATCCAACTTCTATCACCGCCCATCTCCCCCCAAAAGGGGGACTCTGGGTGTTTTACAACAAAGTCAGTAATGAAAACATATAAAATACAATATAACAACCCTAAGAAAAAATAAATTAGATATAAATATAAAATCCAAGAAGCAATTAGGTCATATCTGAAAGAGCTCTATGGCGCAAGCCAACCCCAAGAGGAGCTGTTACTCTTCCCATCCCAGGCGAGGTGGCAGAGCCAGGTCTTCAATTGTTTCCGGAAGGTCAGGAGTGTGGGGGCCTGCTTCACCTCCAGGGGCAGAATGTTCCAAAGGGCGGGTGCCACTGCAGAAAAGGCCCGCCTCCTGGACCCTGTCAAGTGAAATTCCCTTACCGACAGGGTCCGTAACATGCCCTATCTGCAGGACCGGGTGGGGCGGGTCGATGTTCTGGGGATGAGATGGTCCCTCAGGTAACCTGGTCCCATGCCATGTAGGGCTTTAAAGGTGATAACCAACACCTTGAATTGGACCTGGAAGCAAACTGGCAACCAATGCAGCTCGTGCAGCAGAGGTGTCACATGTGCTGATCTTGGGGCACCAATAACTGCACGCGCAGCCGCATTCTGGACCAGCTGAAGCTTCCAGATACTCTTCAAGGGTAGCCCCATGTAGAGCACGTTGCAATAGTCTATATTTAAATAAGAACAGTATGATGGACTGCAAAAATAATCCTTTTATTATAAGATTTTTTTTAAAAAATCTACCCGTAAAGAAATACTGATGTTGTACTTTGTAACTTACAGCTGTTAGTGTCATTAGCAACAGCTATGATGCCCATTGGTTGATGTGGGATATCAGATCTAAGAATTTTTGTATCTCCACCTGTATATTTATTGGATCGCAGAATAGCTCTTCTCACCCAGTCTGTCCAGAAGATCCAAGCATCATAAACAGCTAGACTGAGAAAAGTGCCAGGTCCAGATCTGACAATCACCTGATTAAAAAAAGACACAGATTAATTGAATGTGAAATTATTTATTCCTCAATATTTCTGTTTTATTTCTAATTAATTGGGAAGCCTCCATATTGAAAAAGTGTATTTGATTTTACACTGAATTAATTGAATGTCACTAGGATATATGGAATGAACTCATAATCAAAATAATGAGTTCAGATAAAAAGAAATGCTAGGTAATGGTTCAAAACACAGCAGTTTTTTCATCAGTGTCTCTTTAGGTATTGTTATCTGGACTGAACAAGGAAATATTTCATCTGTGAAGTAGAAAATTTATCTGTTTTGAGTAAACTTTTTTTAATAAGGGATAACTCTAACTGGGACTGTATTAAAAAGAACACTTGAAATGTTAGCCCTGTTTGCTGGTTACTAAAAGGAATCCTCCATCTTGAGGGTATGTGATCTACACTTGAATGGGAAACTATCTCATGCCATTTCCCTACTCTGCATATTGAAACTGTTTTGTGAACCATCTTTAATATCTGTTTTCTAGGATCTCTTAGAAAGCAATGCTCTGATTATTGTATGCTGCTTACCCAATTAGGATGCTGTTGGCACATATACAGGTTTTGGATATGTAAGGATGAAACTACATTTGCATTTGTATGTTAAAATTCACAATGAAATTATCTTTCACATGTGAATAGCAGTGATAAAATAGAAATTTAAAAAAACATAGTCATCTGGTAATTATTATACAGAAATTACACATATATATTAATAGAAAATCAATTTGTACTAGTGTGATCGAAGGACAGAAAAATTGTAGCATAAGCATTAAACAGATTTATTATAATAACAAGAACCTCAAATACCACCAATACAAACCTAAAATAGAAAATTTTAGTCTTGTCCACGTTTGAAATGGTCCTGTATTGTTTGCATCATTTCTCTATTCAGCATGGGCCTCACTAGCAAAAAGTTAAGTACCTCCCAGTCACCAAATGCCCATTCTATTAACTATCTAGATATTGCTATTATTCCTTCTTTGTTTTTAATAAGAATGCAAAAATATTAAATATTAAAGTTATTTATTTATAGAAATATCAATACATTGGTAAAAGTCAGTATTATGAGCTTACCTTTCGGTGTGATCCATCATATTCACACCTTTCTATTTTTCCCAAACTGCCATCGGAAAAATACAGTTTCTCAGCCCTATGATCAATGGCAAGTCCATTTGGTGTTAAGATGTCAGTGCTGATTACAACCTGTGCATTTTTGCCATACAGTGTAGCTCTCATGATGCTTGGATGCTGCTCATTCCAATTAGTCCAAAACATTAAACTGTATAAAAAGTAAATAATAATTTCCACATTAAAAAAAAACATTTTACCTACAAAACATGTACATAATGTATATATAAATCACACCTAACGATTCATCCACAAGGTATAAATCTAGTGTTTCATGGAGTGACATTAGCAAACAATAAAGGTACCAAGGAAAGTTCTGGTTATATTCTGTGAGCTATAGACAGAAATACAAGGGAAAATTCTGAGAGCACAGAAATATGGGAAAGTTTAAGGAAAAACAATTCTTATCTTAAATTAAAATGCTCAGTAACAGGTTGTCTCCCACATCTCTTTTTTGTGGGGAAAAAATAATTCTTATCCTATGTCCAACATTTAAGCACTATAGCAAAATGTAAGTTCTGCAGCTCTCATCACTCTTTGGAGAGTTTTTGGGAATCAAAAACCCTAGTGGACTGACTGCAAATTACATAAATTTTTGCATGTGCTTAATTTCTACCTAGCATGATTACACAATGAGATGAATGAATGAATGAATGAATGAATGAATGAATGAATGAATGAATGAATGAATGAATGAATGAATTGGTACCAATCGAAGAGAATATTTGTAGCTCAGGGTTGAACTGGGGAGTCTTTGGTGCTCTCTGAGCTTTGTTGTTTTCATGCAGACGTTTCATTGCCAGGCTAGGCAACATCTTCAGTGCGAAAAGGGAGTGGAACTTGCTGTCTGTTTATATACCCTGGCTTGTCCTGCCTGTGTTGGTGGGGGTCTTGTACTCTACTTGGTAGTTCCTTGATTGGGCTGTTGTGTGCTGTTTGGGTGATTGACTGAGTTAATAGTTCCTTGATTAAGGTCTGTTGTGTTGTTTGATTGCTCCTCTGCTGCTAATCTTGCTGTTAATCTATGCATATCTTGTTGTTGATTGCTGGCCCAGGGGTGTTCTGGTCTTCTGGCTATTCTATTGTCTCTTATGAATGGTATGTAAATGTTGTTAACCTCTATGTGTCTGTTGATGGCTGCTTTGTCTGAGTGCCAAGCTTCCAGGAATTCTCTAGCATTTTTGGATTTGGCCTGGTCTAATATGCTCACAGTTTCCCAGTTGAAAGTATGGTTAAGTCTGTCCATGTGTTGTGAGATTAAGGAGTTTTCATCATGTCTTCTGACTGCTAGTTGGTGTTCGTGGATGCGTTCTGCTAGTCTTCTGCCAGTCTGTCCTACATAGTGGCTGTTACAGTCCTTACACTGTATGTTGTAGATAACTCCTGTTTTTTCTTCTTGGGCTACTGGGTCTTTTGGTTTACTTACAATGTTCTGAAGGGTTTTGGTTGGTTTGTGTGCTAGAGTGATGCCGTGTGGATGTAACAGTCTATTAGTAGTTTCTGAGATGTTTCTGATGTATGGCAGTGTAATCCTTTTCATAGCTTCTGTTGGTTTTGCTGTGGTGGGTTGAGTGGTCAGGCACTTTTTGATAAAGTTGTGTGGATATCCATTTTGCTGGAAGATGCTATATAAGTGGTCTGTTTCCTTTTTCTGGTGTTCTGGGTTGCTGCAGTGTGTTTGTGCTCGTCTGAATAGTGTTCTTACACAGCTCCTCTTGTGTGAGGTTGGGTTATTGCTTTGATAGTGGAGCACTTGGTTAGTGTGGGTAGATTTCCGGTAGACTTGTGTTTCTAGAATGCCATCATTTCCTCTACTGATGAGGATGTCCAAGAAGGGTAGTGTGTTGTTGTTTTCTTCTTCCCTTGTGAATTTTATTCCTTTGAAGATGTTGTTGATGGCTTCATGTGTTTCCTCCAGTTGATCCTTTTTTATTATGATGAAGGTGTCATCTACATACCGGATCCATACTTTGGGTTGTATGTGTGGGAGTGCTATCCTTTCTAGACGTTGCATTACTATCTCTGCTATGAGTCCTGAGAGTGGTGATCCCATAGGTGTTCCTTTGATTTGTTGGAATATTTGTCCATCAAACTGAAAGTAGGTGGTGAGGCAGAGGTTGATGAGGTCCATGATTCTGGGTATTTTGATCTTGGTGTATCTTGTTAGGTCGGGTGTGTTACGTAGAACTGCTGCCATGGATTCAATCGCTAGTGCTTGGTCTATGGATGTAAAGAGTGCAGTGACATCGAATGACACCATAATTTCATCTTCATCTATTTTTATGTCTTTGATTTTCTGGAGGCACTGTAGTGGGGAATTGATAGAGTATTCACTCTCCTCTGTGAGATGCCAAAGTTTTCTTGTAAGTTCTTTAGCTATGTTGTATGTGGGGGTGCCTGGTAATGATACAATTGGACGGAGTGGTATGTCAGGCTTGTGTATTTTGGGGCGTCCATAGAAGCATGGGATGATAGGTCCACTGCTTTTCATCCGCCTCTGTTCTTCTTTACTGATTTGACCTTTCTTGGTTTCAGTGGTGCGGCCTTTGTCTGCTGGGAGGATGATGATACTTTGGTCCATCTTTAGGTTTTTGAGGGCTACTCTTTCTTCTGCTTTCAGTTGGTTCTGTTTCCATGTCCTTCTGGTTTGTGGTATGATTATTTGTCTTACATTCTCTTGGATTTCTGTAGTAAGTCCTGTAGTTTTCATTGCTGCTTCGAAAGCTGCAAAGAATTCTAAGCACCACTGTCATTATGGACAGATCACAATATATACAAAAAGCCAAAGATTTACTGGAGGACAAAGAAACCTACACCCCAGTAAACTCCAATCCGATACAGAAACTTGACAGCCAGGTCAAAAGAATCCTCAACGACCTAACCAAGAAAGGTCAAATCAGTAAAGAAGAACAGAGGCAGATGAAAAGCAGTGGACCTATCATCCCACGCTTCTACGGATGCCCCAAAATACACAAGCCTGTCATACCACTCCGTCCAATTGTACAGGAGTTATCTACAACATACAGTGTAAGGACTGTAACAGCCACTATGTAGGACAGACTGGCAGAAGACTAGCAGAACACATCCACGAACACCAACTAGCAGTCAGAAGACATGATGAAAACTCCTTAATCTCACAACACATGGACAGACTTAACCATACTTTCAACTGGGAAACTGTGAGCATATTAGACCAGGCCAAATCCAAAAATGCTAGAGAATTCCTGGAAGCTTGGCACTCAGACAAAGCAGCCATCAACAGACACATAGAGGTTAACAACATTTACATACCATTCATAAGAGACAATAGAAAAGCCAGAAGACCAGAACACCCCTGGGCCAGCAATCAACAACAAGATATGCATAGATTAACAGCAAGATTAGCAGCAGAGGAGCAATCAAACAACACAACAGACCTTAATCAAGGAACTATTAACTCAGTCAATCACCCAAACAGCACACAACAGCCCAATCAAGGAACTACCAAGGAGAGTACAAGACCCCCACCAACACAGGCAGGACAAGTCAAGGTATATAAACAGACAGCAAGTTCCACTCCCTTTTCGCACTGAAGATGTTGCCTAGCCTGGCAATGAAACGTCTGCATGAAAACAACAAAGCTCAGAGAGCACCAAAGACTCCACAAATAAATTGGTCTAGTGGTTAAGGCAACAGGCTAGAAACCAGGAGACTGAGAATTCTAGTCCCACCTTAGGCATGAAAGCCAGCTGGGTGACTTGGGCCAGTCACTCTCTCTCAGCCCAACTCACCTCACAGGGTTGTTGTTGTGGGGAAAATAGGAGGGGGAAGGAGTATTAGGTATGTTTGCCGCCTTTATTATTTATAAATAAATAAAAAGAGAAGTCTGATCATGCTTAAGAATCATACACTAATGAATAGCTCATTCCTTGACCAACACCATATAATATTTTTATATGAAACAAATACTACTTAAAGCAATAGAAAAACACTATTGTAATCATCAACAGAATGAAAGAAAACATCTTGACTATAATCCCAAGAGATAAAGTGTACCTCTTTGTCCCACACCCTTGAATACAGTGGCTCAGGAAGGAAGAAAGGAAGGAAGTCATTTGTTCACAATGCAATAATTGTGAACAAAATTCTGTTAGCAGGAAGGTAAATAACCAATAAGAAATAGGAACATGATACCTACTTTTGGCATTCATCAAGGGCTAATACATGTGGGTGGTCATCTTCAGACATTGTTATTACTGCTTCTCTGTTGAAAGCACTTCTTCGTTTCTGATCAACTGTATGCCTTGTAATAGAAGATGTAGTAGAGCTGGTCCAGTACAAAGTATCCCAAGCCCTATGATATGCTAGACCCTCCACAGATCCAACATCTGTCACAGCAGATTATTAAATACATGTTTTAATTAAGAAAAATGTATCAATGGTACAATAAAAAGTGTAACTTTTTTATATTTAGGTTCATGTTTTTTATATTTAAGACAACAATTGTAGGATAACATCACCTGATTATATAACTTTTATTGCATAATTTCTAAATGCATGCACTACATCTTAAAAGATCCATGATTTATACCAATTAATATATGGAAGATTTATTACAAATTTAGGTCTCAGAATGGCAATATTTTATTCCTTGGTGCGTGAAACAAAAAGAGGCAGGCAACTGATGCCATCAAGTTTTATAGTCTCTGAAAAATCAATTGTGTAGGTTAACCATTTTTCCACCTGGGATTTGTGGACCTATTCTGATTGCTTTGCTTAACAGTGACGATGGAATTGTAATCTTATACAAAGGATTGTGGGGGAAAGAGGGAGGAGAATGCTCTCTTGCAGAATATGCATACCAAATGCTGACTATTGACACAAGAGAAGTGTGGAGAAAAATTACCACAAGCCTAGAGATTAGCACGTCTTGTAAATGCCATAAATTAGTGATACCTGCATGTACACAAGCACTCTTTTAGGTCACAAGCAAAAGCAAAACACTGAGGGCAGGCACTCAATGCACAGAGCACTATTTATATGCATTAGATCTTGTTCATGAAGCAATAGGATTTTCAAGTGAATAGCATATTTAAATGTAATATGCACTAATGCAATATAATATTAATATACAAACACATTATTTGTCTGTTGCTGACAATCTGAATTTAATCAGTAATATAGCATGTAACTGATTAACTGTCTGCCCAACAGAAAGCAACAGCTTCTGATTTACAGAAGTGGTGGTAGAGTGATCGCATCATTACATTGCCAAATGTCATCTATCACTTTTATTGAACTTAACGAAGATGGATTACATTGCACCAATAAGACACACCCTATAAATACTATCATGATATTCTTTAGTTGATTTCACTGGAGAACAAAACAGCAAAAACAAAAATCAATAGCTGGAGAAATCATGTAGGAAAACTTTTCTATGCATATGCTGAATAATACAAAATAGCTGAAAGCTCAAGTCATTGCAGTGGTCCCTTTTACAGCTGATTGATTTTTAGTATTTCTTCTTTTTAAAGTTTCACCAAGAATGTTGGAGTCTAAAATCTTAATTTTTTCTCATCCTTAAAGTTGACATTTGTCACATTATCTTTATTTTATCATTTTATTAAATGGTTAATTAAAAATCATTTCTATTGGAAGGTTCACACATTTTTCATCTGAGTCATGGTGTTTAAATTCTTGTGAAATATATTCCTTATATATCAACCTTATCTTATTTGGCGGCTGGCTGAAGCAGCTTAAGGCCAGAAAATCTATATGTGTGAGTCAATTCCATTGCTTCAGTTCCAGCCATGAGCTTCTGCAGATAGGAAGGAGCAAATGACTTCACAACATTGCAACACAAACTTCACGTTTGTACTTGTACTTTTGTACTTGTATCATGACATCTTACAGAAGTCCATAAGAGTCACACCAGTTTCATAATATCAGTTTCATGATATTACAATGCACAATTCATCATTTTAACAAAATTGTGTCTTGCTACCAATGCTCTTAGTTCCAGTATGAATCTTTCTGCATGGTAACTTTATTTTATGTTCCTAACTGTGTTGGGGGAAGATGGAACATTATCAAGCAAACATTTGAACAATAATATGTAGAAGATTTACTGATACTGAATGTGTAAATCTGAACAGAACATGTAAATCTTATTTGGCATAGAATAAGATATATTTATTGGATTTAATGGACTAATAGAATATGTAATAGAATATGAAGCATACAGTGTACTGAATGGCAGTCCATGTATTTTTGAAGCTATCATATCTCTGTTGAACACATACTTGCTTTTCTGTTTAGTGGATTCATTCTTTGTATTTACCCAATTTATCATTTTAGAAACAATCTGTCAATTGTTCTATTTGGCCAGACTTTGGAAATGAGGTTCTTTTCTAACAATCTGTTCATGTAGAATACTTGTAGCAGATAACAGGTGGTCATTATTGGTAACTGGGATGAAAATAATTTTTGAAAACTATAAACAATCTAAGAATAAGTTTCAATAGCTCACATATATTACAAATGGCACAATGAGATCCCTAATTAATTCTTTACTTTTTCACAGAGCTCCTAAGGAAGCAACACACCATTAATGGCAGAAAAAAATATTTTAAAATGTATAAAAATGAGTACTGAACCATTTGCTGATTGACAGTTGGCTTATCTGATTAGATCCTTATTCAAAACATTAAAACATATTACTTTGTGTTCGGAAATATTCATATGTAGTTGTAAAAGTAAAAAAAAAGTGACCTCAAAGATATTAGAATATAGGGTGTACAAAATCATATACTTTTTCCAAATATTTCTTTTACCACACATTATGCAAGAAAGTTAAAGACTAGCTAATTTCTCTGACTTCTGACCATGTATTCTCAGAAAAATCACTTGAAAATAAGTTATTTTGATTTACTGAATTATATTAGCTACCTAGTAACTAATTTTTCACAAATGTAATAGTAGCTTCTGTTTGCAGATGGGATTGCAGGGAGAAATGCTTTTTGCTAGTTATACTTCCACCTGCAGCTGTCATGTCCACTATATCTTGGATAATTTCCCAACCTTCTATAACAATCTGAGGGATAGAGGAGCTGCAAGGCAAAGAGTTTTTTGCTGGTTTGAATTTCAGGATCCAAGCTGCCGTGCTTCATAAATTCTAAATAAATAAATGAATGATTAATTACTTTACTTTTTACAAACTAATGATTTATTTATTTTATGGAATTTTAAATGTATTTTATGATATTTCTATACTGCTAACTTTGTGCAGACTCTTGAAGGTTTACAATGTAATAAGGTCTATGAAAACCTAGGACAATCTCTCCCCCCCCAAAAAAAAACACCCTCCACATACACACAGAGAGAGAAACCCTGGCATCACAGTGATTCTACAGTCTTCAAGAATCAAACACTGTATGGAAGACCTCTGTCATGACAGCCCTCTGTAAAAATATTAGGGAGGGCACTGCCTGCATTTCTGGATGTAAGGTCTTAATTAATCATCTAAATTTTTTTCTTCCACCTCCCGATGCTCTTAACCTACTTGTTATTCAGCCTACATTATAGGATCAATTCCCTTTCTTTTCTTTCTAAATCTATTAACCCATCACCCATCATATTTCAACTCCTTTTCTCCCTAGTTTCTTTTTTCCTAAGCTAAATCTATTAGCTTTATCACTGACTAACCTCTCTATCCCTTTTTTTCCCTTCCTTTTTTTTTCTCCCTTTTGGAAAATCTTCATGATTAACCTGTTAATTGCTGTTTCACTTAAGTCGCTATATCCTTTAAAGAAAAAAAAAAGAAGCTTGTATGAAATGTCTCCCTTTTACTTGGCTAATTCAGCTTCAATAACATGCTCCCAAAGAAGGGTGGGAAGTTAACTTTTTTTTAACTGGTACATTCCAAAGCAGCCCAAAGTTCCCCATGATGCAGTTTTCATATCCTCAGAATATTAATATCTCTATAACTGCTGTGAAATCCAGAAGATGTTTTGTAATATTTTATTGGACCTCGCAGAAGAAGGGAATGACCAATGAATTCCACATTGGTGCCAAGAAAACTATTTCAGCACATCCATCTAGTCACCAGAAACTTTGGGAGGACCATTTACCAATGGCAGGTACTCTCATCTCATCCCATTTCCTGACTGTTCAGTTTTCCCTTCCCCACATAGCTACTAAGCCATCCCAGAGACACTGTCCTTTCAGAAAGCTTCCTAAATAGAGCAGACAGTTTTGCATATTGAACTCAAAGTCAACTTTGTTTTTTCCCCAAAACACACACAGTGAAAAGAAGACCATGATGCAGCTAGGACACTGGGTCAATGATATTTTTGGTCTGCCTTATTGCTCAGCTCAAGGGAGCACTGGGTAGCTCATCTGTAGTTCTTGATGGTTGAAAATACGATGAAGACAAACACAGGGCAATAATGAAACTGATTCATAATGTTTAGTGAGTAAAAATCAGGACTGTATAGAACTGCCCTAATATTTCATAACAGTATAAGACATACTGTACTTAAGAGTATCTCTCCGTAATTCACTTAATACATTCCTGTGTTTCCTGTGTTACTTTCAGTCTATGGAATTTACTCTCTTGAGAGCTCATTTGGCCCCTCCTCTCTATCCTCAGACACATACTGTATCTTTAAGTAGTCTTTTAAAACAACTTTTACAATCTCCACTTTAAGTGTTTATTTTTTGTGGATTTTTGCAGGGTTGTTTTATGCTATAAATTGGCATAATTGTTTAATCTGAACAGAAAGCCAGCATATAAATTTAATATATATTACAGCAAAAAAGTAAATAACTCTTCCTTGGTCTTCACTGAACTCATCTCACATTCATCTTGTGGTAGTATTAGAAAGTGAAAAAGTTCTTGAACAGAAGCTTGAGAATGTAGTGATAAATTATTATAAATATCCATGATAAAAAAAATGATAACATAAATGTTAAGTTAAATACCTATTTGACAATTTAATTTGGATCATTTAACTAAAAACCATGGTAATACACATTTAAATAATCTTAACAGATTCAATAAGTGGAGATTTATGCTATATATAACTTTGTGTTAAGGATATATTGATTTTTTTCCTGTAACCCTTATTGTTTAACATACAAATAGTATACTTGGACCACTAATATTCAAAAAATGGTAAACAAATAAAAGTAATGTGGTATAATTTTCTGTATATAGAAAAATGAAAAAGTACCAGCTATTCTCCCTTTTATTTTGTTGAAAATATCATTTTTTCTTTGGATCAGATTTTTTAAAAAAATTCTGCATTTATATCATGAATAATCATGAAGATGGCTTGGAAAATAGAGATAGCACACAAATGTTGCTGCCAGAGTGTTAAGTAGAATGGCTAAAGCAGAGCTTTCCAAACTTTTCATGTTGGTGATACACTTTTTAGACATGCATCATTTCACGACACACTTACAGCAGGGCACAAGGCAGGCACTAGGACCTACGCGGAATCACAGCAGGTTTGGAGGCAGCAAGGCACAAGGCAGGCACTAGGACCTGTGCAGAATCCTGGCAGGGCAGGTTTGGAGGCAGCAGGGCACAAGGCAGGCACTAGGACCTGTGCAGAATCCTGGCAGGGCAGGTTTGGAGGCAGCAGGGCACAAGGCAGGCACTAGGACCTGTGCAGAATCCTGGCAGGGCAGGTTTGGAGGCAGCAAGGAACAAGGCAGGCACTAGGACCTGTGCAGAATCCTGGCAGGGCAGGTTTGGAGGCAGCAGGGCACAAGGCAGGCACTAGGACCTGCGCGGAATCCTGGCAGGGCTCAGGGGCAGCAGCAGCCACGACTTTTTTAGGTACGTTTGCTGCCTTGAATTATTTATAAAAATAATAAAGGCGGTCGTTTAGCGACCGTTCAAAGTTACAACGGCCCTGAAAGAAGTGACTTGAAACTGGTCCGCACACTTATGACTGTCATAGCATCCCTATGGTCATGTGATCCAAATTTGGGCACTTGGCCACTGGCATGTATTTATGACAGCTGCAGTGTTCAGGGCTGGTAGCCATGGTGAAACATTGGATCAGGTATTAAAGTCCCCCACGAAATTTATGACAGTCAAGTATAGAGTGAACTTCGAAATGTTTATCACCATCAATAATAAGAGGTTGAGGGAGTGGTGGTGGTGATGGATGCCAAGTGGATGAAGGCACATAGCATTTAAGGAGACTACAGTGAAACACTGGGTGGATGCATTGTAAATTCTTTGGTAGTTGAAGTTTAACAGTAACAGGATTAATTATTTTGACAATTGGAAAGGGTCCAATGAATTTATGAGCCAGTTTCTTTGATGGTTGGGTAGATTTAAGATGCTTGGTGGAAAGGTATACTTGCTGTCCAACAGTAAAGTTCCATTCAGGTGAGCGTTTACAGTCAGCAAAGTGTTTGTATGTAGCCTGAGCTTCTTGCAATGTTTGTACAATTACTGGCCAATTTTTTCTTATATTTATAATCCAAGCATCTGTTGAAAGAGGTGAATCAGAGGTTGTGGTAATTCAGGAAATGGAAGGAATTCCTGCCCATAAACAATGTGGAAAGGCAAAAAGCCAGTGCTGTGGGGCACAGAGTTATTGTAAGCAATTTCAGCAAAGGGGAGAAGATCAACCCAATCATCTTGTTGATAAGAGATGTAGCAATGTAGATATTGCTCGAGGGTGGAGTTAAGTCATTCAGAAGCTCCATCTGTGTGGGGATGAAAGGAGGAGCTTAGCGCTTGCTCCGCCCCAAAGAGTTTAAGAAAAGCCTGCCAAAATTGTGATGTAAATTGTGAACCTCTGTCTGAGATAACTCGAAGAGGGGGTCCGTGGTAGCGGTAAATATGTTGTATAAAGAGGTGGGCAAGTTGTGGAGCTGATGGATTAGATGTACATGGAATAAAATGGGCTTGTTTAGAAAACAAGCCAAATGACAGTTTTATTTTTACTGAGAGGTAAATCCACAATGAAGTCCATGGCGATTTGTTTCCACGGTTGTGTTGGAGTGGCAACTGTTTGTAAAAGTCCAGTAGGTTTACCAATTTTTCGTTTAGCCATGGCACATATAGGGCATGAAGAAATGTAGTCCTTGACATCTTTACATAAAGAGGGCCACCAGAATCGGCGCCGGATTAAATGCAACATTTTTACTAATGCAAAGTAGCCAGCTGATTTAGCATCATGAGAACATTGTAAAACTGCTGAGCGTAGAGGTTGTGGGATATATATTTGCGAACCTCGATACCAAATGCCATTGTGTTCAGTCAGTGAGGCTTTATTTTTTTTAAGCCAGGGATTGTGTTGCTGAAGTGCTAGAAGATCAGATTGCATTTCAAGAGGTGGAGTAATTGGCGAAGCTGACATTGTGTGTCTCATAGCAGCAATGCGGTTAGGTTTTGTGGCACAGGAGTGAAATTGGCAGTTACATCAGTTAAAGAAAAAATAGGTTCAAGGTCCGGCGGGGGCTCTTGTTCCGGCCAGCTGCTGTAATTGTCATCATCGAAATTGAAACTGCCAGTGAGACAGTCAATTGCTGGCTGTCTCACTTTGAGCCATGCTAGACCCAAAATCATGGAATATTGGGCTATGGGAGCTACTAAAAATTTTAAAGTCTCTTTGTGTGTTCCAATATCCATTTCTACTGTTTCAGTATAAAACTGGACAGGATCTAGTTCAGAGCCATTAAGTTGTGTGAAAGTGACTTGAGTTTTCAAGTGCGCAACCTGAAGTCTCAAGCCTTTTACTATTGCAGGGTGGATAAGGCAGCGTGTGCAACCACTATCTACTAAAGGTACTCAGTCTGCACTTCTGCTAGTTCGTAGGGAAGTTATTTTTGTACCCACCAATAAACTGGGGCATGGGCCACTCACCATCAATTCCAGATGCCCATTTTGTGGAGCTGTTGTTGCCTGCCCTTGGGTGCCATCGTTTAGGACAGGCAGTTCCAGTTTTCCAATAACTGGAAATCTTTGTCTGCAGAGTCATCTACTGGAGTTGTTGACCCCCCTGGGGCAAGATGTAGCCAGATGATACCAGCTCCGTGCCGATAGATGCACCACTGGTAGCCTTCTTAGGAGTTGGCTTGGGTTTGGTAGTGGGAGTCTTGCTTCTGGGCTCTGGGGCTAGTTGAGCATGAGGGCAAGCTGAAGCGCGATGTCATTCTCTGCAAAAGCGGAAGCAAGTAGTATCTCTTGGTTTCTGCTCGCGGGGTGGTCTCCATCTTGGGTGTTGGTCTCTGTGTGGTTCTCTGCATTCCATGGGTGCAGGTCTCGTGCGGGCCCCGTGATCTGCTAGCTGATAGTGACTTTGCCATTTAACTTGTTCATTGGCTTCTTCAATTTCTCCGGCCAGGCAAATCTATCCACGTAAAGTAGGTGGTTTGTCCCGAGCTAAACACCACCATAGGATTTCAGAGTTTAAACCCATGGTGACCCACTAAATTTTCAGTTCTTCTGTCCAATTTGTCATTTGGCCAGCCAAATTTTGGAATTTGGCAGCATATTCTGACACTGAGCGGTTATTTTGTATACAGGCTTGTAATTTAGCGTGCACCCTGATTTCGGCTAATGGGTCTTCGAAGCGGCGATGGAGAGCAATCATAAACAAATCAAAATCCTCTAATTCTTCTGCACCAATATCATATAAGCCCACAGCCCAATCAGCTGCTATATCCTCCAGATGTGCAGTTATATACTGAATTTTGGACTCCTCATCAGGAAACCATCCCTCCCAAGTGTCCATAAAGACTCACACTTGGCTCACAAACCAAGCTAGCTTCTTGGGTTCGCCTGAAAACTTTACTTTTAGCTCTCTTAAACTGAACACCCCAGCACCCTTGTAGGGTGCTTGTCCGGGTGGCGGGAGAGCGGGCTGACATTGCAGTGCTGCTCGTGGCAGTGGGAATGCTCGAGGAGCCGGACTTGGTCTCTGCAACTGTGGTCTAGCCATTGTGCATTGTGGTGAAGTGGGTCTAGGCTGTTGCATAGCCGGTGCGATTGGTTGCAGTTGTGCAAATTGCTTCCTCATCTTGGCTATAACAGTGTGTAATTCTTTAACTTGCCCTTGAAGTTTGACCACATTAGGGTCTGGAAGTTGTTTTCTATGGGGCCGAGACCCCCGGTGGATAGTTACCTTAGGTGGTATCACTGGTTGCTGGATTTGCCCTATAGCCATAGACCAGCTGTCTCATTGTTTCTTGACGGCAGGCTTCTCTTTCCAAGCCTCCTCCTCAATCTGGTTTTTGGGTCGTGCACCCGTCTGATGCCATTCACGCTCGGCTAGATACCCAGCCGCCAAATATTGTAAGTCCGTTATCTCACCCGATTCTGGTGGTGATAGCCTGGACTCCCTGCTCAGTAAGGTTGGCTTTTCCTGTTCGGTTAACTGGGTCATCTGGATTTCCTCTGTCGGAGATTGCAGTCTCTCCCATCTCCACGGCAGTAACGTAGAGTGTAATTAACTCCTCGGGAGGACACCTCCAGTCTCTTCTTCACTTTTAAGTGACTGGGCAAGTCTTACTCCCTCCTGGTAAAGGGATCAGAACTCCGCAGAATATTGCTCTGTTGGGCCTTCATCTCTGGTGATGTGTGGTTGTTCACTATGCATCTCTCTAACCGCAGTAGGATATTCTGTCTCAGGAAGAACAGTATCCTCAGGGCAGGTAGCCATGGTGAAACAAGAGGATTCGAGGCTTACTGTGATAACCCCCCAGTGTCAGAATTCCCAACAAATGAAACCTTCAGGCAATTACTCTAAAGGATCCTTTATTCAGGATTAGTACACTTCAGGCAGAAGAAGGCTCGAATAACGGTTTTCGCGCCAAGCAAAACGTTATCAAAGCAATGGCAAAAACAACACCCATAAAAGCTCAGCCATAACAAACTAATTGCCACTCCAAAGATCCCCCCTCCCTATGGAATGTTCCACAGGGTTATCAGCTCTCTCCATGCAGCGCCGAAAGCAAAGTCTCTGAAGCTACATGTGTAGAAAAGGCAAAAGCATGACAGATGAGTATGTGAGGCTGACACCATGTGATTCGCTTAACAACCATGGCAAAAAAGGTCATAAAATTGGGCATGGTCACATGATGACTCATTAAATGACCACATCACTGGGCAAAGGAAGTTTAGGTCCCAATTGTGGTCGTAAATTGAGGACTACCTATAATCCATGAAGATAATTAACAGTATTTCTCTCACTAGAAACTGATATATTCTAGAACTATTATGGATCAATAGTAAGATTATGTAGCTGCTAATATTTCATGTTAAAAATACATAAATATCCAACCTTTGTTGTTGTTCATTAAGAATTGATCTCACACCACAAATATAGCATTTAACTTTAAAAGTGAATAGAACATACAGCATATTTAATTATAATTGTGATAACTGTTCTTATATATATTTATGATGGTAAAATTTTATCAGATATTAATATCCTTGTAAGTTCTACATCTCTTTTAAGTGAACTGGAAACATATTAGATAATAGGTTGTTTATACATTATAAATCTACTTTCAGTGAGCTGGAAGGAAGTGTGTTAGATAATGGGTTGTTTATGAGTTACAAATCTGTTCAGTGAACTGAAAATTTGTCAGATAATGGATTGTTTATGAATTCTAAATCAATATTCAGTGAGTTGGAACTATGTTTGATAATGGTTTGTATATAAGTAGTAAATCTATTTCCAGTGAACTAGAAATGTGCTAGATAATGGGTTATTTCTAAGTAGTAAATCTGTGTCCAGTGAACTAAAACATGTTAGGCAGTGTGATGCTTGTGATGTATAAATCTGTTTAGTGAACTGAAAAAAACTTTTAGCAAAAGACTGCTTATGTGTCTTTAGGATTCCATACATCACAAATGTGTGATTATATGCATGCTATAAATAAAACATGTCTTGATGGTTATGTGAAATGTATGAACCAATTTTTTTTCCTGTGTGATAAATGTCCAAATGAAATATAAATGTAGATTAATAGTATCATACATACCATTGATACTAATTGTTTAATTAGTTATGATTTTCAGTGAAACCATTCCTATTTTTAATTGGTGGAACACCAAAATGGATTATATTTTGAAAGAAATAAGACAGTGACACAATTATCAGGGTGAGTATTTACCTAATAATTGATGTTTTTCAAGGCACTTCCCATGTATTATTCCAACAACATCTTTACAAAATATTCAGTACTTATTTTTCCTCATTACTGATGGAGTAGCTAATGGCAATGCTGCATGGCAGCTTAAGCTGCTTCTTTCCCATGGTGCTCCCTGCTCTTCCTGAACTTGACTTTAAACACTACAGTCTGGACTGTAAGTGTCTGGCAACAAGGCAGGATGGAACTCAGTCTGGATGATGGCCACTGCAGGCTCTGATTGGTTGTTCACCTACTTCTTACCCTTCTCATCTGTACAGGGAAGGCAATCCTCACAGGCTGGCACCTGTGTTAGGTCAATCCATGCCTACTTTCTACTTTTAGGGACTGTTCCTTCCATTCTAGTCCCCATTCTTTTCCTTTGCTTTCTGAATGTCTGCACACATGAATGCCTTTACAACCTCTTTAAAACCACTATAGATCCATGGAAACTTTGTAGCAAGGAACAACTGATGATTCAGTTTAAGAGAAGCAAAGTAGCATTCAATACATCTGTGTAGCAGCTTGAAGATGGGAGGGGGACTGAAAGGGAAGCTTTACGGTACTGTGGGGTGGGTGTGACAAAGTAAGAGGAGCAGAAATCAAAAGGATGCACATTGGAGAATGTAAGGACTGAATGGAGCAATGAGTCTCTAGAGGGGTGGGAAAACCTGGGGCAAGGATGACTTAACAAGCCATCCCTGGATCAACATAATAAAAAATGGCAACTGCTGGCCAGCCAAGAACATAGGAACCTGGCAACTGAGGGTGAAATTGCTGCACAGGGCAGGGGCAGCTGCTGGAAGGTGGGGGGCATGCCAAGTGCTCTGGCCAATCAGAGCTGGGGCAGTAATTAGATCAGAAGGAATTTATGTAGACCATCTGCTTGGAAGGACTTAAGAAGCAGAGATTGGGCAGAAGGGTGGATCTGCAATGGTCTGGAAGTGTTTGGAGGGAAATGTCATCTGTTCCTGCACTCAGGAGGCAGTAAGTGGCCCATACTGGTGATAGTGCAAGCAGAAAGTATGGATCGCCCAGAGTCCCAGCAATAGTGGCTTTTGTAAGGTCACTTTGTGACTTTATGACTCAGCTACAATGATTCACTCCAGGATATCCTGATTGATGTTTCAACAGATAAGAGCCCTTCACTGACCTTGTCTGGGCTTGGCAGATAAGTAGGGCCACATCAGGTTAAAACCTGAATGGGAGATCACCAGGGAATCCTAAGGTTAGACTGAAATGGCTGTTGTGGGTCTTCCGGGCTGTGTGGCCGTGTTCTGGAAGTTGTGGTTCCTAACGTTTCGCCAGCATCTGTGGCCAGCATCTTCAGAGGGCAGGAGCACAGATAGAAGCAAAATCTCTGTGCCCAGGTAGAGTGGCAATGTTCTATTTATAGAGCTAAATTATAGGAGATTAGGTGGGGTTTTTTGTTGTGTTGAAATGTTAACGAGTGGCTGATGAGCGTGATTAGCATGTTCATTGTGAGAAGTATTCCCATGTCCTGGTGGTTGGACTGAGTTCGTTGACCTTTTGCAGGCTGTTAGACTGTTAGACTGAAAATTGAAAAATATCCCAGAAGAAAACAATGACAAACCACTTCCATAATGTTGCCAAGGAGAACTGCAGTCTTGACTTTCTTTATCCTGATTCATCAGAAATATTTCTCATTTAAGCTAAATGCAACATTTTATGTGCTACCATGTTTTGGTTGATCTATTTAGCTTAACATTGATTATCACCTCTATAATCTATTTATGAAGCAAAATGAAGAAGGGGAGTTAACAGATGTACCAAAATTACCTTTAGTATTCTTGTAGCTTAAGTTGGCAAGAACCACCGCATTATACAATCTATCTCATATCCTTATTTTTTTGCAGCAATTATTTCTTAAATTCATTTTTCCTCATACACCACCTCTTTCACGTCTTCATTCCACCAAGCATTTCAATACTTTCTACTTGCATAAATCCACCTAGTTCTGTGGCACTCAACAACATAATTCTTTTCACCCTGGTGAATTCTTTTCATTCCAGGTGGGTTCCACTTCCTCTTGCCTTATGTCAACTTTCCCGTCATGCTGTTGGGAGATTAGTTTATCTTACAATACTTTTTCCTACAAAACTGTTCTTTCTCTTCCTGCAGGTGCTCTGCTTTTACTCTAATTTCTTTCATTTCTTGCCTTTTCTTCCATATCCATTTTTTAAAAAGTTCCACCTTTGACACTATGGAAAAATGGTCCGGCCCACTTCTCAGCAACCTTTCACTAATTCTCTCAATATTTCAATATTTATAATCAATCATATTTTTAGGTTTATATTCATTAACTTACCATTTGCACATAGGAATAGATTTAATAAAAAGATTTATTAATCATGTATTTATTAATCATGTATTAAAAGAGTCCTTTTTCTATGCAAATATGTAGTCCTTGACTTACGGCCATTTGTTTAGTGACCATTTGAAGTTACGATAGTGCTGAAAAAAATGACTTATGACCGGTCCTCACACTTATGACCTATGTAGCGTCCCTGCAGCCACGTGAGCAAAATTCTGGTGCTTGGCAACCGGCATGTATTTATGATGGTTGAAGCATCCTGGGGGTCACGTGATCATCATATGACCTTCTCAGCCAGCTTCCAGCAAGCAAAATCAATGGGGAACTGTGTGATTCACTTAACGACCACCGCAAAAAATGTCATGAAATTGGATGCAGTCACGTGATGCCTCGCTTAACAGCCGCACCACTTAACAACAAATTTTCCAGTCCCTATTTTGGTCATAAGTTGAGAACTTCCTGTACTCATTAGATAGACATGATTCTTATTTATTTTAGGGTGTCTAAATGGTCCAATCATTTTTTTCGGTACTTTCTCACTTCATTCCAGCCATCCATTCATACAAGTGACCTAACAAAATAACTTTTTCTGGGTTGTACTTATTCAAAACATTTCCCCCCAAAAAAAATATCTTTGGTTATTCCCTTATCACCATTCAGTGGAACATAATGTGCAGTTATTACCAACCAATAGATTCATATTTCCTGCAAACCTAATATTTAGACAATACCATTTTATATTTTCTGACATTAATTTAGTTTTTGTTCATAGTTAACCCTACACCTTCATTTCCCTGCATATATTCACCACCTTTATTCCATTAGTTCAGATCATTTTCAGAAAAATCTATGACATCCTTTCTCTTTCTATTAGTTTCAGTGACACATAACATATTATTTTTCTTTCTTTTGTTTCATTCATTCATTCATTCATTCATTCATTCATTCATTCATTCATTCATTCATTCATTCATTCCTTTGCTGTTTACTCCTATTACATGTGCCAAAGTTATCTTTCATATGCCAAAGTCATCACCAGTTGCATTCATAGCAAACTGCAATTATGCCAACATGACAATATGTGCATTGTGATGTAACCATGTAAATACTGTGATCAAATATTTGCACCCTAATGTTTGGTGTAAGTATGTAAGAAATGTAATTGGTATGATGATTACATGATTTTATCATTTGCCCTCTTTGCCCCGTGCAGATACGCATGTCATCACCCAATGGACTAACAGATATTGATCTCCACTGCTCATTATAGCTTTGGTCAACAAAGACTTGCAGGACGCTTTTTAGTAAGAGTCCAGAGTCCCCAGGTGTGGAGGAGATGGGCGGTGATACAAATTTAAATAATAAATAAATAAATAAAAAGATAAGGAACTTATTAGTCTTAGTTATATCAGTGTTGCATGCAGCATTCTCTGCTGATGGTGGGGACAGTATCACTTAGTTTTCATACTTTTTAGCTAAATACCAAGTTTTACCTGAAGTATTTGAAAAGATAAAAAAGAGGGAAATAAGAAATATGATATAGTATTGAATGACAGATAATGAGGAACAAACCAAAAGTAAAAATTAAAATTAAAAATAAGACAAAGTAAAAAACAGTGTGCAAAGCACAAGGTGGCATTGTTTCACACCATATTTCAGCATTCTCACATGAGATTTTCAAAACTGAAAATTCTTAACTAAAATAACTAAAAATATAATTTTAATTTCGTTTTTATAGCAGCAGATTTCATTCATGGTACAAAATATGTCCTAATGTCTATGTATGCCAATTTTTTAGCAAATGGGAAGCCCCTATTAATGATGCCAATAACATTGCTTATACATGTTGTAAATCTGGAATTTCAAATCTTGTAACTTACTATAATGATTCAGTTAATTTTAGTAATCACTGAAGTGTATCCAATTCTAGAAATTCTGCTTTCAGAATTCAGAATTCCTCCCCCTCCCTGCTTCATTCAGCAAAACATTTTAAAAAGGTGGCATTTAAGGAAAGGGGTAGGGAACCGAGAATTTGCCAGTATTTTTACAAATGTTTATCTCTTTCTCCAAATCACTTAGTTCTATGAAATAGAATAAATTAATAATCCTATCTCTTCCTTTTAAATAAAAGCTAACTTGCCACCCAGAGTTGCAAACACTAGGTGGCACATAAATGTGGGTAAGTAAATAAATATAAAGAAATACAATTCATTGTTAGAAAGTATACTTACTTTCAAGTATAATTTTTCTACCAGACCAATCATCTTTAATAAGTTGTATGTTTCCAAAATGTGCATCACTAAAGAAGATTCGATTAGTTCCTCTTCCTTTCTGCCTATAGTCAAAAGCCAATGCTATTACATTTTTGAAATATTCTGGATTTTCATAAGGTTGCACTGGTGAATTTAAGTTTGTCTCATCTGAAAGATGTATAGTTTTTAGTATTGTTCTTCCTGAATAGAGCAAGTACCCATCATGTCTTAAGCATGTCACTCCATCCTCTGCTAGATAACCATGCGCACAAGCACATGTTCTCTGTGCATTTCCCCGATAGAGACAAAGTTGCTGACATCCACCATTGTTCTTGGCACAAATGTTGGTTCCTACAGGAAAAAAAGTAATAATTCTGGACTTATAACTCAGCATAGTATATTCATTTAAATCATGCTTTAATTGACATGTCAATATGTTATTAAAACTTGCATTGACAATAATAATCTATTTTTAATCATATTAAAACAATTTGTTTCTGTTAATTAAAATGGTAGTTGATAATAAAGTGTAAAGATTATTATTAAACCATTTCAGTCATATATGAATTCAGTCATATATATATCAGAGGAACGAGAGATCAGATTGCCAACATTCGCTGGATCATGGAAAAAGCAAGAGAGTTCCAGAAGAACGTCTACTTCTGCGTCATTGACTATGCTAAAGCCTTTGATTGTGTGGATCACAACAAACTGTGGCAAATTCTTAAAGAGATGGGAGTACCAGACCACCTTACCTGTCTCCTGAGAAACCTGTATGCGGGTCAAGAAGCAACAGTTAGAACCGGACATGGAACAACCGACTGGTTCAAAATTGGGAAAGGAGTATGACAAGGCTGTATATTATCACCCTGCTTATTTAACTTATATGCAGAGTACATCATCAGAAATGCCGGGCTGGATGAATCACAAGCCAGAGTTAAGATTGCCGGGAAAAATATCAACAACCTCAGATATGCAGACGATACTACCCTAATGGCAGAAAGTGTAGAGGAACTAAAGAGCCTCTTGATGAGGGTGAAAGAGGAGAGTGCAAAAGCTGGCTTGAAACTCAACATTAAAAAACCTCAGATCATGGCATCTGGTCCCATCACTTCCTGGCAAATAGAAGGGGAAGAAATGGAAGCAGTGACAGATTTTATTTTCTTGAGCTCCAAGATCACCGCAGACGGTGACTGCAGCCATGAAATTAAAAGACTCTTGCTCCTTGGGAGGAAAGCTATGGCAAACCTAGACAGCATATTAAAAAGCAGAGACATCACCTTGCCGACAAAGGTTCGCATAGTTAAAGCTCTGGTTTTTCCAGTAGTAATGTATGGCTGTGAGAGTTGGACCATAAGAAAGGCTGAGCGCCGAAGAATTGATGCTTTCGAACTGTGGTGCTGGAGAAGACTCTTAAGAGTCCCTTGGACTGCAAGGAGGTCAAATCAGTCAGTCCTAGAGGAAATCAACCCTGACTGCTCATTGGAAGGACAGATAGTGAAGCTGAAGCTCAAATACTTTGGCCACCTATTGCAAAGAGAGGACTAACTGGAAAAGACCCTGATGCTGGGAAAGACTGAAGGCAAAAGGAGAAGGGGACGGCAGAGGATGAGATGGTTAGATAGCATCACCGATGTAACGAACATGAATTTGAGTAAACTTTGGGAGACAGTGGAGGACAGGAAGGCCTGTTGTGCTATGGTCCATGAGGTCACGAAGAGTCGGACATGACTAAACGACTGAACAACAACAACAACAAAGTCATATATGTAGAAATCTCTTATAGAAATTATTTTTATTGTGAATTTTGAACTATTACAAGAGATAAAGAGATAAATTCATGTAGGACCTGGATTTTAGGGAAATTTAACTTTCCACAAAGAACTATATTTAAATTCACTTTAAAAAGTTAATAGCAATTTATATAGAAATTCTATAACTTAGCAATTCCCTTGACTACCTCCCATGGAGGGAATTTACTGGAATGCAGTAAAGCATTCCATTTGCAAAATATGACTGGAAGGAATTTTGACCACCCCACCTCCCCTTTTCCATCAGCAGCTCTTTATGTTTCTTAGAAATCTGGTCTGGAGAATTATAACTACACAAAAATTATGAAAAATCAACTTTTCTCCCTCTCATCCTTTGAAATTAGTGCTTTGCAAGGGGGTGAACCAAGGGGGTGAACCATCTATTTCTATGTATGCTAATATTGAAGGATCAATATAATAATAATTAAATATTATTTAATTAAAGTACATTTCACTGTAATGTTTATCTGCTGCTTGATCAGAAATCTACACTGTAATATTTGTTAAATTTCATTTAGATAATCAGTTAAAAATTAAGCCATTCAGGACAAGTTGTTCATGATGTAAATCACTGTTAATATTAACATAAATGAGAAACATCTTTTTTCAGTGCTTAAATTTAGTTTGTACATCTTAAAGTACTGGATAGATTTTTTTATTCAGAACTAGATCATCTTCTGACATGTTCTGCTCACAATGATTTTTTTGTCAGCAGAAGCAGAAAGATAACTTTCTTAATATCCTGTTCCTGTGTATACATCTACTGTTCATAAATCTACTCTCTGAGAAAGTAAAAAGTCCAAGGAGGGAATGTGAGGGAACAACTGAAATTTCCCCCCCATACTTTCTGCCAGCTTGATCACCTGCTGGACCTAAATATTTGTATAGGAAGGAAGCCTGCTTTTCTGTATACAAAAAGAAAAAGAAATATATACAGTACACTCATACACACACACACACACACACACACACACACTCTCATTGATATAATTACGATTTGAACAACACAGATCACTTTGGGCACTGTTAATATTTTGTATGGGTTATATTGTATACTATTCAGTACAATTGCTCAATCTTCACTATTTTAAAAAGCATTCATGTTCAGTGAAACAATTGCCATTCAGTGAAAACAAAATACATAGACACACCTTAGTTGTTGTTCTTTTGTGCATGGGGGGCAATTTTAAAGGGGGATAAATTGTAAGCACAATTTTTAGGAAAACTCAAAATTACAGTACTTATTCCACTGCTTGAAGGCAGCATCAGCATATTCCAGGCCTAGTTTTAAATAGATATTAATTTAATTTAATTAATTAAATTTATATAACCGCCCATCTCCCCCAACGGGGAACTCTGGGCGGTTTACAATAAAATAGTTAAAACAGAATATAAAACATCAATATACAATATATAAAAATAAAAATATTAAGCCAATACACTGTTGCCAAATGGTTAATTTTTTGCCAAAATGACTTTTTCCTGTGCTTTTAAACTATGCAGGAATTAGCAGGTAAAGTCTTTCATGGCTTAAACATCACTTACTGCTGCAAATCAGAGAATTGATAAAGCTAATGCTATAATAACCATTTCAAAAACTATCAGCCATAGCCATATTTAGTCTGACAATGCCTTGTTTCTCACCCAGAGATTTTGCAATAGCTCCATCACTAAAACCTTTTAGCCAAGAATGGGAGAATTGTATTCCTCAGTATGTGGGCATCTGGCATCTGGCACTTAGGTATGCATTCCTGGGGTTTGCTAAGGATCAGATTCTTATGTGGTATGAAGGACAGATTACACTTCATGTCCTCCTCTATTTCTAATTAAACACAGCATCTTTTCCTGCCAGACAAGTAGATAATTGATGATAATTGATCATGTTCCGATGAGCCTTGCTATGCAAGCCTACAGATAGGTACAATATGTTCACAGTAGGAATTTTTTTTTACAACAGCCTAATCAGATTAAGCACTTTTTAGTCCACTGATTTCTTGAATAGAATCTTAAGGTGGTCTTCAGTCTTTTCATACTTTCATAAAGAGAATAGCAGTTTACTATAAAAAAAATTCCCTTCTCAGCCCTATGGGTGGTATGTGTCTTCCTCAACTTTGGATCCTCTACCAGAGGCCTGGGAGTTTGAGGGTTCTGCGCAGTATCTACATACTGCGGGAAAATAGGAAGAGGAAGCAGTATGAGGTATGTTCGCCACATTGAGTTGTTTATAAAATAATAAAGGCAGGATATAAAAATAAATAAATAAATAAATTTTTGTCCAATCCATTTTTACGGATTGTTAATTTTCAACTATTTAATACTGGCAGAAATTATCAATAAGTATGCATACATCAAACAGGAGTGGAGAAAAATTGCTGCAAAATGGCACCAGCTTGCAGTGACTATCAAATACACAAGAATCAGAAAGTTGGATTCCAAATGAAATTATCAAATTGTTTCAGCATACTTAATGAATTGAACAATGAGAACTTAGCTGAAGCCACCTGCTATATAACTGAAACTCTATTATCAATAACCAACAAAATCCTGGTGGTACCAAAAAACACAGTTCAAAAAGCAAAGTATCTGAACAAATGAAGCATGAACTATCAATCAAAAACCTTGTGGAATATACTGAACTAAACAAGACCATTCAAAGTGATTGAATGGGTGATTGAAAGAAGATATTAGAAAGTACAACCATCAGCTTATAGAGACTGGAGAACACAAAACAAGAGGAGATAGATGGAAACAACTCTGAAGCCTGATGACGACAAAGTAAGAAATGACAGATAGATGGAAATAACTCATCAAATTCAAGAAATAAGACAACTCCATGTCAACAAATCAGCAAGAATGATGTTGCACTACCCCAGACAGATCCGGTGCGTAACTTGGGAGTTCTCCTGGATTCACGACTCCTGCTTGAAGAGCAGGTGGCAGTCGTGACCAGGAGAGCTTTTACACAACTTCGGGTTGTGCGCCAGTTACGCCCCTTCCTGGAACAAGAGGCCCTTCGAACAGTCACTCATGCCCTGGTTATCTCTCACATAGACTACTGTAATGCGCTCTACATGGGGCTACCCTTGAAGAATATCCGGAAGCTACAACTGATCCAGAATGCAGCTGCGCGGACTGTTTTGGGTGTCCCAAGGAGGACTCATGTAACACCTTTGCTGCACTGGGTTCCAGTTTGCTTCCGGGTACAATTCAAGGTGTTGGTTATCACCTTTAAAGCCCTACATGGCATGGGACCAGGATACCTAAGGGATCATCTCATCCCCATCACTTCATCCCGTCCCACCCGGGCATGCAGAGAGGGCATGCTACGGATCCCATCGGTTAAGGAGTTCCACCTGGCGGGGTCTCGGAAGCGTGCTTTCTCTGCTGTTGCCCCTGCCCTTTGGAACATTCTGCCCCCGGAGATCAGACAGTCCTCCTCACTCCTGGACTTCCGAAAAAGACTCAAAACCTGGTTTTGTCAATATGCTTGGGGTCAGAAGGAGATTGGAGATACTTGGAGATGGCTAGCACCTTAGATTCGCTCTGAGGGGCCCTTTTTATAACTTAAGAATACTCTGCCTTTGGATTCTATTTTACTCATTCTATTTTAAATTATGGTTTATTATGTATGTTTTTATTAGAAATGTATATTAATGATTTTAATTCTGTTGTAAACCGCCCAGAGTCCCCCTTGGGGGAGTTGGGTGGTGATAAATCCAATAAATAAATAAATAAATAAAATAAAAGAAACCTTAGAATTAATCAGATCTTATATTTCAAATTATATGCTGACAATGTAGAACAACTAAACACTACCAATTATCCGCATGATGATGTCCCTGACATAATTCCAGCAGTAGAAGATGCTGTTTACAAACTCAAATATGGCAAAGCAGCTGGTTAGTATGGAATCACTGGAGATATTCTCAAATCATGTGATACCAAAACACATTAAATATTGGGAAAATTATTTACTTCTGCTTACAACAAAGAAGCGCCCACCTTCATGGAAGGATGCCAAAGACATTGTCATACACAAGAAAGATGATTCAGAAAATACAAAATACTACAGACCAATAAGCCTTCCTAAGATTCTGTACGTACTTCTCACACAAATTATTTCAAAGTGGATAAAAACAACATTGGAGAGAACAAGCTGGTTTAAGGACTGGATTTACTACTATAGATCATATACAAGCAATCCAGCAAATAATTGAATGTTGCAATGAATACCAAATACCATTTTGCCTTGCCTTCATCAACTATGAAAAAGCCTTTGACTCTGTTAAATTGAGTGATATATTTGAATCAGAGATAGGGGTGTGGAATCCCTACATCAGCCTCCTGAAATCAATATACAGAAATGCCACAACTACCATCCACATAAATGCAAAGACTGCCACCAACAAAATCTAATTCAATTAGATGATCCAATTTCACCAAAACTATTCTTAGCAAGCCTAATAGAAATATTCAAATGACTAAACTGGTCTGAAGTTGAAATAAAGTTAAAAGTGAATACCTTAACCACTTATATTTTGCTGATGGCATAGTCCTTTTCTCCAACAATGCTGAAAACTTTCAAAGATGAATAACAGAATAAAATGATAGTAGCAAGTTATCAGGCTTGAAAATTAACTTGAAGAAAATAAAGTCATATTCAACAACTATTCTCAACCTCTGTGAATAGCAAGTGAAAATCATGAACAGTAGAAGATCAATAGTTAGATCTACTTCTGTTAAAATATTACTATGGAAAGTGATATCATAGAAGAAATTTTGAACTGGATTAAACTAGGTTGGAGAGCATTTGGGCAATGCTATGCTATATTCAAACGCAACATACCAGCCTACTTAAAGAGGAAATTGTTTAATCAATGCTATACTGACATATGGTTGCAAAACTTGGATATTAAAGACAAAAGCAGTACAGAAGTTGAAAGTTATACAAAGAAGCAAGGAACACCAAATGTTTAACATAACATGAGGTCACAAGATAAGAAATATATACACCTGCCAACAGACAGGAATATGAAACATAATGAAGTGGGTAGCCTCACAGAAATGGCAATGGGGTGGTCATATTGCATGATGAACAGAACAATACTGGATAGCCACAATCCTCAATCAGAAACCATCTATCTATCTATCTATCTATCTATCTATCTATCTATCTATCTATCTATCTGGGCGGTTTACAATAAGGGTAAAAATGTTAAAATAGCACAAACGTAACTAAAAATCAAATACAATATAGAATATAGAATATAAATACAATATAAAATTCAGATGGTGATGATAGTTATGATACTGCTCACGTGTATCTGAAGGGCCATTTTAGGGCACCAGATATCTCCAGGAGTGGTTGCCACCTTCTCCACCCCAGGCAAGGTGGCAAAACCATGTCTTCAATTGCTTTCAGAAGGCCACCAGAGATTGAATCTGTCTTATCTTTGGGGGAAGAATGTTCTGGAGAGCAGGTGCCACTGCAGAGAAGGCCCGCCTCCTGGGCCCTGCCAGATGGAATTCTCTTACAGACAGGGTCCGTAACATGCCCTCTTTGCATGATCGGGTGGGGCGGATTGATGTAATGGGGACAAGGCGGTCCCTCAGATACCCTGGACCCATGCCATGAAGGATTTTAAAGGTGATAACCGATACCTTGAATTGCACCCGGAAGCAAACTGGTACCCAATGTAGCTCGCGGAGCAATGGTGTAACATGTGCCAATCTAGGGGCATCAAGAAATGCCTGCGCAGCAGTATTTTGGACAAGCTGTAGCTTCCGGATACTCTTCAAGGGTAGCCCCATGTAGAGCACATTGCAGTAGTCTATATGGGAGATGACCAAGGCATGAGTGACTGTGCAAAGGGCCTCCCAGTCCAGGAAAGGTTGTAACTGGCGCACAACATGAAGTTGTGCAAAGGCCCTCCTGGCCACGACTGCCACCTGCTTTTTGAGCAGGAGTCATGAGTCCAGGAGGACCCCCAGATTCCGCACCGGGTCTGTCTGGGGCAGTGCAACCCTATCCAGCACTAAAGATGTTAAATACCCGGAAACCGAGGATCCGCTCACCCACAGCTACTCCGTCTTACCAGGGTTCAGCCAAAGCCTGTTGTTCCCCATCCAGGCCCCCACAGCCTCCAGGAACTGAGAGAGGATGGTCACAGCATCACTTACTTCACCCAGGACGGAGATGTACAATTGAGTATCATCAGCATATTGATGATACCTCATCCCATGATGACAGATGATCTTGCCCAGCGATTTCATGTAGATGTTAAAAAGGAGTGGGGAGAGTACACAATTAACTTTGAAAGACCCAGAAAACACCCAAAGAAACATTGGACAAATGATGCCACTCAGTTCAATGGTGTGCTATGTGGCAATGTAATTGTAAAGCAACTGAAGAGGGCTCCATCCTGCAGTGAATTGATTTAGTTTGAAAATGAATGAATGACTGAATGAAAACAGGTACCGTATTTTCCGGCATATAAGACGACTGGGTGTATAAGACAACCCCCAACTTTTCCAGTTAAAATATAGAGTTTGGGATATACTCGCCGTATAAGACTACCCCTCTTCCAACGCACTGGGAAAAAAAAGCTTTCCCAATGCATTGGGAAGCGGAGTAGAAAGTAAAAAACTGCAGGGAGAAAACAGGGAAGCGGAGTAGAAAGCAAATAGTAATGCGAAGCGCGGCAGCGCGGGGTGTGTGTGTGAAGGAGAATATTGGGGGGAGGGGTGAGAAAGCTTTAATTACCTGGGCAAGGCAGAGGGGTGAAGAATACATTTCCAAGCTTTAGCGGAACAAACAATGGAGGAGGAGGAGGAGGGTAATGGGGGGAAGTTTGAAAAAGCAGATCCAAGCGCAAAAGTTACTGAGTCATTTCAGCGGCGGCTGGAACAGTTTTATTGACTCCAGCCTCCCTCCCTCCCTCTCGCTCTCTTTCCCTGGCGATGGACCAGTGCGGGGGGGGGTCGGGAGGGAAGGGAGGAAACGGCAAGGGAGGGAGGGAGCGGAGGGTGGGACCAGAGGGGGGAGCGTTCAAGAGGAGCGGATTTAAAAGAGCGGGGGGGGTGGCTTTAAAAATAAATCAGGGGTGTGAATCGCATCACCGCCGGAAGAATTAACATGTGGGCATCTGTATACAAAGCCCCCCCGCTCTTTTAAATCCACTTCTCTTGAACGCTCCCTCCCTTGCCTTCTCCTCCCTTCCCTCCCCCCGTACTGATCCATTGCCAGGGAAAGAGAGTGAGAGAGGGAGGGAGGCCGGAGTCAAAAAAACTGTTCCAGCTGCCACCAAAATGACTCACTAACTTTTGTGCTTGGATCTGCTTTTTCAAACCTCCCCCCATCATCACCACCACCCTCTTCCTCCTCCTCCTTCACGGTTTGTTCTGCTAAAGCTTGGAGATGTATTCTGGGGGGGGAGGGCCTGGGTGGAAAATCTCCGGGCCGATCAGCTGTGCGGCGGGGATCAGCTGTGCAGTGGGGAAGTGAAGTTGCACCCCTGCGGTGCGCCATCAGTGCTTCCGGTTTCAGCACCCGCCCTATAAGACAACACCCGGCGTATAAGATGACCCCCGACTTTTGAGAAGATTTTCCTGGGTTACAAAGTCGTCTTATACGCCGGAAAATACAGTAAGTATAAACAACCTTTTGAAGAATAAGTGGTGCAATAGCATCCAGCTATTAACAGTGCTTCAAATTTCTCTAATACAAATCAGATACAATAATAATTAGAACATTCTTATTTTATAAGAACCTTTTATGTAGATTACCAAAATGTGATGAAATTTAAGAACTATAAAATAATAGTCTCAATATAAGAAAACAAATTGAGTTCAAAACAGTACAGATTTGGTGCAGAATTGTCAAATAAAACTGCTAAGGAATATTCTCACTTATATTAATCCCCTGACTACTAGGGCTGCATGGAGCTTCAAATGGGTGCTTTATATTTGACAAAGTTTCAAAGAACTATCTCAAAGCTGCTTTGTGTAGCAAACTGGGTTCCCTAGCTTCTAACAGTGATGAAGTGATTTGCTTCAATTTGGTGTATTCCAGAGGCCCCTCAGCCTTCTGCAGAATGCACCCTATGGGAGAAGGATGAAGAAAACAGTTTGTGAAGTGCAACAGAAGGTTGAGATAAATTTTATCTTACAACACTGGCCAGGGGTCATCCAGACTGGGCGGCTGTGGCAGTTGTGATGACTGCCACAGCCACCTAGCCCAAACACCCTTGCTCAGTTGGTCAACTTCTGAGATCTCTCAAAATGCCAAGATATTCGGTTGGACACTGTAAATAGCTGATCAGCTAGCAAATAATTGAGAAAATCAAGTGACTTGAGAGGATGCTTCATGCACCATAAACTTCTCTCAACCACTTTCTAGTGGTGGGAGAAGGAAAACAGCAGGGAGGGATTACTGATGCTGTAAACTGTGAGACACAAAGCTAAATCTGTGAATCACCCAGAATATTTTCCTAACAATAACCACCATGCAGAACCTTCTAAAACATAATCTTCATCACAACAGAACTTTTACAAGTTCTTGTGGGTTACTTATCTATTTGGGGGTTTCCTATGTTTAAATCTTTATTGTCTCCTAATTTAGATATTCCTCCATTCAATCAATCAATCAATCAATCAATCAATCAATCAATGTTTATTGATTAGCCCTTAGGCCATATCAGAATACAAGATTAATCAGTAAATATTAATAAAACTCTATATAAAATTATAAAATTTTATAATTATAAAATATATAAATTTTATATAAAATTTTAGGGGCGTGGTGGCTCAGCGGGTAAGACGCCAGGCTTGTCGATCGGAAGATCGCAAGTTCGGAGGTTCAAATCCCTAGCCCTGCGTGCGGAGTGAGCTCCCGCACTAGCTCCAGCTCTTGCCAACCTATCAATTCGAAAGCATTCAAATGCAAGTAGATTAATAGGTACCACTTTGGTGGGTAGGTAACAGTGTCCCACGCACGTCATGCAGCCACATGAACGTGGAAGCGTCTTCGGACAACGCTGGCTCTTCGACTAACAAACGGAGATGAGCACCGGATGAGAGTCGGACACGACTGCACAAATGTGCGGGGGGAACCTTTACCTTTACTTTTTATATAAAATTAATATAAAAAGACAAGTTGAATAAGAAGTATAAAAATATGGTAAATAAGTATACATATAAGTGAAAATACACATCATATTTCCGTGTCACCTGTACAGTTTACCCCGATCAACCCCACATATGTAGATCTCAAGCATATTGATTTGCTTAAATACAGAGGTGTATTATATGTTATTTTTGGGTCTTGGCCACACATAAAATATGTTGTTCTAATATGTGATTCCCAGTGGGCCGTTCATTTAATGTATGGGCCAAGGTGCAGATCTCTCACCTTCTTGTAGAAATTACAATTGAATAATATACGTGCTATATCCTCAATTTCAGGCGCTCCACATATACAAATGCATTCATTATAAGGGATACTGTTAAATCTCCCAAATCTGACCATTGTATCAAGCTGATCAAATCTAGCTTGGGTGAATACCTACCTGAGATGTTTTGGCATTTGTATTTTTAAATAGTTGGCAATTTGAAAAGTGCATTTATATCAGCTCAGCCATTTCAGATTGCCAACCTTGCTAAGGGTGGCTATATGTTTTTGCGCTTCTATATCCAAGATTCTTTGTATAGCACTCTTTTTGACTTGATCTCCAGAAGCGCAAGAGACAGGGAGACCGCAACTCCTTATATAATTTGTCAGTTGTGTAATCCAAGAGGTCTGTAGGTGGGATTTTATCTGTTCTGATAGACACAATCTTGGAAGTCTATTGGACTCCATTTCATTGATTTTACACCAATAATTGTATGCTCTAATTTTAGACTGTGAGAGATTGTGTAAATTTCCAATTCGGCTCTAACTGCAGCAGCTGAAGTCCTTTTATCTATACCCAGGATACTTCTCAGATGCTGAGATTGTGCTTGTTCTATTAATGTAGTGGAATTTAAGCCCCAGACTTCTGCTGTATATAAAAGTATAGGTGTAACCTTAGCTTTATATACTTTGATTTTCGGGACTAAGGAACCTGGGTAGCTATGTGTTTTTAATTTAAGTAGTAGATTCAGGCGTGCCTTTGCTCTAAGTGAACTCCTTTGATGATGAAAAACCCAAGATCCAGTCTCAGAGAAAATTACCCCAAGGTAAGGAAACATATTCACTTGTACTATTACTTCACCATCTAATTGCCATCCACGTCTCTGCTATCTTTTTCCAAACACCATAATTTTTTACTTTGATTTATTGATGATTAGAGAGTTATCCTGACAGTAGGAGCTAAGTCTTCTTAACAATCTATGTAGTCCAACTTGAGAATATGGTAATAATATCATATCATCAGCGTACAGCAAGGTGTTACAATATGTGTTTAAGGCTTTAGGCATATGAGCTGCAGGGTCCTTCATTACTCCTGGCAGGTCATTGATATATAGATTGAATAGTAGTGGCGCTAATATGCACCCTTGTCTTACCCCTTTGTATGTGTTGATCCTGTTTGTAATAGCTCCATGTACCCCAAACCACACTCTCAAACAGGTGCTTGTGTATAGGGCTGTAACCAATAACAACAATCTGGGTTCAATTTTGAGGGTAATCAATTTACTCCATAATATTTCTCTGTTCACCATGTCAAATGCTGCAGAAAAGTCAATAAAGGCAGCATACAAGTGTCTCCTCTTACAGGCATATTTGGCAATCATGTGGTTCAGAATGAAGCAATTATCAATGGTAGATCAGTTTTGCCTAAAACCTGCTTGTTCTTCCGCAAGGATACCTTTTTCATTTACCCAGCTTTCAACTCTGCTCAAGAGGAACCTAGCATATATTTTGGCAACAATATCTATTAAACTGATGGGCCTGTAATTGCTGGGATCCTTTTTATTCCCTTTTTTATATACAGTATGGGAACCACTATTGCCAACTTCCACCTGACTGGGATCTGGCAGGTGTTGTTTATATGCGTAAATAGACCTGCCAATAGAGGGCCCCACCAGTCGGGATATTTTTTAAATAATTCGGCTGGTAAAAAATCCTCCCCCGGTTCTTTGTTACTCTTTAGACCTTTTATAATGGACTGTATCTCTTTTTCTGAGACTGGTGGCTAGGGAGGAGAGGCTTCAATAGATAGTGAATCACTCCTTAAGGACTGTTTCTCTGCAGATTCCGTTAAAGCAAATAAACCTCGATAGTAATTCAGCAGGGATATTCCTCCATTCACTTCCTCCTCCTCAAAAACTATGTTCATTGTTTCCCTATCAATAAGAATGCAAACAAATGTAAGTTACCAGTTTATTAAAGAGTTCATGGGATCTATATACAGTTAAAGTGATTATTTTTAATTTAAAACTTTGAAATGCAGGGGAGAAACTGGAGTGTTAATTTTCAAATTTGGAGCAAGACTTTTGTGTGACAATAACACATTTTTATAGACTTCAATAGGGTAGGAATACAGAAATTGGTGGCTTCCACTTTTTTCCCTGATAGTAAAAATTATGTCCTAGAATGATGCTTTTTGCAGGATATTCTGACCTGGAAACTTAGCAAACCCTCTGCTACATATTCCTTTTAGCTATTTGGAAATACCTTTAAAGATACTACTGCTACAAGTATCTTTTAAACATTTTCTAATCCGTTCACCTTTCCAGAAAAAAAATGGTTGAAAAGAGGAGAGGTATTTGGGAAGTCTTACAACCCATCCCTTTAATTAAACCAAATGTATGCCTTAATATGGGCATCTTACTACAACTTGTTTCCTGATAATATATTATTTTAAGGGCTGCTACAGGAATGCTCCACTCCTTTCTTAACAGATTTTCATCACTTATCTTAATAACAAACTCTCAGAGGAATTTGTTCAGGGGAAGGCACTTAACTGTCTTTAACTGGATAAAAGATTGCTCACTACTACTACATATACTTATCTCAGAGTAAGTGCCACTGACTCTATTTCTGAATAAATATGCATAGAGTAGCAAAGCTACATTAGCACTAAACAGTGAAGCATAATTTTTTCATCAATAGATTTTTCTGTCATGCTTGCAAGTGGTCACATAAAGTATACAAAATATGTTATTTTCAATAATGCATTCCAATATGTTATTATAATAGTAGATATGAGAGACATAGAAATTCTATGAGCTTTAACTAATGGTTTGGGTTCCAAATGTCACAATTATATGATTGCCTTTAAGTCTCAATATTGTATCAAGAACAATGTATCAATATTAATATTCATATTCATATTCCCAATACATATGCATATGCATATGCTGTCAGATTTCTTATACTATATGATATTGGTAAATTGGATTTCTTTTCAATGCAAAAGTGTTTTGGCAAATTGCATCTTTTACAAAGCAAAGCAAAGCATTCTCATGGTGACGTGAATGCCAGGTGGCTGGACAACAGAGAAGCCTTGGCGTTGTTTACGTCCTCATGAGATAAGGAGCGAGAAGGTACCATATTATGGCTAGCAATGGAAATCTTCCCATGAGAAGATATCCTCCTGATGTCCTTCCGTGGGAAGACTTGCCAAGGCCCCCCTGAGCAAGGAGGAGGGGGAAACTCATGCTATGTGCTTTAGGCCTAATGCTGTAGGCCTAGTGTGTGTGTAACAGCTAACTTCCAGCCAATCAGAAAGCTAGAAGAACTGAATATACAACCATGCAAAATGGTGTTCTATGTCTTCTTGATTTCTAGTGTCTCTTAGCTATGTAGTTCTTCACGTGTTCACTTCCCGTGGACTGGGCAGAGTGAGCTATGCCTGGCTTTGGGTATAGGCCATGGCAGGAACTCTGGCCCTGGGATCAATACACGGAACTCTGCTTATAAGTTTGTTTTTGTTTTCCTTTTACAATGATGTATCTTGTATATTCATCTTTTTCATTGTTGCGATAATGTAATTGTATCTGCATTATTGCCTTATGCCTATCAGTAAACACTGTTGGCCCTAACAAGCTGCATTCTTGTCTGTTTATTCTCAAGCCTCGGGTTTTTCCCCTTTAAGCCAGCATATACCCCATCAGGTTATGGTTGCCCAGAGAGAAATTTGCGTTTTCTTTGCTGCGTTGGACCTGGCTGTGCAAGGGAGTTTGTTTTTAGAGGCTGATTTTGGAATAAACATGTTTTCTTTGAGTGGTCAGCAATGGCTGAACAGTGTCTGGTCAGTCTGCCATTTGGGGCTTTAGATGGCACAAACTATCTGACCTGGTGTGTGGAGATGAAATCATTATTTTTGCAAGAAGATGATTTGTGGCAGTAAGTGGCAAATCCACTTCCAGAGATCCCTGGAGGATTCGGAGGGTTCTCTCTGAAGAAGTGCGTGTTTGGACTGTGCTTATGGCATTTTTGCTTTTGGGACTCAACTCCTCTGAATGGAATTATCTCAGCTACTGCATGTCAGCTACTCAGGGACTGAGTAATGGGTGCTGAGAGCTGTTGGAGCCTTTAATACACAGTGGAGCTCTGTTGCCCTTGGTGGTCTATTAAGACAGCTTTATGGTTTGAAGCTGCAACCGGTGAGACTGTGATGACCCACCTTGGTGAGTTCAAGACTTTGTTTGCTGCAAGAAGGCATGAACAAGAAGGCTTGTTTTTCTGGCACTGTGAAAAAGCGTGCGTGATTTTTGTCAAGCCTGGTCATAGGTTTGGTCTACTGGTCGAGTTTATTTGCTGTGGATTATTGTACAAGCCACTTCCAGGAGCCGTCTGTTGCTGTTGCCTAACAAAGTGTTCCAGCTGAAGTAAAACCTGGTATGGAATTTACAATAGCCGTGTTTTGGTGTGCTGCTTCTCAGAAACTTTCTACAAGGCTGTTCCCTGTCGTGTTGTCCAGCGGATGCTATCAGTACAAGAGGCCTGATTTACGAAGGGAGGGGACGCCAGATGCCAGATGCCAGCTAACCAACGAATCCAAGTCTTCTGCTCTACCGGCTGCTGTTTTGTAAGCATTTCTACAGAGACTCTGTTTTTTGAATTCAGTCGCTGTAAAGTTTGTAAACATGGACGGTTATTGTTACAAATTTTAGCCTTGAGTTCAGCAAGTCATTTTAGCTGATATTTCTGTGTAAGAATGTGTATGTGTACACTTGTTGTTTTTCTCTCCTCAGTGTTCCAGCCCTGGTCAAGTCTGAGCGCAGGTGCTGAATGTTTCATTGCGATATGAAACTGCTTATGATATGAGGCTGAGTGTGTTAGAGACAAACCTGTAACATCAAGTGTGTAAGATGCTGTGGAGATTGTGTGGACAGGACATTGTGTGTTTAATGTTCCCCACATCATGAATGCATCCATAAAGTTTTCACAAAGTACTGGGGTATCCTGGGATGGGAGAGTGTGTCTCAGATAGCCAAATGCATTCTGAGTTAGAACCCAGAAAATGTGCAAAAGTTTCTTGCTTGTGTAAACTGTGTGTAAACAATCTAAAAAAATCAGGACTGTGTCTGTTGCTAAGCAAAGTGACAGAGTGTTAACTAGACCATTTCAGTTGGTTCATAGAGATCTAGTTAGCCCCCATGTCCCAAGTAATGGTGGGGTGCGAGTTTCATGTTCCTTCTGGTTGATGATCATACCTGCTTGTGTTATTGCTACTTGTTGAAGTCTAAAGCGAAGGTCTGTGCTCGCTTTGAAGTGTATGTAGCAATAGTGAAGTGTAGTGGAGTGTTCCAGAATTGGCTTTGCAGGAAAGTATTCTCCCAAAGACTTGCCAATGTTGGAATTCTAGCTGAGTGTTGGTGTTGTGAATACCATTAAAAATAAGCCTGCTGTTAGTTGCTCAAGTGCCATCCCATGTCTGGGGAGAGGCTGCCTTGATTGCAGTGTGTTTCTAACTAACCAGGTAGTAGAATTCAACTGTAAAAAGAAGTTATTTTTTTTTCTTTGGTATGGCAAGCGCCCTTCACTGAAGTACCTGCATGTCTGTGAAACATTTGCATGTGTTCACAACCCCAGGTCACAGAGAAGGAAGAACCAAGGAAGCAGAGTGCTTCAGGTTGTTGGTTGTTGGTTGTTGATTAAAATCCAAGGCTTATCGGTGTTTCATTAAGCCATGGTCAAATCCAAATCTCCAGAAGTGCTTTATTTTTAAGCAGCCTACTGGTTGGGAAAGGTTATGCTAAGGTTGCAGAAGTGTTGCTGCATTGCTAGTGTAAACCCACTGTCCATAGTTCAGTAGATGGGCAAAAACCAGTTCAGGTTTCTTCTGTTCCCCAGTCTCCGAGTGTGAAAAGGGCCCCTCAGGTGAAGGAGTGGAAATTTCACCTGAGCAGTTGCCGGGCCTGGAGGGGGAGTCAGGTAGTGGAAGGAAAGAGACGGTGATGAGGATGTACAGTGGTCATTCCTCATGGGTCCTCTTATTCCAGGGTGTGAAGCCTGACAGATTTGTGATTTAGCAGGTGACAGTGTGTCAAGTTACCTGAGAAAACCGAGTCTTTGCTAGATGTGTTGCTCCTGCCTTTGAGAGGCAAGGAGAACATTGGAACACAGCTGTGGATAGTCAGTTTGAGTTTTGGTGAAGTGTTAAAAGTAACCAACCTATCCTTTATTTTAGTAAGCTGTAGGTTCCAGATGAGTGTTCAGAAAGACATTTCTTTCTGATAATACGCTGCAGTGTAAAGCCAGTGTTGCCCAGGGATTTGTTCACAAGAAGGAGTTTGTGAACTGTGGATCTAGTGTATGCACCCACAGCTAGGCCAGAATATTGACGTGTGGTGCGTTTTCTAGTTGCGTAGCGTGAAACAGGTGTCCATTTACATATTGTGATGTTGGCACAGCATATTTGAATGTAGATCTCCCTGAAACAGTGTGTGTAAGGCAAGCGTTGTGGCTCTGCATGTGTGGCAGTTCCCAAACAATTCATTGACTTAACAGGGTGCTTTATGGATTTTAAAGCAGGCCAGTCATTGATAGCATGGTGCAGATGCTAACTGGGATGTAAGAACAGTCCCGTGCTGTTTTCTATGTGTACATAAGAAAGTGTAGAAGTTTGTGTAGGACTTCTTACTTATGTGAGTGGTTTTCTGCTTAGAAACTGAAGTTTTCCACCTTGTATAAGAATTTATCAGTCAGCTGAGGTAGTTTTGCCAGCTGAAGGAGTAAGGCACAAATTCAAACATTTATCTTGGTGTTGAAGTTACAAGAGCCCAGAACAGAGATGGTTCTTGGTTTCCTACAGAGTGTCTTTTGTGTAAAGGAAAGCTTATCCTTAATTTGTTGTACAGTATATCACTCTGCAGTAACGCAGTGGACATGCCCTGAATTAGTTTTGCCCAAGTAAAAATACCAAGCTGCGTTTTTTTTCTTAAAATCAGCTAACAGCAGGCAACAGGATTGGAATTCCTTATCTATGCTGGCTGCGATTTTTGCAAAGGAGGGGACAGAACATTTGCGGGCAATGTTTGTCTGTTTCTCTTTGCCTGTGGTTCTATTACTACATAATTTGTATTATTTGATGTATTTGTATGTATCTGAATAAAACATTGCATGAAGTGTATATTGTGCATTATACATATGTGTAACAAGTGTTTTTAAACCATTTTCTAGTGTTGATGACTATTGGTTGTAAAAACTGTAACTTGAATAGTGTGATTAGTACATGCATTAACCTTTGTTGTTTCTGTTTCTGTACAAATGTATTTTAAAGCTTTGAACAACTTCCATCATTGTTTGCATTGTGTCGAAATCCAATGTGGAGGGGTGTCAGATTTCTTATACTATATGATATTGGTAAATTGGATTTCTTTTCAATGCAAAAGTGTTTTGGCAAATTGCATCTTTTACAAAGCAAAGCAAAGCATTCTCATGGTGACGTGAATGCCAGGTGGCTGGACAACAGAGAAGCCTTGGCGTTGTTTACGTCCTCATGAGATAAGGAGCGAGAAGGTACCATATTATGGCTAGCAATGGAAATCTTCCCATGAGAAGATATCCTCCTGATGTCCTTCCGTGGGAAGACTTGCCAAGGCCCCCCTGAGCAAGGAGGAGGGGGAAACTCATGCTATGTGCTTTAGGCCTAATGCTGTAGGCCTAGTGTGTGTAACAGCTAACTTCCAGCCAATCAGAAAGCTAGAAGAACTGAATATACAACCATGCAAAATGGTGTTCTATGTCTTCTTGATTTCTAGTGTCTCTTAGCTATGTAGTTCTTCACGTGTTCACTTCCCGTGGACTGGGCAGAGTGAGCTATGCCTGGCTTTGGGTATAGGCCATGGCAGGAACTCTGGCCCTGGGATCAATACACGGAACTCTGCTTATAAGTTTGTTTTTGTTTTCCTTTTACAATGATGTATCTTGTATATTCATCTTTTTCATTGTTGCGATAATGTAATTGTATCTGCATTATTGCCTTATGCCTATCAGTAAACACTGTTGGCCCTAACAAGCTGCATTCTTGTCTGTTTATTCTCAAGCCTCGGGTTTTTCCCCTTTAAGCCAGCATATACCCCATCATATGCATACATATGTAACAGAAATTGGCTATAGATTTCTTTGAGGCTGAATTGTTATAACCTAACAAAATCAGATGTGCTGCTGCATTATGGACAAACAGCAATTCACACACTTAGCAAGCATCCATTGCTTTTTATTCAAAAAGTCATCATTTATTTGAAATATGTATCCAAAAGTGAACACATGTGTTTAGGAAAGTTACATACAAAAAAGTATAAATTGGAGGTATTTTTATATTGATTTTTAAAAAGTAACTGAGTATATTACTGTTTTGAAATGTATATTAGTGTCTGTTCCACTAATTTAGGGGAAATGACATTACAAACTGAATACTAGGAAAAGTTGCACATAACAATATTATTATTATTATTATTATTATTATTATTATTATTATTATTATTATTGCAAAATGGTCATACATATCTATGACACTCACCCAGAGTGGGTATAGTTTGAAAACCACTTTCTTTTTTTAAGGTACCTTTTTTTCCCCCTTTGATAGTGGTCTCAATTATAATGTGTTATCTATCAACAAGTGTCTGTAATTTTCGTATATCATAGGGAACTTGCAGGAAGGGACTTTGGAGGTCTTCTAGTCCAACCCCCTGCCCAGGAATCCTCAGAGCATCTCAGACAAATGGCTGTCCAACCTTTGTTTGAAAACTTCCAATGATGGAGTACCGACAACCCCAGAAGGCAGGCTGTCTCACTGCTTAATAGCTCTCTCAGTCAGGAAATATCTCCTTATTCCAGGTTTGAACCTCTCACTGTAAAGCTTCCACTGGGCGATTTTTGTTCTAGCCCCTGGGCACTATGAAGAATAAATCCACATCCTCTTCCTGTAACAGTCCTTCTAGTATTGGAAGACTGCTATCAGGTCTCAATCTGTTAAGAAAGGAGTGGAGCATTCCTGTAGCAGCCTTTAAAATAATCTATCAGGTCTCCTCTTAGTCCTCTCTTCCTTAGGTTAAATATACTTAGTTCTTTTAACTACACTTTATTGAATGTAGTAGCCTTTAAGCCCTTCACCATCTTTGTCACTCTTCATTACACTCTTTCAAGCTCCTCATTATCCTTTTTCTATTCTGATGGCAAAAACTAGACACAGTATTCTAGGTCCCACCAGTGCAACGTACCATCAGATAGTATGCTAGAAGATGCCAACAGAGCCTTCACGACAATCCCTACTACCACTATAACTCAAACCAATGAACTGGTATATGCTACAGCCACTGTAAAGCTGGAGATGCTTGGCTACATGATCAAGAAGAACAGCTCTACATACCCCCCATGGAAAATGAGGTTGGAGGCTAAAATCAAGGCAATTAGGAGAGAAGTTAGTCAGCTGGTAGAACTACAGAAGGGTGTGGAGATTAAGGATAAGACTCGGCTACTGAAAAAATACAAAGGTCTGACTCCATCTGAAGCCCTAGAGACTACTAAACAAAAGCTCACAGCACTGGCTAACAGGCTAAGGAGATACACCAGAGAAGCAGAGGCCAAGAAGATAAATGCCCTGTTCACCAAAGAACCATCCAAGCTGTACTCCCAGCTGCAGTGCAACAACATAGTAAAAGCAGAGCCACCAACAGCAGAAATGGAACAGTACTGGAAGAACATATGGGAGAAAGAGAAGACACATAACACCAGTGCAAAGTGGTTGCATGACCTGAGAGCAGACCACAGAAATCTCTCAGAGCAGGAACCAGTCACCATCACAGTAGCAGATGTCCAACAGCATGTCAAGAACATGAAGAGCTGGACAGCACCTGGCCCAGACATGATCCACACCTACTGGCTAAAGAAACTAACAGCAGTACATGAATGCCTAGCAGCGCAGATGAACCAGCTGCTAGCAGCAGGCTCCCACCCAGACTGGCTAACACAAGGTAGGACAGTGCTGATCATGAAAGACCCCAACAAGGGAACAACACCGTCCAAATACCGGCCAATACCCTGCTTCCCCACAACATGGAAAGTCCTATCAGGCATCATAGCCGCCAAGCTGCAGGACCATATGGGCCAGTACATGAGCACAGCTCAGAAGGACATTGGGAACAACACCAGTTGCTCATAGATAAAGCAGTCACCCGAGACTCAAGGTCTAGACCAGAGCTTTCCAAACTGTGCGTTGCGACACTTTAGTGTGTCGCGACAAAACCCGGAACTGAACATGCACGGCGGTGGCATAGGGGGGCGCGGGGGGGGGCGGCATGCATGGCGGCCATGGCCGCGGTGCACCATCAGCGCTTCCGGGTTTTAGTGGAAAACACAAGGTCGTGGCCGTGTATGCCACGGCTGCCACGTGCGCCCCTGCGCCACCACCATGCACGCCGCGGCTGCCATGAGCACCCCCTGCGCCACCGCCGCTGCCGCCATTGTTGTGTCGCCAACGGCGGCAGTTTGGAAAGCACTGGTCTAGACAGACCAATCTGAGCACAGCCTGGATTGACTACAGGAAAGCCTACGACTCAATACCACATACATGGATCTGTGAATGCCTTGCACTATACAAAGTCAACAGGACACTAAGGACCTTCCTCAAGAACTCAATGGAACTGTGGAAGACAACACTGGAAGTCAACTCAAGACAGCTCACACAAGTGGCTATCAAGTGTGGCATATACCAAGGTGATGCACTGTCCCCACTGCTATTCTGCATGGGCTTGAACCCCCTCAGCCAGATTATCACAAGAACTGGATATGGATACAAGTTCAAAAGTGGAACTACCATCAGCCACCTCCTCTACATGGATGACATCAAGCTGTATGTTAAGAGCGAACAAGACATCAACTCACTGATCCACCTGACATGGATCTACAGTGAGGACATTGGGATGTCATTCGGACTAGAGAAGTGTGGCCAGATGGTAGTAAAGAGAGGGAAGGTAGTTAAGACTGATGGCGTGGAACTACCAGCAGGCCACATAGCAGACATACAGACCAGCTACAAGTACCTTGGTATCCCACAGTCACATGGGAACCACGATGAGGAGGCAAGGAAGACAGCAACGTCCAAGTACCACCAAAGGATAAGACAGGTCCTGAAGAGCCAGCTCAATGGGAAGAACAAGATCCACCCCATCAACATGTATGCCCTGCAGATACCCTGGCAGTATAGTGAGCTGGCCAAAGGAGGACATGGAGGCTGCTGATGTGAAGACCCGGAAGCTCCTCACAATGTACGGAGGCTTTCACCCCAAGTCCAACACCTAGAGACTGTATACCAGCTGAAAATAGGGCGGGCGGGGTCTGGTGAGTGTCAAAGCCACTGTCCTGGATGAGACCCAGAGCATCCAGGAGTACATCAGTAAGATGGCACCTAAAGATGAGCTGCTGAGAGAATGCCTGAGACAGCAGCAGACATGGAAGGAAGATCAAGCAGAGGAAGTGCCATGGCAAGACAAGACCCTGCATGGGATGTACCATCAACAGATAGCTGAGGTGGCTGACACTGGGAAATCCTACCAGTGGCTGGAAAGGGCTGGACTAAAAGACAGCACTGAGGCACTGATCATAGCAGCACAAGAACAGGCACTAAGCACCCGATCCATAGAAGCAGGGGCCTACCACACTAGACAGGACTCAAGGTGCAGACTGTGCAGAGAGGCCTCAGAGACAGTCCAACACATAGTGGCAGTCCAACAACTCCAGAAGGCAGGCTGTCTCACTGCTTAATAGCTCTCTCAGTCAGGAAATATCTCCTTATTCCAGGTTTGAACCTCTCACTGTAAAGCTTCCACTCGGTGTTGAGGCAGGCAGGAACAGCATGCACTGAACAGCACAACTAAGTAGATGGCATTGTTTACAGGAACATCTGCACAGCGTATGGGCTAGACCCTCCAAAGTCCAGATGGGAGATTCCACAGAAGTTTGTGGAGAATGACAGGGCTAAGATCCTGTGGGACTTCCAGATCCAGAGAGACAGGCAGGTACTCGCCAATCAACCAGACATTGTGGTAGTAGACAAGGACCAGAAGACAGCGATGGTGATAGATGTAGTGGTGCCAAGTGACAGCAACATCAGGAGGAAGGAGTATGAGAAGCTGGAGAAGTACCAGCACCTGAAGGAGGAACTAGAGAGGATGTGGATAGTGAAGGCCAAAGTGGTCCTAGTGGTGGTAGGAGCACTTGGGGCTGTGACTCCTAAGCTGGGACAATGGCTCCAACAGATCCCAGGAGCAACATCAGAGCTCTCTGTCCAGAAGAGTGCAATGCTCGGAACAGCTAAGATCCTGCACAGAACCCTTAAACTCCCAGGACCCTGGTAGAGGTGAGAAGGGAATTTTTTTTTCAAATTATTTAATTTTTTTACACGAATGAACGTCATCTGGATAGTGTTTTATCAGCTAATGTCAATACCCATTACTGAAAAGTTAAATAGTTTTTTTTTCCAGAATTCACTGAGTATATGACTTTTGTGGCAAATAGCGCCATCACCAACAATATCTCCACGTGTATAATCAAACCCTTATATCTGGAATAAGAGTTACCTTTTTCACGACCTCTGTTGAAGACCTTCACTTCCTTCAAGTTTATTCCTAGGCCTGTCCTCAAGGATACAGCCTCTGTGGCATCATTTTTTTTGCTTCGTCTGATAGATCCATTTGCATGAGCTCTGCCAAAAAATGTTGAATGTATCTGACCCATAGTTCTCAACTAATTAAAAGTGAAAGAGACATTAATATGCAAGGAACATATGACCTAACAGAAAATGACGAAGCTGTGGTGTTTTGTTTTGTTCTTAGCTTGTAATATTGGTATGGTTTAGTTATGTTGAATATTAAAATGTCTTTTAAAACAAAATCTATTGCTTTGTGAGATCCTTTCAGTGACCTTACTAAAGAATGGCTAATCCTATAGGGGTGAAATATCTGGCACAGAAATAACATTTTGAAACTCAAAAACTTATAGAAAAATAAATTACCTGTCAGACCAGTAGATGTAAGCCCCAAAGACTGTGACTGAAAACATATCCACATTACTTCCTGACATTACAATCTCCCGATTTCTTCCACTCTCAAGGTCAATTCTTTCTATCTTGTCCATTCGAGCATCACACCAGTATAATTTATTTTCCTAAGAATCAATCAAAAAGTAAACTCCAAATATTTTACCCTATCTTTAATAAAGGCAATAAAATATATTGTGATATATATGTTTTAGCATAATGTAACATGAATTATATTTAGAAAAAATATGAAAATTCACCTCAAGGTCAACAGAAATTCCGTTAGGCCACATGGCACCAGTACCAACAAGGACAGTCTTCTCTGATCCATCTAAACGAGCCTTGCCTATACATGGTGTCTGTCCCCATTCTGTCCAGAATAAATAGCTAGAACATGGGAAATATGATAAAAAATAAGTTTATTGAAATTAATGGGTTGGATTCTGATGTCTATGAATAGAAGAAAATTTGTGGAAGTTTCCATCATCACAATGTAGCCCTTTCCCCCACACAGCTGCTCATAGGTACAAGAGACTTGCTGAAATGGCATAGAAGAGGGAACAAGATCCTGCAGAAAAATGAAAATAAGCCAAAGTCTAGAAGAAGAACTCTGGTGTAAATATTATAACTTTATAAAGGTGGGATTTTTCAGAGATAAATAGGTAGACCTACAAAATATTTCCAATTTTTTTAAAAATGAAAAATTGCTGCAATGTATACCCATCCTAGCTATTGTATTTTTTTCCTTCTAATATGTTCATGCATGCTTCTATATTTGCAAATGTACTTTGTAATGTTTTGTTGTTAAGCTAAAATGTGAAGCTCATCTTGCAAGTTGTAAAGCTGAGTTTCATACCAATGAATCCTTGGTCTCAACACTGATAGATCTCAATTCCAAATAACATAGTTTTGAACCCTCATCTATCCCTGACAATTTCCTAAAAGAGGGAAGGTAGAGACATATCTGTCATCAGTTTGCATCCCTGACAGCCTTAAAAAAGCCTTCTGATCCCCCCATTCCTCCAGTTAGAAATCACTGCATGCCCAATTCCATGTCTCCTGACACCAGACCTGTAACTGACTGATCACCATGGTCCAAATTATGGAGACACTGTTGCTTTACCATCATTCCATTCCTCCCCATGGTATGAGCATCCATCTCCACTAGAGGTGGCAGCTCACCCCCTTGGACACTCAATGGATTGACTGAGAACTAACCATAATGGACGGACGCTGGTTTTTATAGGGGGCCATGGAAATGACCTTGGAGAGAGCAGCCAGAAGCCATTAGAAAAATAAAGGTGCAGAAGAAGAAGCCCAGGTGGGAGGAAAAGTATGAGAGAGAGACTCAGACTGACTCCCCCTGACTTTCTTGAATATAAGAGGGAGGAAAGGGAAAACACAGGCAGACTTGCAAGATTCTGTTACTATAGCCTACCTCAAATAAAGTATAGTTCTAATCTTCCTGTGGAGTCACTTTCTTGATCTGGTCTACCTTGTAGGGTTGAGAGTTTTCTGGAATATTGTAGGATGAGATACAAAATGGATGACCCCTTCCTTTCTAGATTTACTTTGTACTTATAGCCTAATTCTGTAGCAAGAAAAGTGGTTCCAGGAGCAGCTGACTCTGTAGGGTTTTGTTGTACATTCCCTCAAAACCACAATAGAAGCTTCCAGAGGTTAAGCCTGAGGGAGTCTTTGCATGCTGATCTCAAACAACCTTGAGGCCACAAATATCCAGCCTGCATCTTGTGAGAACGTAGCTTTAGTATCCATAATTAATTTGCCTAGTCTACCTTCCCCCTTGCAGGCTGTTTTGCTTGACTAATGCCCATCAGGGTAAATTGGAAAATTACCTCTCCAAACCCACTTCGGATCACCCAAATGCAGCCATAATAATAGCAGGTAATTTTAATGCAGAATTGACCCCCACTGATGTAGTCTTCTTTTCCCACTTTGGCAGTTATTTTTCCCCTTCAAAAGGATATCCTTAGCTATGTCATTCCAGGGACCCCAGAATCAATATGGCAGGCTGTGCTTAGTAGAGCTTACCAGGAGTTTTCAGCTCTCTGTATTAAATAGCATGGCAAAAGGTGATCCTGATGGTGAACTCAGGTATTGTGGGGCCTGAGGGTTGAGCACAAATCCCAAGTGGGTTGCTTTTATATTGACCTCATGCAATCTATTTAATAAGATTGTGACATTTAAAGTTGGGCTTTTGCCAGACAGTGACCACTTCCCTTTATTACATTTTCTGCTGGTCAATGCCAAGAGTAATGAGGGTATTGTTGCGGCTAGAATCAGCCACAGGGGTTAAATAGACTGCAACATGGGCACAGATGGTACAACTATTATTAACCTTAGATGAGCCTTTATAGCTTTGGGAATACCTATTATCTCAAATCCAACAGAGGCCCTAGTCATATACAGTATAAAGATCTCATGAACCCCATCCAGCCAATATTAATATTTTCCCAGCATGCTAAAAATATTTGCCTGTACCCCTGGAAACCATGATTTGATCAACGTTATATATTGGCTAGGGCAGGATTAAGGACAGCATTTAAAGTTTGTAGATCAAACAATTATCCATGTGCCAGAAGTCAATTAATTGCCAAGGAAAATGTATTGTCGAAGGCTTTCACGGCCGGAGTTCGATGGCTGTTGTGGGTCTTCCGGGTTGTGTGGCCGTGTTCTGGGAGTTGTGGTTCCTAACGTTTCGCCAGCATCTGTGGCCAGCATCTTCAGAGGGCAGGAGCACAGACAGAAGAGATTTCGCTTTTGTCTGTGCTCCTGCCCTCTGAAGATGCTGGCCACAGATGCTGGTGAAACGTTAGGAACCACAACTTCCAGAACACGGCCACACAGCCCGGAAGACCCACAACTGCCCAGGAAAAGTTTTTTTAAATTAATGAAAAGGAAAAAAACAAGTAGGAGTGACTTTTTCAGGTTCTGGAAGTTAAAAATACCTCTCTATTTAGGAAGCTGATTGAATGCTCATTGCATGAGGGGAAACAGTGCTTGGAGACTAGGATTCCAGCAGCTAGACAGGAAGAGTTTTATAGCACACAATATAGATTTCCCTTTTCTATCTGCCAGTGTCGTGAGATGCCACATAGCATCAGTCCCTTGGTTTCCCACTCAGAGATTCCTAAACTAATGAAACTAAAGAACTGAGACCTAATGCCACTAGAGTTAATGAAGAGAAGTGCCAATTGGTGCTTCTGTCTTGGTGTCTCATATCAACAATACATTCCAAATGCCAGGTGACTGGATCCAATCTATATGGTTTTACATGCTTTTTACATATTTTTATATGTTTTTTGGGGGGGTTGTGCTGTTTTAATTGTTGTAAACTGCCCAGAGTCATGTATTTGAGATGGGCAGCTATATAAATCAAAATAATGAACAAATAAAAAAAAAACATTTCCATCTCTGAGAATGACAACAGCACAAACCTTTAAATTACCATGCAGTTGGCTATTAAGCATGCCCAGTAAAAATATACCCCACTTCTTGTATTATAAGTTATTGGACTGGCTGGACCAGGAAAAACTCCTAGCTGATGAGCAAGCAGGATTACAGAGGTCAGATCCACAATGGATCAGTATGCCATCTTATAAGTTTTAATAGAGAGATTGATATGTTGGCAAAAACACCCCTATATGTTGCTTTTGTTGACTTAAAATCAGCCTTCAATTCTATTCCAAGGGATAGACTCTGGTGGAAACTGTTTCTCACATCTATTGATTGGCAGATACTTTTCCTAATTAGGAAGCTGTATGAAAACACAGTCATCCAAGTCAGATGTGAATGAGCTGGCCACCTTCCAATCCATCAAGTAGTGAAACAGGGTTGTATTCTAGTTCCTCTGCTGTTTAACATCTATGTGAATTTGGTGGTACATGCCTTAACCAAAAGTAGCTCCACCCTCCCAAACTTAATAGTAGGCATTTGGCAGTACTGCTGTATGCCAATGATGCAGCAATTCTTTTCTTTACACTGGTGGGCCTCAAGAGGAGTCCTTAGTGGAATTCTCTAAGGAGAAAGGGTTTACAATCACTCACTCTAAGACCCAAATGATGGTTTTCTTGGAAAGATCTAGTCACCACAAACATGAATGGCAAATTGGAAATAATAACACTAAATGAGTTCCAGCTTTCAAATACCTTGGCATAATTTTTCAAGCCTCCTGAGCTTGGTGGGAAAAAATTAGATCCATTTCTGCTGAAGCTAACAATGGCACCAAGGCAATCCTGCTTTTCTTTTCCCTCTATTCTAAAGGAGGCAGATGCATATATGCCACCATCAAGCTTTTTAAAGCTAAAACTATATCCAAAATGCTGTATGGTGCACAACACAGGTTTCTACAAGCACTCTTCCACATGTTTCAAATGCTTTAATCCATATGGAAACCAGTATGATTCCATTGGTGGTGAAAGTCCATGTTTGCAAACTGTTTTACTGGCTTAAACTCCTGTTTTCCAGGGGCTCACTGGATCCATTGATGGTTTTTTTTAAAAAAGGTAAATGAAAAAGGGGATAACTAGAATATCTTAATCAAAATAAAAGAGGGCCTCTGTTACCCCCAATGGCAAACCAAATATTCATTCTATAATTAAGCATGGAGGATTTTTTTTTAAAAAAATGTACTTCTTTAAAGGGACACAACTGACCATATCCTATTCTATCCGTTCATACCATACAATAGATAATTAAAGTTTTAAATGTCCATTATCAGCTTATTTAGTAAATGAAGCACAAGTCTTCAAGAGCTGTTTCTCCTGATTATTTGGAAATGCTGAAATAAATCTAGGTCAAAAATTTATTTCAGCATTAACTGAGCTTCCTACTTAACTTAATATTTTTGTAATTGAAGATGCAACAAAATATTTAGCATTTAAACTGAACTTTTCTTGAATGCTAGAAGAAATCTACATATATCAGTAGTCCATAAAACAGCATGGTAAAGTAGGTCATACATTTATGCTATTGTTGGAGGAGTATTTTAAAGTTTTAGTGGTTCATGGGCTAAGGTCAAATTTATATTGTAGCCTCCTAGCTCACAGTTTTACACACTATTCCACATCAACAGTGTTTGCAACAATGTAGTCAACTGCATGCATATCAGTTATCAAGTTACCCTTTCCCTGGGTGCAATGCTATAGATCTTGGCTGATCCAGACCCTGAGATATGACAACATAGCGAAAAGAGCCATTAAGCCTGGAAACTTCAATAAAGTTGAAGCCATGATCTGTCCAATATATATTACCTGGAAGCAATAAGAAAATGCAGTTATGGAGACATAAGCCTATCTTTAAGCATATCAGTCATGACTACAAAGAAAATAAATAAACATTAATATCATTTTTATGCAAATTAAATTATTAAAAAGCAAAATCAGTGGACATATTTGTACTATTTCTATTTGTACTATGCTATTTGTGTATGCTTTCTTAAAATCCTGTCAACTTCCTTATATTAAAAATGTATCTACACCAAGACTGAGCAATCTATGGCCTGCCAAATCAAATGAGCCCTCCAAACCCAATTTTGGAGGCCTAAAGAAACCTCTCCACCCATATTTATTCTTTTTTTATTTTTTTATTTTATTATTTTCTATCCTGCCTTTATTATTTTTAGAAATAACTCAAGGTGGCGAACATACCTAGTACTCCTTCCTCCTCCTATTTTCCCCACAACAACCACCCTGTGAGGTGAGTTGGGCTGAGAGTGAGAGACTGGCCCAAGGTCACCAACCGGCTTTCATGCCTAAGGCAGGACTAGAACTCTCAGTCTCCTGGTTTCTAGCCTGTTGCCTTAACCACTAGACCAAATGTGATAGTCAATCACAATTTTTGGCAGTGCAATTTTTCATATTTGTGGGGACAAAGGGTAAGAGTGATTAGTCCACTGCAGACTCAATGTACCTATTTTGCATAAAAAAGATATTTCCCAATTGAATTAGTCCCACCATCACCATAACATTGGCTATGTGATTTGTAGTTCTTGGAGAATTTGAATGAAATAAAATAAAATGTGCAGTTACCAGAGGAAAACCGTCCCCACATCCTACAGTATATACATGGAAAGACAAAAAGCCTCCCCTTAAAAAGAAAAGTTGATATTTTTTACACTATTGAATGGAATCCTTTTAATTTTCTTACTATATTATTTGGTAATTCTAGAAGTAAAATAAATACATTTAATGTTGTAAAGCAAACTGAAAGAATTGCTTGGCTATAAATCAGATCGAAAGGATAAATAATATAAATGTATTATTATAAATAATAAGAACAACAACAATAACAATAACAAAAAACCTACCCACTATCCAATCCACTGCAATGCCTTCCACTCTTCCCAGGCCATTTGTAATGATATCTTCCTTCCATGTCTGATCTCTGCTAGCTCTGCTTATTTTATTGAATCCCATGTCAGTCCAGTAGATTGTATCATTTCCTGCAGAATAAATATTTAAAATACTGTTTCCAACAATATCTTGTTCAGTAAAGATGCATACATTGATCTTTTAGTTTGAAATGTTTCCATAACATTTTTCCTCCAATTCAACTTTGTTCTTTCCTGTTTCCTCAACAATTTGTAAATGTTTGGGTACAAAACCTACATGAAAATCAGTATATACAGTAAGTCATATGCATTTTCTCACGCTTTTTATATTTTTGCAACTGTTTTCCCTACTATAGATCTATGTAACTGAGAAATAACAGTGATCTTGTGTAAGTTTAGGACTTCTAAAGTTACAGTGCTTGTATAAGTAAATAATTTATTTACCTGCATGAAAGTCTATACCAACAGCAAATGAAGTTCCTGTTATAGGCATTAATGCATCTGTTTTATCATTTGGATCAAGAGGGATTCCCCTGATTCCTTCATGAACAGAATACATGAGAAACGACTCTACACCTAAAGAAAAATAACATAAATATTTCAGAAATACTGAAAATAATTATGATCATAAACAATTATAAAATTAATTTGATGCCAAAAGAAAAACTTCTGTTCCTTAATCAGTTATATTATGATGAGGTGGGATGGATTATCAAGATACCCAGAAAGAAAACAGAAAATCAATATAGAAAAAACAGAATCTCATTAAAAGTTAGTATAATAACTGCTGTATTGAATATACAGAACAGTGCCTAAGGATCTATCATTCAGTATCCATTTACTTTGGAATAAGCATTACTGAACTCAGATACACTTCTGAATAGATGTTAGACTGCGGTGTTAGCAAATTATTATGAACCTTTGCATTAATTGAATACAATTTTAAGAAAAAAAATACTAAGCAATTTTGAGTTTTTTCTAATATGTTTATAAATAAAATAAACCTGCATTTGTTTAAACAATAACAAAATGAAAATACAAGGAAGAACCTGGGGGACATGCTAGAAACCTGTACAACTAGTAGAGAATCAATGATTTATAAACTAATGTTTCAAATCAACTTTTGCTGTGATGACTTCAGGACCAAACAACTTATGACTGAAGGATTTGTCTCCGAAAACAAACAGTACATTGTGCCTGGACAAATAGAATTAAAAGTATTGCAAATGTAGCTTCAGAAACAAGGACTTTTTCCAGTTTTTATCCTATTAACCACTAGGAGCATTTACTAGCAGTAAAGCTAGTAGTAAAGCTAGTAAACAAGAGACTCTGTCTTTGTCTCTGCTTTCTTTTCTGTGATTGGAAGACTCTTAATCTCTCCTTCAGCCTGCTTCCTGTCAGAAGAATAAAGTAATTATTTATCCTTTCCACCACCACGAGGTGTGGGCCTGTTATCAAACTCTTTAACATTGACATAACTATTATTTACAATTTTATTAGACCATTTTGGAACTGTAATCTGCATCTGTCTGTAGATACTATTAACAAGCTTGATTCTACTGACACTCATTTCTTCTGATAAATATGGACCTCAGTGAAGGAACTGAGGGCTTCTAACCATGATTATGTCAAAATTTCTTTGCAAGTAACCTCACAATTGATTTTCAGGTAATCAAGTTCATTTTAATTGAGAAATTGACCTAGGAATAACAATTTGAAAAAATTTGATTAAACTTTTATTTATTATATGGTCAATACACTGAAATCAATAATTTGATTTTGCAACTACTATTTTACTACTCGCTCTGAGGGGCCCTTTTTAGAACTTAAGAATACTCTGCCTTTGGATTCTATTTTACTCATTATATTTTAAATTATGGTTTATTACGTATGTTTTTATTAGAAATGTATATAAATGATTTTAATTCTGTTGTAAACCGCCCAGAGTTCCCCTTGGGGGAGTTGGGTGGTGATAAATCCAATAAAATAAATAAAGAAAATAAATAAATTTTAAATAATGATTTCAGTACCCACTAAATCAGGGCTTTCCAAAGTGCCACCGCTGGCGACACACCCAGCGGCGGCGGAAGTGGCGGCGACACGCGCGAGGACAGCGACGGCGTAGGGGGGGCGTGCGGCGGCGGGCGCGCACGGCGGCGGCACAGGGGGCGTGCGGCAGCGCGCGCACGGCGGCGGCGGGGGGGCCTGCGGCGGCGAGCGCACATGGCGGCGGCACGGGAGGGGTGTGCGGCGGCACGTGCGTGCACGGCGGCGGCACAGGAAGGTTGTGCGGCGGCACGCGCGCGAACGGTGGCGGCGTGGGAGGGGCGTGCGATGGCACGGGGGGCGCACGCCGCCGCTTCCGGGTGGTGTGGTGACACACTTTTGTGTCGCAACACACAGTTTGGAAAGCTCTGTACTAAATGATTGTGCAAATACCCTGCTTTTACCAGTACCTCTGTCAATATGTTGTTTATTCGTTCATTCGCTTCTGACTCTTCGTGACTTCATGGAACAGCCCACGCCAGAGATTCCTGTCGGCCATCGCAACCCCCAGCTCCCCCAAAGTCGAGTCCGTCACCTCCAGAATATCATCCATCCATCTTGCCCTTGGTCGGCCCCTCTTCCTTTTGCCTTCCACTTTCCCTAGCGTCAGCATCTTCTCCAGGGTATCCTGTCTTCTCATTATGTGGCCAAAGTACTTCAGTTTTGCCTTTAATATCATTTCCTCAAGTGAGCAGTTTGACTTTATTTCCTGGAGTATGGACTGGTTTGATCTTCTTGCAGTCCAAGGAACTCTCAGAATTTTCCTCCAACAACACATTTCAAAAGCATGTATCTTCCTTCGCTCAGCCTTCCTTATGGTACAGCTCTCGCAGCCACAGGTAACTACCGGGAATACTATTGCTTTAACTATGTGGACCTTTGTTGTCAGTGTGATGTCTCTGCTCTTAATTATTTTATCAAGATTTGTCATTGCTCTCCTCCCAAGAAGTAGTAAATGTCTTCTGATTTCCTGGCTGCAGTCAGCGTCTGCAGTAATCTTTGCGCCTAGAAATACCAAGTCTGTCACTGCCTCCACGTTTTCTCCTTCTATTTGCCAGTTATCACTCAAGCTGGTTGCCATAATCTTGGTTTTTTTGAGGTTTAACTGCAACCCAGCTTTTGCACTTTCTTCTTTCACCTTCATCATAAAGCTCCTCAGCTCCTCCTCGCTTTCAGCCATCAAAGTGGTATCATCTGCATATCTGAGATTCTTAATGTTTCTTCCAGCGATTTTAACTCCAGCGTTGGATTCATCAAGCCCAGCACGTCGCATGATGTGTTCAGTGTACAGGTTGAATAGGTAGGTTGAGAGTATACAACCCTGCCGTACTCCTTTCCCAATCTTAAACCAGTCCGTTGTTCCTTGGTCTGTTCTTACCGTTGCTACTTGGTCATTATACAGATTCCTCAGGAGGCAGACAAGATGACTTTGTATTCCCATACCACCAAGAACTTGCCACAATTTGTTATGATCCACACAGTCAAAGGCTTTAGAATAGTCAATAAAACAGAAATAGATGTTTTTCTGAAACTCCCTGGCTTTCTTCATTCTCTAGCATATATTGGCAGTTTGGTCTCTAGTTCCCCTGCCTTTTCTAAACCCAGCTTGTACATCTGGCAATTTTTGCTCCATGAATTCCTGGAGTCTACCTTGCAGGATCTTGAGCATTACCTTACTGGCATGTGAAATACAGTAAGTGCCACTGTTCAATAGTTTGGACATTCTTTAGTCTTTCCCTTTTTTGGTATGGGGATATAAGTTGATTTTTTTCCAATCTGATGGCCATTCTTGTGTTTTCCAAATTTACTGGCATATGGCATGCATCACCTTGACAGCATCATCTTGCAAGATTTTAAACAGTTCAGCTGGGATACCGTCTCCTACTGCCTTGTTATTAGCAATGCTTATTAAGGCCCATTCAACCTCACTCTTCAGGATATCTGGCTCTAACTCACTGACCACACCGTCAAAGCTATCTCCAATATTATTATCCTTCCTATACAGATCTTCCGTATATTCTTGCCACCTTTTCTTGATCTCTTCTGCTTCTGTTAGGTCCTTGCCATCTTTGTTTTTGATCATACCCATTTTTGCCTGGAATTTACCTCCGATGTTTCTAATTTTCTGGAAGAGGTCTCTTGTCCTTCCTATTCTATTGTCTTCTTCCACTTCCGTGCATTGCTTGTTTAAAAATAATTCCTTATCTCTTCTGGCTAACCTCTGGAATTTTGCATTTAATTGGGCATATCTCCCCCTATCACTGTTGCCTTTCGCTTTCCTTCTTTCTTGAGCTACTTCCAGTGTCTCAGCAGACAGCCATCTTGCCTTCTTGGTTTTCTTTTTCTTTGGGACGTTTTTTGTTGCCGCCTCCTGAACAATGATGCAAACTTCTGTCCATAGTTCTTCCAGGACCCTATGTACTAAATCTCAACCCTTAAATCTTCTTCACCTCCACTGCATATTCCTTAGGAATATTAGTGAGCTCATATCTAACTGATCTGTGGGTCTTCCCTATTCTCTTTAGTCTGATTCTAAATTGTGCAATAAGAAGTTCATGATCTGAACTGCAGTCAGATCCAGGTCTTGTTTTTACTGACTGTATAGATGTCTACAACCTTTGGCTGCAAAGGATATAGTCAATCTTATTTCAGTGTCGACCATCTGGTGAAGTCCATGTATAAAGTCATATTTTAGGTTGTTGGAAGAGAGTTTTTGTTGTGCACAGTGAGTTGTCTTGGCAAAATTCTATCAGCCTATGTCCCACGTCATTTTGTTCTCCCAGACCATGCTTACCTGTAATTCCAGGTTTCATTTGACTACCCACCTTAGCATTTCAGTCTCCTGTAATGAAAATAACATCTCTTTTTGGCATATTATCCAGTAGGTGCTGCAGATTCTCATAGAACTGATCTACTTCTGCTTCTTCAGCATCTGTGGTTGGGGCATATATTTGGATCACTGTGATGTTAAATGGCTTACCCTGAATTTGAATTGAGATCATTCTATCATTTCTTGGATTGTATCCAAACACTGCTTTAGCCACCTTATTATTAATTATGAAGGCTACTCCATTTCTTCTGTGGTCCTCTTGCCCACAGTAGTAGATCTGGTGGTCATCTGATGTAAAGTGGCCCATTCCAGTCCATTTCAGTTCACTGACACCCAAAATGTCTATATTTAATCTTGTCATCTCACCAATAACCACATCCAATTTGCCCTGGCTCATAGATCTTACATTCCAGGTTCCTATGGTGTGTTGATCTTTAGAACATCGGATTCATCATTCACCACCAGCACCGTCAGCCACTAGCTGTCCTTTCGGCTTTGAGCTAGCTGCGTCATCACATCTGGGGCTAGTTTTACTTATTCTCTGTTCCTCCCCAGTAGCATTTTGACCATCTTCCGACCTGGGAGTCCCATCTTCCGATGGTATACTGACATATCTCTGGTTTTACTGATTGGTTTAGTTTTCACGGCAAGAATACTGGGGTGGGTTGTTGTTACCTTCCCCAGGGATCATATTTAGTCTGACCTCTGTGCCATGACCTTCTCGTCTTGGGTGTCCCTTCATGGTTTAGCTCATGGTGTCATTGAGGTGCTGAAGCTCCTGCACCATGACAAGGTAATGATCTCCTTTGCTGGAGTTTGTCAATATGTATCTCAATAAAATACAACACAGATAGAAAACACAATGGGGGGGGACACATACACTATTTGTTGTCCCTATTTCTGATGCTCTACATGTTTACATTTTGTGGTCAGACTACTAATTCCAAAATTATACAACCAAGTTGACGTCCAACATTACACATGTTTATTTTATAAATTCAACAACAAAACTAGCAAAAAACTGAATCTATTCATAAAAGCCAACAAACAAACCCTCAGAAAACACAATCACAAAGACCCAGAGCAACAATATTATTTTCCTCCACTACCAATAAAACATTTGACTTCTTTTGTGATTATTAATTTTTTATTTTGATTTTTTTTACTTCGCCCTTAAAAAATAAATAAATGACTATACCTTGACATGACATACGATTTTTCTGAAGATTATAACCTACAGTACACAAGCATGTTCGAGTGGATTCTGAGGTTGGTAAGCAAAGTTGGGAACATCCTCCATTATTGACTTGACAAGAATTGCTACCTATTAAACAAGACAGAAACAATGAAGTTTGACACAATTTTCTATAAGGTACCAAAATTACATTTATATCTTAGCAGGCAGAAGCAACTGATCAACCTTGTCTGGATTCGAAAGCTAAGCAGGGTTGGGTATGATCAGTACTTGTATGGAAGACCTCAAGGGCATAGTTTAGCGGTAGGTATGGATATGTAGTGAGCATTCCATCTAGTGAAATAGGCCTTACTTATTAAGTAGTTTCATACAGAATCCATAAAAACCAGTTCACCTGCACAGTTACTCAGGGTGTGCCTAATATACCTTTCTGTTTATGAGGTACTATCACCAGTAACAAATTAGCACTAGTTAACCACCATTGGGAATTCAGAATTTGCTCTAAATCTTTGCCCACAGAATCAATTTGGGTGGGGTCTGGTTAGGATAAGACATTACCAGGAAATACCAGGCTGTCTGTGAAAACCAAGGATCTCTTCTGTATTGTTGCCAGGAAATCTCTATGAAGTCATTAGGAATCAACGTTTGCTCAAAAACAACTTGCTTTTTTTAATGGGAAGAGAAAGTATACATTTTGATTAACACCTTGAGCTATAGCCATAAGCTGAAAGGAGATTCTTTGTAACTATGAAAGTTAGTTCTCAAATAATTTGACCTAAACATGCAACGGTTGGAGATAAAGCCTCCTCTATCCCTAAAGTAGGGCCCAAGTAGTCCATTGCATATGACAGGGAAAAGAAAGAAGTGTTTGAAAGCTATATTTATAAATAGGGTTTCTACCTGAAACCCTCAGTTCCTGGAATTCTCTTGTTATGGTTTTATACCTTTTCTACAATGACAAATTGGGGCTCTACATGGGACTGCCCTTGGAAACCACCTGGAAGCTATAACTAGTCCAGAATGCAGCAGTGTGCACAGTTCTGGGCATCCCGTGGTTTGTCCATGTTACACTGCTATTGCATGAACTGCACTGGCTTTCAGTTGCTTTCTAGGTGAAAGTCAAGGTGCTAATTTTCACCTTTAAAGCCCTACCTGGCCCTGTGTCAGGTTATTTACAGGACTGCTTTTCCCTGAGGATATCTGCTGGTTATAGATTTCCCTTCCCTCAAGTGTTGTCACCTAGTGGGACCTTGGAGTCCTCAGCTGCCCCTGCCCTTTGGAACAGCCTCTCACCTGAGATCTGGAGAAGCCCTACCCTTTCAGCCTTCCAGAGGCTTTGAAGACATGGCTTTTACTCCAGGCATTGGGCTAAGATAGGGTTCAGTCATGGGGTTAGTAGTATGGGTTGGTATGGCACCTTGTTGGGAAGGGTATGATGTGTTTTATGCTATTGTTTTTATTGATTGCTGTGAGCGTCCTAGGACCATTATGTGAGATAGGCAGCCCTGTAAGATTTTTTAAAAACAAATTAGATAAACAAAAATACTTCTCACTAGTTATTGAATTCTTATGAGCTTGCCTAATTGGTTCTAGTCTTGCCTTGCCAACTGAAGCCTGAATATACAGTAACTGCCTTCAAGGTTGTAAGGTTTGAGAAAGTATGGAGAGAACTGCCTGATTCACCCATTCAGAGGCTGCGTGATGATGTAGACACCCCACCGTTTTCTTGTCACTGAACATATAGAGACACGAATAGAGGATTAGCACTATTTCCACGGTCAGCGCAAGGAGGTATGATTTTAGCAAAAATTTGAACAATGGGGATAAGTTACAAAGAATATATAATTTGCAGATACTTTAAGGTAAATAATAAATAAACTAAGTCATAGGGTCTTTGCTTTTAATTAAGACACTGGATATAACATCAACCAAATAGTTCTAAAATGTGGTATTAACAAAACACTATATATCCTCTTTCAGTTGCTCCAAAGCTAAATGTTCATGAATTGATAGAGAACTTTCATCAACAGAAAGCCCCGGGCTATAAATATAATTATTATAGAAAGGTAGGTAATTTCTTTTCTTTTCTTTTCTTTTCTTTTCTTTTCTTTTCTTTTCTTTTCTTTTCTTTTCTTTTCTTTTCTTCTGTCTTCTTGTAGTTCTCTGTCATTACCACTTAATGCCTTGGGGTTTTGCAATGATTTGGAGATTTCTAGGGGGCACAGCTAACTATGGAAAAAGAAGGAACTGGTAAAAATAATTCCCTTTAGTACCTAGGAGCTGAAAGGATATTATTCCATAAGGAGATTTCTAAGGATTTCTGGTTGTAGCTATTTATGCAGTTACTTATTCTAAAATCTTAATGCGTTTACCTTGCTGTCCTGCTTTGTCATACACTTTCATATGTACAACTCCTGAAGTTTTGTTTCGCAAAACTGTGGGATTCCTTCCATCTTTTTTATTGCAGGTGCCCAGTTGTCCTAAATTATGGTCTGCCCACCATAACTTCTTATCTGTAAAAATTAAACACTTCCATTTTAAAAAATAAATTAAATTAAAAATAATTTTAATAATTTTAAATTAATAAACATATTGTATATAAAATATTTAGATACATATAAAACAATGAGTGTGTAAATCTAGGAAAAAACATTGAAAAATTCAAGGATAGCAACATATAGAGCACATTGCAGTAATCTAATCAGGAAATGATTTAAGTCATAGATCACGAGGGTACGTTATCCCAGTCTAGTATGGCCCTCCGTGCTACAATGCCACCTGTGTCCCTAACAACTTTGAATCAAGGAGAGCCCTCAAACCACACATCTGTTGCTTTGAAGGGAATGCAATCTCAGTCACAAAATTCTGTTCTCCTAATTCTCAAACTGAGAGCCACCCAAACACAGCATCTCCATCTTATCTGTATTCAGCTTCACTTTATTAGCTTTCCTCCAGCCCAATACTACCTCCAGTTAACTATCAAGCACCTACATTGTCAGTCCTGATAGAGATGGAAAGATGAAACAGAGTTACATGTTATGAGCATACTGATGTCACTGCACTCCAAATCTCTGGATGACTATTTCCAGGAACGTCATGTAATAATTGAACACAAAGGAGAAAAAAAATAAAAGAAATTGTGTAATTAAAAACATAAATACCATGAGGCTCTCAACTACCATTCCCTAGTAGTGATCTTGAGACAGTGTAAGACTGTGAATCCAGTTCCCAGTCATTAATACACTCCAGCAATATTCCATGATTAATTCTATCAAAAGTCACAATCGACAAGATAGCACTCCTTATCTCTCTCCCAATAAAGATAATCAACCAGAGCAACCAAAACCACTTCACTTAGATATCTAGCCACATTCACAGATAACCAGCATCTTCTAAACATATTTTTAAACTGACAATTTATTATTGTAAATCATTTATTGTAATTTGCTTTAGAGATTGTGACTATTTATACTGAATTATCCTGGCGAATTAGAAACTTCAGAGATACTGTACCATGTAAGGAAAAGGCACAGCTTCATTACAGTGTTGCTGACAGGTACTATGAGAGCATCCAGGTTGGATTTGAAGCATTTTTCCTGTTTCAATTTGAACACATGCATGTCCATATTTTGGATAGGTATTGCACTTAGCAAAGCTTTGCTGTCACTGGAGGAAGGGATGGAATAGTAATTTGCTGTGATTCTACCTTTAGTCACAGAAGGATGAGACATAAGGTCTGGAGGCTTTGGTAGTGAGATTCAGGCACAGACATCATACTTTTTGCATCCCTGTATAAATTTGGAAACAGAAGGAACTACTGAGTTGATATTTGCTACAGCTGCAGTAATACCATTGCAGATAATGTTGTCTGCAGCAAACTGTGATGATACCAAGATGATGACATGCATGTAAGGATGACATCACACAAATGCCACCATGACATACTTGCAGTATTTATATGCCAGATGCAAGTATGAAAATTGCAGCATTTATGTGAGATGATGATGTAATGCATATGTTGTATTTGACCTCAGTGTTCCTCCTGAGGACACATATGTGTGTAGTGTTCCATGGAGTTATTCTTCAACTTGCATTCCAATGTGCATCACAATGATATAATATGTTGGCACAATCACTCACATTATCAGAGATCACATTGCAAACTGTGAAATCAGGGAAAGCCATTGGATCAGATGGATTTCCTGTTGAATAGTATACAACTTTTATAGATCTACTGGCACATATATTGTTGGACGTCTATAATCAATCATTTAATCTCTTGATATTTCCTTCATTGTTTTATGAGGACTATATTACAGTAATATTAAATCCTAAGAGAAAGATTCTACAAGATGTGGAAACTATAGACCAATATCTTTGTCTAACGTGGATGCTAAAACATTAAGTGCAACAGTAGCTACAGAAAATAATACCATCTTTAATACACCTATGTTAATTGGATTTATAAAAAATAGATACATTCTTACAATATTTGCCTTGTGGTTGATATTATGGATATAGCTGCAGATAAATTAGTATCATTTGTTCAAATTTTGTTGGATGGAAAAGGTCTTTGATATGGACCAGATTCAATTTATGAAGTGTATTTTAAGATAATTGCTTTCATTATCATTGGATTACCATTTGGTATCCTCATCCTGTAACTTGAGTTATTACCAATGTATTTGTCTTTTAACCCACTGAATTACATTGTGGCACTTGGCATTGTCTCCTTTAATTTTCTATTTGATTTTTGAACCATTAGCTTCTTTTAGACATTAAAGGGGTGGTGGCACTCAACTAATTATATATTTTTTATTATATGCCAGTTATATTAAGGCTATTCTTGATAATTATACAATGTTGTTCACAAAGCTTGTTCAAGTTTTATATCAATATGGTTTATATTATCGTTATATCATTAACTGGAAGATATCTGATCTGTTGCCTTTCAGATTTATGTTATAAGAAATTAGGATTTACAATTTGTACAGGCTCTATAATATTTGGATTTATATCTTTCCTGATGTTCATCAAAATATGTTGAATTAAGAAAGTCCAAATGTATAGATACAATTTCAGTAATTAATTAATCTGTAACTCAAAGGTTAAAGCTCCCATTATATCTTTGGAGTAAGATAAACGTTATTGAAATGAATGTTTTATTGAGGTTAACATATTTATTAAGAGGGATTCCAATGCTAATTTCTATTAAATATTTCACACAGATTGATATATTAATGACAAAACTTTTATGGCAGGCTAAAGCCCCAAAGTATCTCTGGCTAAATTGTGGTTACCCTATAAGGATGTTGGTTTTAACCTACCAGATTTTCAACTAAATTAATGGGCTTTTATTTTTTATTTAAATTTTTCATTTTTTAAAAAAAGACAATATGGTAACTGTGGAGAGCAAACATGTAACACCATTGAAAACTTGGCAATTTTAGTGACCAGGTATATGTTCCTTGCTTTGAAAGCTGGTAGCCATATTTGGTTATTAATAGGTAAGCAAATCACATGAGAAATTTATGCTGTGGTATAACTAAAATTCAAAAATAGCAGGAAAGATGTTATATTAGAATGCTTGAATTAAACAAGAAATTAATTACCTCAATTGTACTTTGACTTTTGCATCTTTCTCCAATGCACATAATGCATTATTTTCTTTCTTGTTATGCATCCTTATGATAAAATCCTTACAATAATTTTACCAGTATAGAGTATACCAGTGTACGTACACACATCTCATGGATAGAGGACTTGACACTCCAATGCAGTGCTTCCCAAACCTGGGTAAATTACCCAAAAGTGGGTAAAAGTGGTTTTTCTTTGGATGACGACATACAAACCCATTAAGTTGACTTTAAGTGTTTTACCTAAATTAGGTAAAAAGGACTTTCTGATAAGCAGTTTTGGGTAATGAAGGAAAAAGTTTGGGAAGCACTGCTCTAATGAGTCCTGTCCATTAAAGAATGCCACCTGGTGGGACCCAGGAAGAGATCTTATTCTGTTCAGTGAAATATCATCCCCCCAAAGATCAGATTGGCCCTGATAATGTTGGCTTTTCTGTCAGGCCCAGCCCAAGAACGACAAAGAACCAGTCCAGCCAAACTTCAGTTCTATATTTGCTAACACCGTATAGACAGAAACTTGCCAGACTACAGCAACTGTACCTAACCTAAGGGGAAATAACCTGGGAAAGCTCTAGGATGGGGCTATTCTGAATCTCTTAGTTTTCCCACAATTGCCTCCTGGACTATGTTTCCAGAATTGGCCTTTATAGCCACTTACGGATCCACCGTTAAAATTTTACCTTTGGAAGACAATCTTACTCGGCTACGAGTGATCGCCAATGTCATATGTTTCCGCTTATCTCTTTCCCTTTCTTGGAATGTGCTCCCTCCTTCCTGAGAACCAGCAGCATTACTGAAATCCACCACATGTTCATAAGACCCTGAAAACATAGCTGTTTTCCTGGGCTTGGAGTGACTTTGGAGCCTGTGAATTAGTTTTGTTGGAATATTTGTATTGTATCTGTATTGTGTTTTTTTTTTGTTTGTTTGTTTTGTAAACATCTTGGCTGGGGATTGTCTATTTTGTATTTTTGGTTGGTTTTTTGCTGGTTTTGTTGTTGTTGCTGTTCACCACCTAGAGTCCCTTGTTTGACATAGGTGGCCATATAAATTGAACCTTCATAGCTTCAGATCATAGTTTGGCTCTTGGTTGTCCTCCCTCCCCCCAAACTGCCAAACTGTGCTTGTTAGATCTTTGGAATATATCTCTATTTGGACACATCATTAATGACTCTTCCAATTTACAAGCTATTCATCTACAATCAACATAACAAAACAAAGCTCTCAATTGTACTCAGTGAAAAGCATTGTACTTTCTTAAATATAGGTTGTATAAAAGAAGCAGATAAGCCAAAAAGAAACAAAAACATTCAGTGTCTAAAATCTAATTTCCAGCTGAATGACAATTTTTAATGATAGCTCCAATTATTTTTCTTCAAATAAAAATGTGAAACCTGGTTTGATCATGACCAGCATTTATAAGGAATATTGTTTTTATTCTAAAACAAATTTGATGAGACCTATAGTTGACTACTGCCCCCTCCCGTCCAACTTCCACTTAATTCATAGCTCTGTTTGGCTACTTAACTTGGTGAATCAGGTATAGATGACAAGAAAACCGAAATTCCCTAGGCCAAGGAAAAGGTAAAGTGACTCAAAATTTAGGAGGTATGATATTTTTTTCACTGTCTTGTTGTTGTTTTCATTGTTCATTCTATTTTTCTGTTAGCAGTGCATAGTTCACTGTAATATACTAGTACAGGTTTTTCCTCAGAATATTTAGCGGCCTAAGTAGAGCTCTCTGGTTCCAAAGTCAACCTACAGGACTGCACACCTCCACCCCCTTCCAACTTTAGCCATCAGGTGCAGGGCTACAGTTGAGAAAGGAGATTTGTTCTGATGTTTACAGACTGCATACACAAGCACTGGGGAGGTACAGTAGCAGTTTGGGGCAGTTTCTTGGGGCTATAAGATCTGGGCTGCAAAACATTTTATTTCTTTGCTGCCAGGTAGTGGTTGCATTATACACTGAAGCTGGCTGCAGCACTTACCAACAACCCACTTCCCTTTTTGGGTATACACTGGCCCTGCAGCAATTCACAATAGATTTGTTTTTTCAAAGACAGAAGGCTTCACTGACAGACACAAACACACACACACCAATTCCTGCAGGCAGGATGGCAGCCACCATTTCTGCCTAGACTGTCTTTACACCATGGAGAAAACTCAAATAAAGCACTGGTATGGAGGGTTCTGGAAGAAGGGGAGTCCACCCCTCAAAGGTGTTTCTCTCTTAATTCTTATATTAAGTCCTATTTTAGACTTGAAAAATCTATATTTTCAAAATGTAATCATGATTAAAAAACCTTGAAAATAAAATAGGAATGCGTAAGTATAAAATATTTGGATGCCATATGTTTTTTTACATATATCAGTTTAATCTGACTGTTTTGGGAGGGCAAAAATTACTAATTATAATTACTAAAGATAATTATAATTATAATTATTTTCTCACATGTTAAGAAATTTTACAGGGAACTTAATTAGCACTCTGAGTGCAAAAGTGATATTTTCCATTTCCTATAAGAGTATTTATTTAAAAAGTAATAATAGTATCTTCTAATCCAATGATTCTGTGAATAATTTTTTTTCCAGATATATGAAAATGTTTTTGAAGAGATAAGATATAATATATATTTAACATTATCATGGTTATAAAATAAGATAATAATAGCAGCTTGGAAGAAAGCAAAGAATCCTCACAGGAAGCTTCTATAATTGTAAATAAGGATTTTAGGGGCTGCATGCTTTAGTTATATCTTCAAATCAGCTATATTAAATGGATTAAGAAAATCAAAGATGCAAAACAATTGCAAAAAGTTAAACAATGCTGTTATCTTCTTGCTTTGTAAGACTAATTCAGAATAACTTCACTAAATCAAAATTACCATGACAATTTTTTTTATTTTGTCTACATTTGACATATTAAAGATCACTAATTTATTTCTTTTTAAGTTTTAATTCATTGATGAATCCAAGGTTGAAGTTAAAATTGCTGGAAGAAACATTAACATTCTCAGATATGCAGATGATACCACTTTGATGGCTGAAAGCGGAGGAGCTGAAAAGCCTTATGACTAAGGTGAAAGAAAAAAGTGCAAAAGCTGGGTTGCAGTTAAACCTCAAAAAAACCAAGATTATGGCAACCAGATTGATTAATAACTGGCAAATAGAGGGAGAAAACGTGGAGGCAGTGACAGACTTGGAATTTCTAGGCACAAAGATTACTGCAGACGGTGACTGCAGCCAGGAAATCAGAAGACATTTACTTCTTGGGAGGAGAGCAATGACAAATCTCAATAAAATAGTTAAGAGCAGAGACATCACACTGACAACAAAGGTCCACATAGTTAAAGCAATGGTATTCCCCGTAGTAACCTATGGCTGCGAGAGCTGGAACATAAGGAAGGCTGAGTGAAGGAAGATAGATGCCTTTGAACTGTGGTGTTGGAGGAAAATTCTGAGCGTGCCTTGGACTGCAAGAAGATCAAACCAGTCCATACTCCTGGAAATAAAGCCAGACTGCTCACTTGAAGGAATGATATTAAAGGCAAAACTGAAGTACTTTGGCCAAAAAATGAGAAGACAGGATACCCTGGAGAAGATGCTGATGCTAGGGAAAGTGGAAGGCAAAAGGAAGAGGGGCTGACCAAGGGCAAGATGGATGGATGATATTCTGGAGGTGACAGACTTGACCTTGGGGGAGCTGGGGGTGGCGACGGCCGACAGGAATCTCTGGCATGGGCTGTTCCATGAAGTCACGAAGAGTCGGAAGTGGCTGAACGAATAAACAACAACAATTCATTTTTTAAGTCACACAGACTGCTTACATATATACCTTATCACATCACTTAACACTTGAAAAACAGTGTGACGACTAGCAGTGGGGATATGGCAGACTGAACAGCTGTGCCCGTGGGCTCAGCGGGCAGAACTAACAATGCAGCAGTTTTTTATGGCTCAGGCAGGTTTTGCCTGAAACCCAGGAGTGTTTTTCCAGAAAAAGGAAAACACCTGGAATCAGCCCATCTGTTCTCCGGATGGCTGCTTGCAGCCAGAAGATCACAAACAGTGTTTGCGCTCAACTGGTAAGAGCTAGCTGGGAGGCTGGGACGTCACCAGTTCCAAGCTGCACTGTAGCCTAAAAGGGACACTAAGACCGGCCATCCCCTTTCTAAATCACCCAATTTATATTTCTTTTAAGTACGAGTACCCTAAGAGAGGCTTTCTACAGCAAGGAAAAGCCTCTTCGTGCTTATCGTTATTTTGGGGATCAATTTTTTTAAAAAATCTTTTTAAGTTTTGGACTTTGTTTTCCATCCAAATATTAAGGAGGATTGAGAGTAAATAATTGTCTCCCTGTTATTATTTTTGTACTTAATTTGAAGATATTAGCATTTTCCTACATGTTGAATCGGCTGTTTTGAACTTTCAGTTTTCTGTTTCTACTTTCCCAGGGGAACTCTCTGCATATCTCACTTTCGCTTATGTAGACACATTTTGGAATTCTTTCATATCTTCAACTTTTGCTGGTTAAGCTTCTGGGGGCCCCATAATCTACTGCTTGAGACATGGAGGTTTTTAAACAGACTTTCTCTGACTTCCAACAAGATTTTAAACAGATTGTTTCTGATTCCTGCCACGTTTTTATGCAAGGCATTCAGGACATTGTGGAAAATATGAGGTCTAAAATGTGTCATCTGTTTGGGGATGTCGTGGATGAAACTGAGGAATTTAACAGCAACAGAAATGTTTCTTCTAAGAGTGAGATCAGGACTTCTGTTGAAATGCTGGATGAAGATCGGATAGTCGAGTTGAAGAAATTAAAGGGAGAGATTGAGTTGCAAGCCATAAGTGAAATTGATCTTCTAATGGAATGCCATGGAAAAGAAGGGATTATTGATTGTGTATGGGAGGTCTCCTGAAGAGAAGTTGGAGTTTTTGAGGGGGGCAGTTGGGCTGTTTGATTTTTTAAAGAAAAAATCTCTGTGCGCATTGTGGAGATATCTAAATGCTCTGGTTTATTTTGAAGTGGGATAAGGGTTTAAGAATATTTATCTGGATTCCTTTTAGGGTTTGTCTGATTTCACTTATCTTTAACAATTTGGATTAAGATTATTAAGGTATAATAAAAAATAATAAATGTCTGGTTTTGGGTTTAATATGATTAAAATTATTAAAATTGTTATATTATCAAGTACAATGCTAGACAATTTATATGTTACCAATTGAAGAGATTATTTGTAGCTCAGTAAGGGAACTCCTAAGGAGAGAACAACACCTCCACCAACACAAGCAGGACAAGCCATGGTATATAAACAGAGAGCAAGTCCCACTCCCTTTTCACACTGAAGATGTTGCCTAGTCTGGCAATGAAACATCTGCAAGAAAACAACAAGGCTCAGAGAGCACCAAGGACTCCACAATTCATGTTTTTTACTTTGATCTTTATTATAGTAGACAGGAATGTATAGAATAGTAGTAGGAAAGAAATAATTAAATTAATGTTAACTTTGGGGGGAAGTTGATTAGGGGATAGATAGATAGATAGATAGATAGATAGATAGATAGATAGATATATTCTTTTAATATAAGGGGAGGGTGCAACCATATTTGGTGATTTTTATAATGTGCCAATGGAATGATTTATAGAAATAATGTGATTTTGGTTTAATATAGGGTAAGGGATTATAGGAAATTGTTGTATATCCTTGCTGTTAAAAGTCAGAAGTCACCTCTTTTTGTAATTTTGAAAAATTTTCTCTTGTGTTTCTACACTTTTTTAGTTTTTTTCTTTTTTTCTTTGTAGTTTTTTGTTTTTCTGTAGCTTTTATCTTTTCTTGAAACTTAATAAAATTCTTATAAAAGAAAAAGAAAAACAGTGTGACAATTCATGCAAACAGGAACTAACTTTCTGTCTGTCTGTCAGAAGAATGCTAGATATTGTTCAAGATATTACTTATATCTTCATTTTTCTAGGAAGAATGAAAACTAAAGCAATGAAAACTAGAATGAAAACTAAAGGAAAGTAGGAGCCAAAATATAATGCCAGAAACTACTGACCAGCCATGCTCTTGTCTCTTTCAGGAGCATGCAGGTACAAATTTGACAAATAAATAAAGCTCCAAATCTAGAAGTATTAAAATAATGTTCCTAATATAATTAGGAAGTGGAATTTACCCAATACTGTTAACCTAATACTGCTAGGAAAAATGCTAGTGAATTTCATACGGAAAGGAAATTTCCGTGTGGAATCTGAATAACATTGCTTCTGCAATTGATCACATCCCAATGGAACATATAATGGTAAGAGTAATCTGCCTACTGTGCTACTAATTAAGATAGTTGCTGTTTGTATAAATAGTAAATAGTCTCTAGACCACCTACCTCTCCTGCTAACTCCAATCATGTAAATAGACAATCCTGTTATCTTTGTTCTCAGATCACAGAATCATTTTTCACAACAGATATTAGAATTAGAAGACAATTCAGCACAGGATAATCTCATCACTAGCCCTTAGAGTATTGGCCTTCTTTGCTGTCTCCTGCACCTATACAATTGAAAAAATTCAAAAAATCAAAACAGAATTCTCAAAAATAGCCACATGCTGTTATCTTGTTTCAGTTCTGCATTGATAATGGCTGAAGTCTCAGACTTAGACTTCTTATAATCCACTAAAATCCAGCTGTGCACAGAATTGTACCCAGAGACATTTTCTTTGAGGGAATGAATGAATGAATGAATGAATGAATGAATGAATGAATGAATGAATGAATGAATTTAAAAATTAATCTAACCTTGTGAACAAAATTTATAATCATAAGAGCTAGATAATTAATTACAATTAACACACAGGGAAACTTGACATTTCAATGTTTGCATTTAAATAAAGAAAGCCTAGTTATTCAAAATAACTTTTCTTATTATCAGCTTCATGTAACCTTAAGATAAAGAACAGCATGTGTTCCTTTTCAGTTGTATTAGGAAAAACATCAGAACATGATTTAATCTCCAGGTCAACTTCCAAAACTAGTAAATAACTGTATCTTGCAGTATTCTTATGTTTCTTTCATTTATGCCCAAGAGTTTACCTTTTCTTTTAGTGTACTATGGATTTTCACTTAAAGAGTTTATTAGCTACAAAATATTAAACTGTGTTGTTAAATAATCATAGTATAAAAGGAATAAAAATAGCTTCCTGTGATCTTAAAGTACCTAACCTTATTTTTGGGTTTAAGCAGTATTCTGTATTTTAAAATAGCTAATCATTGTATTGTGGTAAGTAAGAGATTTCCAATAACTATTTATAAATTTAGTTGTAATAAGTAATCAAACAGGTGTATGCTTTTTTATGCATATTATTTAACAACAACAAGTACAATATTGTTAAACAGATATGGAAAATGTTCAAGCAGGGATCTAAATACAATTTTTGATTGGCCATTAATTTTCATTATTGATGATTCACATATGAAACTATTTATTGAACTTAGAATTGAATGAATTTGCCTAGATGTATAAAATATTATAATAAATGTAATTAAAATATGTCAATTGGAAAATCTATGATTGAAAAGTTTAATAGATACATCTGGAATTATTCAAGTGAATATTTCCTTTTAATATATTAATATGGAAGTTAAGACTCTTTGAATTACTGAAGGAAATTTATCAATTTTAAAAAAGTTTGGTTACTGAAATCTAATTGTAATATGTACTGCATTATTAAATTCTTAACAATTATATAACACATCTTTAAAATATAACATGTTTCTGCTTTCTCCATTCATGTATTGTATAAAGAGGAAAATAGGTACTTAAGTATTCAAAGTATTTATTGTTTGTTTGCCTTAGATATATTGACATTTTAGTTCACAATTAACAGTAAGTTAACTTAATAGTTTCAGCCTCAGAAATATTGTTTATAAAATCTTAGATCTCCTTGTGACCATTTTGTTAAAGTAAACTTTCCTGGGCTATATAAATAAATTATACTTTATTATGGTTTTAAACCAAAATACCTTGGGCTATATAAAAATCAAGCCTGAAGAATTGGCAAGAAAACTTTTGTTTTAAATAACATTAATTAATATTTAATAATTATTACTTAATGATATTTAATATCCTAGCAGAGAAGCTGATACCAAACAAGGATGGCTTAAACCTTCAACAAATCAACTATGGTGTCCAATTATTATTAGTTTTAGAAAACTTCAGTAAAGCATTTTCAAAATAAACATAAAAACTAAAAAGATTGAAACAAAGAAGCCTACAAAGAAAAAGAAACAACTAAAAAGGTGTGAAAAACACAAAACAAACTACTACAAAGTGACTTCCGACTTTCTATAACAAAGATATACATAAATCAGTATCAATCTCTTACTCCAATTCATATTATAGTAAACATTATTTCTATAAAGCATTTAAATTCTCATTATTACATTCCCTTCTAAAACAAAATTACCCTCCCAATTAAAGAAAAACATATAAAACCTTTCAAACATAATTTGGAACAAACATTATCCTTCACTATAATTTGCTCCTATCTGCCAACTAAACTAACATTAACCAAAAATATAAGAATTATCCAAAAAGCATAAACATTTATCTAAACCCTTAAAAAAACATCCTGATAACCACATTTAAACAATAACCTAAGCATTTACCAAAAATGTAGGAATTTTCAAAACAGCATAACCATTTATCCAAATCTTTCAGAAACCGTCCTGATAAACACATTTATACAATTATCCCACTTCAAAGTAAACCAAGGCACCTCATCTCAGTATTATGTACAGAGCTTTCTTGTCAATTTCAAATTCTACAACCTGCTTTAAAAAGCCCAAATATCCATCCAAAATTTCCAGCCTCTAGAATTTAATTCTCTTTCTTGATCATGGTGTGGTGGCAACACAGTCTTCCTATCTTCAACTTTCAACAACTCAATTTTCCTTTGACTATTTAAATGTAAGTCACCAATTCTCATCTTTTTCTCTAGAGAAACCACTTTACTCTTAAGATAGTTTTCAGCCTTATCAGTTTCTCTCGATTTTTGTGACAATTTGGACTCCACAAATTCTGAGAAATGCTCCGAGACTTGAATAACAGCAATGTAGAGATCTTTAAATATCAAATTAATTTCCTCCATATTTCTTAACAATAAAATAGATTATGGTGCCCTCTAGTGCCTCAGGAAGGTAAAGTCATTAACGCTGTAACTGAACATTCTCTACAGCCTTTTTATCTCTGGTGTGGCCAATCAGGAGATGGGTGGTGATAGAAATTGGAAAAATAAATAAATAAGTAAGTAATAGCAAACAGCATTCCCATGGGAACGTGAAAGCAAATAGATCAGAACTCCAATCCGCAGATTCAGCGAAGAAGAGAAAGCTTTATATTCCTCAGAAATTGCTTTAATAAGAAAAACAATTTAAAAAACCAAAATTCTTTAAATCTCAATTTAGCAAATTATATATAAAAAGCCAAATTACCAAGTTAAGAAATTTTCAAAAATAATGAGTAACCAAGAGATTCCGCATTTTCTTGTTGTAGAAAGCCTCTCTTTGGTAAAATTCAAACCAAAAAAAACTTAGTGCTGTAGAAATGGGTTGGACAGCTTTAAGGTCTGTTTTGGCTTCAGAGCGGCTTGGGAAGAAGATGATGGCCCTGCCTCCCAGCTGATCGCTTACCAGTCGATTGCGAAATGCCAGTTTGCGGACTTCTGGCTGGACCAGCCGTATGGAGAACCCATGGGGTGATTCCTGGGGTTCTCCTTAATCTGGAGAACACTTCTGGGCTCCAATGAAGCCTGCCTGAGCCCAAGAAAAAAAGCTGCTCTGACAGGTCAGTCCGCAGAAAGCGGGAAAAAACAGCTGAATTCGCAATTGTCCCCACCAGAAGTCCAGTGTCCAATTATTTTGAACAGGATTACATTATCTAAGTGTGCCTGAAAGTGCTTATTTGGCACCAGTGCATATTAGAATGCTTCACTACTAGAAACACATTAATAAATCTAACATTCATGTCAGTATTATATTTTATCAGTTCTGAAAGTGCAATTGTTTGGCAGTGACCTGATTTCTATTTTAAAATCACCAGTCAGCTACCTATTAATCACATTCATATTGATCAAAATTACTTAGAATGATGTTGCTATAAGCAACTGAGCAACAGAAGTCTTAGTAGCAAATACCCTAAACAATACGCTGCCAATTAATTTTTCTTTGTATTTATTATTTATACTCACAAACAAAATGGCTAAAATAGGCTTGAAGAATTTGATTCCAAAACAAGATTCTTTGCTTTTTCTACCTTCTCCATGCCAATCAGTCATGATCTATACTGATTTATGTTTCTATTCTAACTAAGCTAACTAGGCAACTGGCTAGAAACCAGGAAACTGAGAGTTCTAGTCCTGCCTTAGGCATGAAAGCCAGCTGGGTGACCTTGGGCCAGTCACTCTCTCTCAGCCCAACTCACCTCACAGGGTTGTTG